>OZ035881.1:27620829-27959829 GCA_964034835.1 Muscina levida
CGTAGAAAATCTACTGGGTAGAAGAGCAAAGCGCCGCAGTCACTATGTAGCAGCAGTAACAGTACTGACAAAATAAAACGTAGGTTTAGCTATGTAGAATGAATGTAAAGCGAAACAGCTACAAATAACCGCACACACACACACTTGTTGCTTGTTCACATAACAGAGACTTGAATGTGAATGAATGTTTCCATTAGCGCGAGTTCTCGGTCGAATTAAATCGAGTTCGACGGCGATTGTACACAATATAGCCGCCGGCAAATTTTCTATCAATTGAAGATTGGGTTGGGCTTTTGTGAAGTGGTGCGGCGCAGCAAGCAAAAAAGTAGTTCTACGAAGAACAACTATTACAGAATTTAAATGTTTGATAAATGTAATTTTTTTTATTTTATAAAATTTGCAAAGTGATGTGACACATTTTTATCATAGCAAGAGACAATTGATAATCTTACATAAATATCTATGAGAGGTAGTTAAATGATAGTTAAATAGTTTAATACCCTCCAGTGGTTGTGTAAAATTTAGGGTGTGAAACGCCCCTGGTGTGCTTTATATAATGCACATCATTCAGAAAGATTAACTTGCAGCTTAGTTTAGATATAAATACATATGTATGTCATCGGTATTTTTGAGATTTGTTGTAATTTGCAAAGAGTAACTTAGACTCGTAGATTCGTTGGCACGACTAATGCGTAAATATTTTTAAGAGTACAGTATATGACAGATGTATGAAATACTGGATATACGTGAACAAAAATATCATATACGTGATATTTTTATGTAGTCAATCGACAATCTGACAATTCTTAGGAAAATCGTTAATATAAATTATTCCATCTATATAAAGCAGGGTTCGTATTGGCTCGCTCGCGAGCCGCTCTTTTACTGAAAATTGGCTCTTAGATCGCGAGCTAGGAGCCACAAATTTTAAACGAGCTCTCGGCTCGACATCCAAGATCCCAAACAAAGAGCTGGCTCCCAAACAAAGAGCTCTCAGCTCGCGAGCCAGGAGCAAAACATTTCAAATGAGCTCTCGGCTCTCGAGCCAAGAGCCCAAATAAAGAGCTGGCTCGCGAGCCAGGAGCCAAGAGCCCAAAAAAACCCAGCTCGCGAGCTATGAGCCGAGAGCCCAAAAAGAGCTGGCTCGCGAGCCAGGAGCCAAGAGCCCAAAAAGAGCCAGCTCTCGAGCCAGCGAGCTCTTGGCTCTTGAGCAAAGTACCAAAGTTATGTACCAAAAGTACTTTTTTATGCCAACAAGTATTTTCATCGGCCCAAAAAAAATTTTCTGTTGCAGAAAGTACTTTTTTGTACCAAAAGAAGTTTTAATGTACTTTTTGCCACAAAGTACTTTTTTTGTACCAGAGTACTATTTTATACCAAAAAGTACTTTTAATGAACTTTTTTTTGTACCAGGCACTTTCTTTGTACCAAAAGTACTTTTAATGTACTTTTCAGCACAAAGTACTTTTTTGTACCAAGTACTAAAAGTACTTTTTTGTACCAAGTACTAAAAGTACTTTTTGGCAAAAAGTACTGTTTTTTGTACCAGAGTACTTTTTTGTACCAAAAGTACTTTTAATGTACTTTTCGGCACAAAGTACTTTCTTATACCAAAAGTACTTTTAATGTACTTTTCGGCACAAAGTACTTTTTTTGTACCACCGACTTGTTTGTACCAAAAGTACTCCTAATGTACTTTTCGGCACAAAGTACTTTTTTTGTACCAGGGACTTGTTTGTACCAAAAGTACTACTAATGTACTTTTCGGCACGAAGTACTCTGTACCAGAGTACTTTTTTGTACCAAAAGTACTTTTAACGTACTTTTTGACACAAAGTACTTTTTTTGTACCAGAGTACACTTTTGTACCAAAAAGTACTTTTAATGTACTTTTCGGCACAAAGTACTTTTATTGGCCCGAAAACTCTTTGCACAAAGTACTTTTTTGTTACAAAGTACTTTTTTGTTACAAAGTACTTTCTTATGAAAAAATTACTTTTTGTGGCTCCTAGCTCGCGAGCCAAGAGCTCTTTCGTAGTTTTGAGGCTCCTGGCTCGCGAGCCGAGAGCCGAAAAGAGCGAGCCAATACGTACTCTGATATAAAGTGCAGAATATAGGGCGAATCAAATACACTCTAATAAGCGAAAATCAAAAAGATTCTATGACAAATCGCCCCTCCATATCAAATTAGGTCTTAGGAATAATATTGTAAAGGTGATTGCAATAGAAATGGATGTATTTACAAGAGAAAAGATGGAAAAATCAAAGAGAAATAGAATTAATAAAAGATCCGTATATGAAAAAAAAATTCCAAGAAAAATTAAACATATTTTTTGGGTCACCATAAGAGTGAGAGAATGAGATTTGATTAACGAGTTTATATCGACATATAAAGTTTTGTGTTGCAATATGTCTCTTAAAATGTATTGTCTATACTGACAACTGGATATTTTCAATAATAAAAGCTTCGCTATTATCAGTAGATGGAGTCTAAGGATGTTGGCTAAGTACTGTTGGACGATCAAAAGAGACCAACCGAAAACCAAATGTTCTAGAAAATCTAAGCCACATTTTTTTCTGGTGAAAAAATGAATAATTCTTCATTAATTTTTCCTAATAAAATATTCAAAATACCTAATACATAGATGAAAAAAAAATAAACAAACTTGTGTGGCACAATTACGATACACAGTCGAAACTTGGTATGATGAATGTAAAGTATTCAATGGCACGAATAACGAATGTTTACAAGCAATTCCAAAAAACTAGTTTTAGAAAATGTTTGAATACAACGAATGGGCCTGAGAATATATCGTTCGTTATAGTGAACTGAGCGTTAGAGCACCCGCCTGTTATTAGTAGGACTTGCTATTGCAGTCCTTACTTCAGACCAACGGTATAATTGTTCGGCATTGACATATCCAATAACTCCAGAAAATATAGTTGCGTTTAGAAAATCTAGTTTAGCTTCCGATTTTTCATCTTCAGTCATTTCCAATTATATCGATTGTGGACAAATGATCTCTTTCAATGCATTCAGTGTTTGACCGGAATCCTGCAACTACTGGCTGCACTTACACTTTGGTGGTAAGACCCCTGCCCTAGGGACCTCAATGTTGCTGACAACTTAATTACGACAAAAAAAGGATGTCCTGAGTTCACTTCTCATTATAGGAAATATTTCCTCCAGCACGCCTTTTAAATACTTAAGTAGTTCTGGAATCTAAAAAATAAAAAGGTTGGGAGGCCGGACATTTAACCGAAAATTAGGGGTTCAACACTTATGTTCATACTTCTTATCTGGCAAGTTTAAGATATCGGACTTTGTCGGAATATTTTCCTTTCCATTATAAGATAATTCTTGCTTTCCTCATCGCTTCAATCTGATTCGGACACAAAAATATTTTTATATGAAACACAAAAAAAAAACAAAATAAATCAGCTGATATACAAATGTTACATCAGCTGTTGTCATTTCTTTCATGTTATCGATTACCAGTCTAGGTCGTCTCATGGTATTTACAGAATACAGAAATAGCATTGATGTGACGATGATGTTGAATCGAAGTGATGTTAAGATAAAAACGACGACAACGGGAATAGGGGTGAATATTGACTACTTTTTTTGGTATAATGATTGCAAATTATTCATCAGGTCTTATGCACCAGAATCTGACAGCAAAATAAGAATTCTTTATCATTCTTTGAAATTGTCAATCCTATTTTTTGGTTTATGGAGTTTTTTATCTGAATATCTTATCATAAAGTTTAGGTCAAATTAATAATTCTATATTGTTTGTAATATTAATGATAAATTTCTATACAATAGATATTGGAATTTCTTGCACTGTGTTCAATAATACAAATTCCATATAATTCCTCTTAAACGTTTTCAAACGGAATCTACGGTTTGCCGGCGCAATCTCCAAGTACTTGTTGGCCGGCAGCCCATCCGTTATTTTCAAAAAGATCGCCCTGGCACTTTGTTGTACCATTGTGTGCACACAACAACACAAGTGGTGTGAATATGAGAAAGAAATCCAATCGCTGTTTGTTTGCTAAATTAGTTAACAAAAGCTGTTAAAAATATAGACGTTGACGACTGAGACAACGGCAACGGTGGCGGCGGCTACTTCTTCAATACACCATCACCACAAGATTTACAACACGAAAACTTGCTTTGAAAAAGATACTAAACTAATTTAAATAAGTTTAGCAAACAGTCGAGGGGGCCGCGAATAGAAAGTTTAAAATTGTTTTGAAATGGAAAACACATCAAAATACACAGCACATACATACATACATACAAACAGACAAAAAGAAAGGTTTTATGAGCTTAGTCAAACATATTGTACTTACGTCCATAGATTCGGCCAAATCTTCTTCATCGGAATCTACCGTCGACTCTACCAAACCGGAGAAATCAATCTCCTCGCCATCCAGTGATGAGCCGTAAACGGATGCCATTGTATCACTGCCACTGTATGCTGAACTTGTATCACTTGAATGTGAACCACGATTGCATTTTTGATGCAATTCTGGCCTAGAGGGTGGTTGATACTGTCGTCATCACAATGATCATTACCATCAGCAGCATCGTCATAATCATAGTCATCATCGCCGTCATCGTTATGATTAAAAAGAGCGCAACGTACACGTTATCGTGTAGATGTGGGAAGAAACATGAAAAAAAAATGGAAATTAAATTAATAAAATATAACAACAATAAACTGTAGCTGTAGAAATGTTAAATGCATTTTATACACACAAAGGTACCGTTAGTAAGTGGATTTCTAAAAGTACATTGCCGGATGGATACACAGGCAATGCAACAATGGGAATTAATGAAACACTTCCTGCAGATAAAGAGAGTGAGAGAGGGGCGGAGAGAGAGAGAGGAGGGAATGGCAACGTCCTTGATGTAGCATTAAAAGCAGTGGAAAAATTGCATATCTATATATATTAAAATAGAATTCTTTTTTTGGTATGAAACAAAATGGATATTTTCTAAAGGAAAAAAATAATTTTATTTAATTTGTATAAAATAAAGTGAATCTCGGACATGTGTGAACGCGCATAACATCAGAACGACTAAACCAAATTGGGTAAATCTTTATATGTTGCGTTCATTATTGTCCGAACTAGGTTTATATAAAGAAAAACTTTAAGGGGTAAAGATAGGATAAAACTAGTACCAACATCTAAACCAAACGACTAAAGTTTGATTGGGAAAATTTGAGTGGACTTGTTCCTTATAGAAATGTAAAGAGATTTTTTGACATTTGTACAACTAGGGCTAAAAAGGGACAAGAAGAGTACAATAGCCCAGACTAAAAGGTACAAAGTACTGTTTTTTGTACCTGTGTACTCTTTTGTACCAAAAAATACTTTTAATGTACTTTTCGGTACAAAGTACTGTTTTTTGTACCGAAGTACTTCTTTGTACCAAAATATACTTTTGTTGCTCAAAGCAACTTTTATTGGTCAATAACAACTTTTCTGTTTCACAAAGTACTTTTTTTTGTACCAGAGTACTTTTTAGTACCAAAAAGTATTTTTAATTTGCTTTTCGGTACAAAAAAGTACTTTTATTGACTCAAAAATACTTTTATTGTACTTTTGGTACAAAAAAGTACTTTTGTACAAAGAAAGTACTTTGTACTGAAAAGTACATTAAGAGTACTTTTTTTGTTTACAAAAAAAATTACTTTGTGGAACAGAAAAGTACTTTTTTGTAGAAGAAAGTACTTTATACCGAAAAGTACATTAAAAGTACTCTGGTACAAATTGCTTTTAGGCCAACAAAAGTTCGTTTTGGTACAAAACAGTACTTTGGTACAAAAAAGTACTTTAGTACAAAAAAAAGTACTTTGGTCCAAAAAAAAAGAGCTTTGGTCCCAAAAAAGTACTTTGGCACAAAAATAGTACTTTGAACCGAAAAGAACGTTAAAAGTACTTTTTGGTACAAAGGAGGCCTCTGGTACAAAAAAAAGTGTTTTATGCTTTTGGACCAATTTGGTATTGGC
This sequence comes from Muscina levida, assembly GCA_964034835.1. Classification (NCBI taxonomy): domain Eukaryota; kingdom Metazoa; phylum Arthropoda; class Insecta; order Diptera; family Muscidae; genus Muscina; species Muscina levida. The sequence continues at coordinate 27,626,856 of OZ035881.1, forward strand.
TTTTAGCTCGCGAGCCAAAAAAAAACCTAATTTCCCTTTACACCCAATGAATGATGTATGGGATAGCTTCTCGCGTTGTTGTGAATTAGCACTCTTTCTTTTTTTACATTCAAAACTAACGGCACCTACTTGTTTATCGACGAATGCCAACGTCACTGCGAAGTTGCTGTCGACAACTTTCGAGGGGAGCCGACAATGAAAGAAACTTTTTTTTCATTTTTTAAGATGACTGGAGCCAGGAGTTGAACCTGTGATCTCCCCCATAGTAGTCGCGTGTTCTAACCAATATGCCACGGCCGGCCCCGCGCGCGAGCAAGGAACCACAAAATTTCAAATGAGCTCTTGGCTCTGGTTATGCGATAAGAAATATTTTATTGTAGTACGCACATTTGGGGGTAGAAAAGGGACTAAAGTGATACCTTTGCCAGCCAATACCAAAGGGCTAAAGCTACAATCACATACATTGGAGTGCCTCTTCAATTTGTGAGTTTGAGTGTGTGATGGAAAGAATAGATTTTCCTAAATTTGTATTTTTAGGGGTAAAAAAATCTACAGTCAAAAAATTTCGGGGTATCCGTCCATATTACGAAGAAGTTGTGGGAAACAAGAGTTTTTTGAAATTTGCACTTATATGGTTAAAAAGGACAAACGTGCTGCCATCACACACACACACATCTAAAGCTGCAATCATAAAAAATTGGGGTGAACGTTCACCCTATAGAAAAGTTTTGCAAAATAATGCCTGCAACTCAAGCGAGGTTAGGAATAGGATAAATATGGCCCCATTAAATTATATATGCTGATTCTTTGGTATTTATGAATTAATGATATTTTAGGGAGCGCAGAGCGATACGGGACTCGACCAAAGGCAGCGGATAATGGAACGGCCGCAGTTTTTCTTCGGGTTAGTTGCCTTTTTGGCGATCGCGGACAGCTAGGCGGTAACAAGAAGAGGGTCTTGCAGGGGCGTCTCCGTACACGGACAATCAAACAAACTCAAGTGGCAATGAGGCTTTTATTTCAAGGGGAGGAGATCTGCTTCTCTCTATATGTCGCCAGCGGCCATGAACGAATGTATTTTAAAGTTGTAGGTAAACGAAATTACAAGGACAACTTCAGGGAGGTAAATTATAACACTTTAAAGCAGCAGGAAGCACCGGTGAGCATAATTTTGAACTTATCTCTGGTGAAGAAGTTTCTTGTCATCAGAGCCTTTGTATAGAGGCAGTATTCGGTAAAGTAGAACCGGTAGTTCTTGCACTTTGTAGGGGGCCTACAACCTCCTCAGTTAAGACCGAGCAGAAGGCTATAGGGAGCAGAAGGCTGAAATTAGCTATAGACGATCCGAAAAAAGAATCATATTATGGACGACGACTCATCTTCAGAGAGGTAAATGATAGCAATTTAAAACAGCAGGAAGCATTGGTAAGCATAATTTTGAACCTGTCTCTGATGAGGAAGGTTTCTGCCATCAGACTATGGTCTTTGTATAGAGGAAGTATTCAGTAAAATAGAACCGATGGTTCTTTCACTATTTAGGGGGCCTACAACCTCCTCGGTTAAGACCGAGCAGAAGGCTAAAAGGGTGCAGAAGGCTAAGAGGGACCAGAGGCTAAAGTTAGCCATAGACGCTCCTGCAGTTTCATTAGGAGATTTGTAGGGAAAGACATGTTTTTGCTGTGCGGTAGGAAAAAAGAATTGGTCTGGAAGCACTTGGTGTATGTTGGTAGATTCGATTAATCTTATCCCCATTTACCTGCAAAGAGCAAGGCCTTTATCTCACTTTCCTTCCCGGAGCCTCTCCTCCAAGAAGGTTATTGTCAGCCATCCAGGACCCATTACCATACCGGAGCCCTTTGCTAAATTGGCCTCAACTAGCTGGGAAGTCAGAGAAGAATGCCCGTTCCTATGAGGAATCCTTCAAGAAGGCTAAGAGGAAGAATCAGGGCAATCTTGGCACAGACCCCACTCTTCAAGTGGCGGTAATTGATAACAGCGACAATAATACCCTTTAATTTAAGATTATATTGAAAATCCTCTCTGAACATTTAGATCGCTACGAAAATAGTATCCAACATTCTATGCAAAAAGTACATATATCATGGCCTAAACGTATTGTTGTGCAAAGCCACAAAGTCTCTCCCATCTCTATCATCTACCATATAACCATGGCAATCTATAAACATATTTTCATTATTCCCATTGCCTATGCAAGAAAATACCAAACATTGAAGAGAGGAATGCAATATATACACTTGAGTGTGTGTGAAATTATCTCAGTGTGTGGGAAACATAAATATGACAGTTAAAAAAAAATTACTATACTACTTACATGTTGACGTATATGATGATATGGATCCATTAGTTGTATAGAGGCAATGCTTTTTTACGAATCGCTGTGTTGAATATTTATCTTTTCGTTTTTGTAGATTTGTTTTTGTTGGTTTACAAAGTAAAATGCTTTTAATTGTATTTGGAATACATCAGTTGTATGGGAAGGTATGTACGTGAGTATGTTGTTGTTGTTGTTGTTGTTGCAACTATTATTATGGATTTTGTACCACGTTTGGTTGGCTTTGTTTAAATAGTTGTATTTTTTTTGTTGGTTTTTATTTGTTAATAGTGATATGATGATATGTTATGAAAATTTTATTTTGAATATTTTGTTTCGTTTTTGTTACGTAGACTTAGTTCATTATGATGATGATGATAATAATAATAATTATTTGTACGTTGCATCCTTTTAGAGTCCTTTTGCGGCAAAAGTGACTTTATTGTTATGTTATTTGGAAGTTTTTGTATATTCAATGAAACGAGATCTGAAATAAAAAAAAAAAGAAATAAGGAAATTAATTCGTGTTTAAATATTTTGTTTGTGTAGCAAAAATAGCAAGTAAGTCTTCACATAATTTTAAACAAGAGCATAAAATAATTAAGTAGGGAGTGTAACCAATTTGTTTAGTTATCGACGATTTAATAAATTGTGATTCATTTGCGCGAAGGGCCCTAATTCAGCTGATTTTTAACCCTACTCAAGTGTCCAAAAAAGTTCTTATGACGTATTCACTCGCATGTCTTTAATTAATCGAATCCATTGTTCGAAATCATAAGTTCTAAAAAAATTATGAAATTTATATTTATATTGTGGGGTTAAGTACTTTGGGAACGTTTCGCAGAATTTAGATAATTTTTGTTTATACAAAATATTTCTCAGGGGCGGTTCTGGAAGTCAAACATTCAGTTCTCACAACTGGAAAAGAATAAAAAATAAGAGGGTGTAATCTTAAACCATTCACGTAAACAATGCAATAAAATAAAACAAAATAAAATAAAATAGAATAAACTAAAGTAAGATTAAAATACAAAGAAAAAATAATTAAAATGAAATAAAAAAATAAAAATAAAATAAAAAATAAATAAAATTAAATAAAACAAAATAAAATAAAATAGAATAGAATAAACTAAAGTAAGATTAAAATACAAAAAAAATAATAATTAAAATGAAATAAAAAAATAAAAATAAAATAAAATAAAATAAAATAAAATAAAATAAAATAAAATAAAATAAAATAAAAAATAAATAAAATTAAATAAAACAAAATAAAATAAAATTAATTAAAATGAAATGAAATAAAAAAAGTTAAATAAAATAAAATAAAATGAAATAAAATAAAATGAAATAAAATAAAAAGGAGTAATATTAAACTAAAATAAAAATAAAATTAATAAAATAAAATATAATAAATAAAATAAAAAAAATAATATAAAATATAAAAAATAAATAAAATAATACAAAATAAAATGAAATTAAATAAAAAAAACTTTGATTCTTCTTGTGGATTATTTTTATTTGGTCTTTTAATTTTTTTACATCAAGTCGAGAATATGATGTCATGTAAATGGCCGCCGCCACTGTTGATTGTCATTTGAGCCCTTTTTATGGCATTTTCCATCACTTTGGCCAAAACTTCCGGCGATAGGTCCCCACATTCTTGTCGGATATTGTCTTTAAGAGCTGTAAGAGTCTGAGGCTTGTTGACATAAACCCGCGACTTCAAAAAGACCTTGTATAAGTAAACACTAGATTTTTATTTAATTTATATGCTATGTCTATACATACAAATTTAAAAACCAATGGAACTTATTTCTCCTCTTAATAAAAATCTTATATTTCTTGTTCGCTTGTTGTTTGCTCAATGTTTTGCCGCTTTGTCCATTTGTTGATTTTACTTTAACGACACTTTGTCGTTTAAATACTATCCTCATATTTGCTTTTCATAATAACTTATTATATAGCAATTATAAGCGCAATTATCAGCAATTACACACATTCAACGAATATGCCTTGATCTTGTATCGAACTTTGTACATCAAGTATTCTCATGTTAACAATTTGTATCTGTTGAGCAAATTGCTATGGAAAACTTTGCCAGCACAAATTCTTCTTTTGACACAAAAAAAAAATCGTAAAAAGCAACAGAAATACATACGAGTACAATACAAATTCATGTTATAAAACACACGTCAACAGACAGCCAACAGCGCAACAATAAGGCCGGAAATTGACATTCAAAATCATTGCTATGTTCGTTTGCTTGGTCATACAATGCATACAACACAGCGCACAAGTCACTACCAACAAACAACAGTGGTGCCCCATTGAGGTTGAAATTAATGCTGACCATAGTCGCCGCCGCCACCACCATCAACATCACAGTCATACATTTAAAGTCTACAGCTACAACATTTCACTTTTGTGTGTGTCTGCAGGCGTTGTTGTACTACTAGTTTTCGATACGAAATGTGTGTAATTCTTGACATTAAGTAGCACCAACCAACCCCACTTACCCAAATTGCAGCGCGCAAAACTATACACAGAGTCAGTGGGACAAACACACAAGTAATGAAATGTCAAATGAAAGTGATAAACATTTCTCTAGAGTGCTGGCTATGGTGAATCTACTTTGTACTCGACTACCTGCTTAGGATTTCAAGGGTGGAAAAGTATCTTTAATAGATATTATCACTTATCTGTCCAAACACAGCAGGCGAGTTTATAACATTCTTATGGAAAGTGCTGCTTAAATGTTACTTTGAAATGTGACCCACACACATTAATCACAATATCCCAACAAATGTCACATTTGAAGGTATTCATTCCATAGGGGTAGGTAGCCATGCTGGCTAGGGTGTGGTTACATCCTTACAGGAACCAAACCAAACTCTTATAATATGAGTGGTATGTTTTAAGGCAATTATACAGATACATTTCCCGAAGAAACGGGAAGTGGTGGAGCAAAATGGGAAGTGATATTCGAATACAGAGGTAGGGGCCGATATTAATGACGAGCAGTGTTACTAAAAAATCTTCGTAATGTTATATGCAAAATGACTTATTTATCTCTAATGAACAAATATGAGTAAGTGAAACATAAAAAAAATAATTTTTACATTTTTATTTAACACTTGTTATATGTCTATTGATTTGTACAGAATCTGAATATGTTTTCATCGTTATGTTCAAGATCATTTCTATTATTGCTAAAAGAGTTTATTCTACAAGAGTTGACTGAAATGGATTATGTGACAGCGTGCAGGGCGAAAAGCTATTTGAAAGATGCCGCGCATATTCTCCAACGAAATGGACAACCTACAAAATTACATTGATGCCTTAAGGGTGTAAGGCAGCATCCAATACAAAGACCAAGGATTTTAGACCGATTAGCCTATCTTCCTTTTCTACTTAAAACTTTGGATAAAATAACTGATGTATTTTCCAGATGATCTCTTGAACCGAAAGCTCTATCAAATGCGCAGTATGCCAACCTAGAAAAAAAGTAATTTCTCTTAACACCCCAATACTGAGGTATGGGATGGGTTTACGCAGCAGCATGCCTACACGAAGGGTAAATCCTCGGAAACAGCTATACATTGGATAATCGGTCGTGAAGAAAGATCTCTGAACTACAAGGATTACACACTTGCCGCATTCCTGGACGTTGAGGAAATTTTCAGCAATGTCAAACCTGAATCTGTATTTAACTCAATGAAAAAACTTAGGATTAGTCCAGCGGTCATTTCACTATTTGGTAAATTTCTAAATTATACGCGCATTAATACTTACCAGCAAGTATCCTAAATTACTCTATGAAATTTTGGAATCTGCACTAAAACTACTGCTAAAACGGTGTCACAACTGTAAGCTGAGTGTACAACCGAGCAAAACGGAACTGGAGAAATGGAAAGGAATGGAAATCTTGTCCACCATTCGGGGCGCTGCCTATCTTTACTAATGACTATTGTCAGGCGGTGATCTTCACCCTCATGAAATCTGCGGAGAGAATTTGGGAAATGAATCTGAAGGTGGCTTTAAATTTTTTAGCATCAAAGGTTGTAAAGTTAAGACTGTAGCACAGATGCAGACAGGCGCCTTTATAACTGCTGGGTCCCCGGTCCCAGTGACATACGAGGAAACGAGATGGCAGAAGTGCTCATACTTAGGAACAGGCTAATCGAATGTGTCATATATACTCATTTTGAAGCTCCTCATCGGCAGTTGGCTCACCTATCCTTCAAATACCGCACCAACTGCGTAGTATCAAGAATATTTGGCCAAGACTGGATGGAAGGTGAACTAGATCACTCTTGGATTTGGATAGGATCCACGTGGCTTTGTGTATGGTTTTGTGAGGAGACAGTGTTACTCTGACCAGAGTACGTATTGGCTCGCTCTTTTCGGCTAGCGAGTCAGTAGCCTCAAAACTACAAAAGAGCTCTTGGCTCGCGAGCTAGGAGCCACAAATTCCAAACGAGCTCTCGGCTCGCGAGCCAGTAGCTCAAATAAAGAGCTGGCTCGCGAGCCAAGAGCCCAAAAAGAGCTGGCTCGCGAGCCAGGAACCCAAAAAGGGCCAGGCCAGCTCGAGAGCTCATTTGAAATTTTGTGGCTCTTGGCTCGCGAGATTAGTGCCAAAGTTTTGTATCAAAAGAACGTTGTACCTTCATTGGCCCAAAAAACTTTTCTGTTTGCACAAAGTACTTTTTTTTGTACCAGAGTACTATTTTGTACCAAAAGAACTTTTAATGTACTTTTCGGCACAAAGAACTTTTTTTTTTAACCAAAGTACTTCTTTATGCGAAAAATTACTTTTATTGGCTTTTTTGCTGCACAATGTACTTTTTTTTGTATAAGAGTACTTTTTTGTACCTAAAGTACTTTTAATGTTCTTTTCGGCACAATGTACTTTTTTTGTACCAGAGTTCTTTTTTCTACCAAAAGTACTTTTAATGTACTTTTCCGCACAAAGTACATTTTTTTGTACCAGAGTAATTTTTTGTACCAAAAAGTACTTTTTGTCTCACGGCTCCTGGCTCGCGAGCTGAGAGCTCATTTGGAATTTTGTAGCTCGCGAGCTAAGAGCCAATTTTCAGGCAAAGAGCCAATACAAACCCTGCCTCTGACTACAGGATCTGACCATATGTTTACGGTAAGACACACAAAAAACAAGTTAGAATCTGTTATCTCTCTACAGAGATGACCCAATTTGGCTTGATTTACCCCTTTTATTTGAAATCCAACTAGGAATTTTGTATAACTTACGATCGTCAAAGTGACAGTAATTTTACAAGAACATGTTCAACAGATGTGAAAAATTTCACACTTTTAATAAAATAAGAATCAGAAAAGCAGTTAGCAAATTGTAACTCTTAGATTTATAGTTCTTCACTTTACTTCTATTAGTATACAATTTTCTTTGCAAAAATTTTAAATGGCCTTCAAAGATTGGTTGTATTTTTAAATAAACACTTTAAGTGGTTCTCTAAGATTTGTTTTATTTTGATTGACTCACAGCCTTCTCATTGTGTCAATTGTAAATGTTTAACCAACCACAGCGAAACAATTTAATTTCTCAGGTAATAAAATTGCCACAGCATCTGTTTTAATCCCCTCACCGATAAACTAATACAAATAAATACGCAGCATAAATAAATGGCTTAACCACAAATACGGACAAGATTTCCCACCAGATAAACAGACCGACCACTCCAAACATATTGTGTGAATCATTGTTAGCTCAAACTAATTTTGCAAGCCAAGTTTCTAAAATTGACTACAAATCAAGCAAAAGCATTTAAACATTTTAAATATCAATGACGCTTTTGGACACGCTTAATACTCCCACGCTCCCAAGCAAGACATACTCGCAACGATCATAACTTGAAATAAAGCAGTAGTGGCGAACAATAAAATTAATAAAAAGAAAGAAAAAAACAGTAACTGGCGTCGAAACCCTACTACATATATGACCTAAAGACTGGCTACCCATTGTAAATTGCGTCTGTCAAACAAATAAAATTAAGTCTTCATATTGACGACGATCTTTTCCAATTGATGATAATCTCTAATCGTGTTACTACGCCCACTGATTACTTGTTGTAAATGGTCAGTATCTTAACTATACAGCAGGGTACAAAAGTGTCGTAATGTGAACAGTGTTAACATTATTATTTAAATGCAATCACTAATCGGACAGCCCTTAAATGAAAGAATAAATGTTTGCACAGACAATGAGGCTAACGCATTAGATGTGATTCCAATATAAAAATGAAATTGCATTCCATATTCACTTCCATTTATTTTTCTTTATCCCCCACTGTGCGCCCTTGTTTAAATAGAGTCCACACGTCCATCGCCTTTACTGCTGCGTACATTATTAAAAATCCAATAAAAATATTAAATTATTATTATCCTCAAATTAATATTCAATCTTTTCCCATAAAATGTCATTGACTTCCCTTTCAATCATGAAATTGACATAATTTTTCAATATTTTTTTTTTATTTGTCTTCATTTTAATATTTACATAACTGTTAATCGGAAATGGGAAATTTTATAAAAATCAAACTGATAATGCGGTCTTTAATCACATTTTATGTATTTTCTTTTCACCTTATGACGGCTCGTGACTATCTTTAACCATAATGCTCACATCGGTGAATGTGTGTGAAGTTAAATTCGTATTTTAACTAGCCAAGACACGAACCACTTTCATTAACAGAGCTATGTTAAGTGAGTGGGTCGATATATGTTATATGTGATATACAAATGAAATTGAATATCTCCCGATCTACAAAAGATATTTAAACAAAATTTACACAGCTTTTAGGAAAAGTTCTATAGAATATTATAATATAAATTTGGACCAAATAAAACGAGGCAGACAACCCTCTAATAAGGTAGGAAATAAGAACTTTTCTCGGAACGTTTGAGGTGATTATGGGCTTCCTGGAAGGGCTTCGTCGATCGGACTAGTGTCAAACAATAGCTGATAGGAAGTAGTTTAATACCCTATTAGCCGTTTTTCCCAAAAAATTTCGTGAATATGAAATTTTTCACAAAATGTTAAATTTTGCTATATGGGACGGATATAGTGCGTCCATGGTGGCCATCTGGAGAGGGTTTCGTCGATCGGACTAGTGTCAAATAATAGCTGTTAGATAGTAGTTTAACAACCTATTAGCCGTTTTTCCCAAAAAATTTCGTGAATATAAAATTTTTCACAAAATGTTAAATTTTGCTATGTGGGACGGACATAGTGCGTCCATGGTGGCCATCTGGAGAGGGTTTCGTCGATCGGACTAGTGTCAAATAATAGCTGTTAGAGAGTAGTTTAATACCCTATTAGCCGTTTTCGCCAAAAAATTTCGTGAATATGAAATTTTTCACAAAATGTTAAATTTTGCTATATGGGACGGATATAGTGCGTCCATGGTGGCCATCTGGAGAGGGTTTCGTCGATCGGACTAGTGTCAAATAATAGCTGTTAGATAGTAGTTTAACAACCTATTAGCCGTTTTTCCCAAAAAATTTCGTGAATATGAAATTTTTCACAAAATGTTAAATTTTGCTATATGGGACGGACATAGTGCGTCCATGGTGGCCATCTGGAGAGGGTTTCGTCGATCGGACTAGTGTCAAATAATAGCTGTTAGAGAGTAGTTTAATACCCTATTAGCCGTTTTCGCCAAAAAATTTCGTGAATATGAAATTTTTCACAAAATGTTTAATTTTGCTATGTGGGACGGACATAGTGCGTCCATGGTGGCCATCTGGAGAGGGTTTCGTCGATCGGACTAGTGTCAAATAATAGCTGTTAGATAGTAGTTTAACAACCTATTAGCCGTTTTTCCCAAAAAATTTCGTGAATATGAAATTTTTCACAAAATGATAAATTTTGCTATATGGGACGGACATTGTGCGTCCATGGTGGCCATCAGGAGAGGGTTTCGTCGATCGGACTAATGGCAAATAATAGCTATTATACACTAGTTTAATATGTTATAACCCGTTTTCCCCAGAAAATTTCCTGGATATGCAATTTTTTACAAAATCCAGTAAATTCAGTTTCTCACATATTTACATGTTTTACTGTTAACCAAATTCGAATCTGAGTTTCTGTTAACTTATTAACAGCGCTATGCTAAGAACAGTATCAGATATATTATGTATTAATGAAATCGTAAATATCTCTTGATCTACAATAGTTATTTAAACAAAATTTTCACAGCAATTACAGAACACTACGAGGGAAGGCTCATTGATATTTGCGAATATTATATTACGAGGGTCGTCTGAATAATTAAGTTATAAAATAAGTTTTTTTTGCAGAACGTTTGAGGTTATTAACGGCTTCCTGGAAGGGTTTCGTCGATCAGACTAGTGTGAAATAATAGCTGTTAGAGAGTAGTTTAATACCCTATTAGCCGTTTTCGCCAAAAAATTTCGTGAATATGAAATTTTTCACAAAATGTTAAATTTTGCTATGTGGGACGGAGATAGTGCGTCCATGGTGGCCATCTGGAGAGGGTTTCGTCGATCGGACTAGTGTCAAATAATAGCTGTTAGATAGTAGTTTAACAACCTATTAGCCGTTTTTCCCAAAAAATTTCGTGAATATAAAATTTTTCACAAAATGTTAAATTTTGCTATATGGGACGGATATAGTGCGTCCATGGTGGCCATCTGGAGAGGGTTTCGTCGATCGGACTAGTGTCAAATAATAGCTGTTAGAGAGTAGTTTAATACCCTATTAGCCGTTTTCGCCAAAAAATTTCGTGAATATGAAATTTTTCACAAAATGTTAAATTTTGCTATGTGGGACGGAGATAGTGCGTCCATGGTGGCCATCTGGAGAGGGTTTCGTCGATCGGACTAGTGTCAAATAATAGCTGTTAGATAGTAGTTTAACAAACTATTAGCCGTTTTTCCCAAAAAATTTCGTGAATATGAAATTTTTCACAAAATGTTAAATTTTGCTATATGGGACGGATATAGTGCGTCCATGGTGGCCATCTGGAGAGGGTTTCGTCGATCGGACTAGTGTCAAATAATAGCTGTTAGATAGTAGTTTAACAAACTATTAGCCGTTTTTCCCAAAAAATTTCGTGAATATGAAATTTTTCACAAAATGTTAAATTTTGCTATATGGGACGGATATAGTGCGTCCATGGTGGCCATCTGGAGAGGGTTTCGTCGATCGGACTAATGTCAAATAATAGCTGTTAGAGAGTAGTTTAATACCCTATTAGCCGTTTTCGCCAAAAAATTTCGTGAATATGAAATTTTTCACAAAATGTTTAATTTTGCTATGTGGGACGGACATAGTGCGTCCATGGTGGCCATCTGGAGAGGGTTTCGTCGATCGGACTAGTGTCAAATAATAGCTGTTAGATAGTAGTTTAACAAACTATTAGCCGTTTTTCCCAAAAAATTTCGTGAATATGAAATTTTTCACAAAATGTTAAATTTTGCTATATGGGACGGATATAGTGCGTCCATGGTGGCCATCTGGAGAGGGTTTCGTCGATCGGACTAGTGTCAAATAATAGCTTTTAGCGAGTAGTTTAATACCCTATTAGCCGTTTTCGCCAAAAAATTTCGTGAATATGAAATTTTTCACAAAATGTTTAATTTTGCTATATGGGACGGATATAGTGCGTCCATGGTGGCCATCTGGAGAGGGTTTCGTCGATCGGACTAGTGTCAAATAATAGCTGTTAGATAGTAGTTTAACAAACTATTAGCCGTTTTTCCCAAAAAATTTCGTGAATATGAAATTTTTCACAAAATGTTAAATTTTGCTATATGGGACGGATATAGTGCGTCCATGGTGGCCATCTGGAGAGGGTTTCGTCGATCGGACTAATGTCAAATAATAGCTGTTAGAGAGTAGTTTAATACCCTATTAGCCGTTTTCGCCAAAAAATTTCGTGAATATGAAATTTTTCACAAAATGTTTAATTTTGCTATGTGGGACGGACATAGTGCGTCCATGGTGGCCATCTGGAGAGGGTTTCGTCGATCGGACTAGTGTCAAATAATAGCTGTTAGATAGTAGTTTAACAAACTATTAGCCGTTTTTCCCAAAAAATTTCGTGAATATGAAATTTTTCACAAAATGTTAAATTTTGCTATATGGGACGGATATAGTGCGTCCATGGTGGCCATCTGGAGAGGGTTTCGTCGATCGGACTAATGTCAAATAATAGCTGTTAGAGAGTAGTTTAATACCCTATTAGCCGTTTTCGCCAAAAAATTTCGTGAATATGAAATTTTTCACAAAATGTTTAATTTTGCTATGTGGGACGGACATAGTGCGTCCATGGTGGCCATCTGGAGAGGGTTTCGTCGATCGGACTAGTGGCAAGTAATCCGTTTTCCCGAAACAAATTTCCTGGATATGCATTTTTTTACAAAATCCGGTAAATTCGAATCTGTTAACAGTGCTATGGTAAGGTCAGATGCAGATCATAAAATGTAAACCAAATTCCATAATGTTTGCGAAGTTTTGTGGCATTTGATGGTTGACGGGAATTTCCGTAATTACCCATTCTTAAATTTGGAAATTGCGTAAAAATATCTATGTGCAAGTAGAAAATATTATTGATTTGGATCCTCGTGTTGTTTTGCGGCTATTATGCCACTGTGGGTGAGTAAACGGGTTAATAAATATTGGCAACGGTAGGTCGTTTTTCAAATTTGAAGGCGTTTATATGCATTCATGAAAATTTCAGAACCTTGTATACCTGCGTGATTTGCGTAATATGGACGGACATAGTGCGTTTAAGGAACCAGAATCTGTATTTGCGAAGAAATATCTTTGTACTAGTAATACTTTTTCCCAGTTTTAATGAAACGCGGAATTATATTTTAACATATTTAACAAAAAATAGATTTGAAATCGTTTTTATTTATTAAAATCATTTAATAACAATTGTTTAAATATATCAATAAGTTAATTAAAGCCGGCAACTTTCCTCATTATAAGTTTTGACACAATGTGCATTTAAATAATGGTATTGATTCGTAGTAGGCTTTGTGGCATCCATCACAAGCTGGTCTTCCACAATCAATGCATGTGTTCTCATCCTCGGTGTCAGCTCCACAGTGTACACATACTATACCCATGTCATCAGAAAATGCATTCAGGCGTTTTCGCATTTGTTCCCGGTATTTGTTTGGGTCGTCAGTTAGCGTTAAGTCAGTACCTTGTAATAGTGTCTCTACAAATTGGCAAACATGAACCCCACAACTAAACCTATCTACTTGCTTACGATGATTTAAAGTTAATTTTCGATAATCCTTGATCTTTGTTTTTTGTTCAAAAACATCAAATAAAAACTGAATAGTTTCCTGTTCTTTGCAAAAAGGCTCAATAAATGTGAAAGATCTTTCTTGTGTATCTAAAACTACTAATGTAAAATGTTGACAATGTAGTATTGGCACGAATAGCTTCTCAACATTATCTAAAGGCAACGATAGTGTATTTTTTTTATAGAAAAAATGTTCCCCTTCTTCGCAAGTTATACTTTTCACTTTATTGCTGCCATTTATTTTAATCAATATTTTTATATAAATATCTACAATATTGTTGAACAATTCCTGCTTTCTGCCAAGGCTATTAAATTCTTCCGCGCTAACTGTTGGGCAAAATGTGATAGATAGATTAAGCTTTTTGTACAGTTCTCCATATTTATACAGGGTATAAGTACTATTTTTGAAATTTGCGCCTAATTTGTTGTGGGTTTTAAGCAATTTCTCCCACATAATATTTTTATTAAATTTAAGCTTTGCTTTTTTTGGCATCCTCTTCCACTGCTCTTCTTCCATTGGTTCATTTTCAGCCTTAATTTTTTCTGTTATATGCTTCGTATCTGGCTGAACATATAACCTATTTATTTCTTTTGATTTAGCTTTAATATACTCGTAGGATATACGAACATATCGGCCTGCTCTAATGTTGGACTTCCCTTTTAAAATATTACATTTTAAATGACCAAAATATGATTCGATAGGACTATTTGAAATTCTAGTTTTTGAATCATTAGGTTCAACAAAAACTCCCATCATATTAGTCCATAAGGGAGCATATGCGGCATATTTTTTTAAAATTATGTCAGCAAAATCTATGCTGTAAAAAATATTTTTTTGACCTTTGCTATGGCTACAAGACTCGGCTGAGTTGTACAATTCTAAAGCCCTTTCGTAATAGCGACTTTTTTTGTATTGTGCCTTACTAACTTGAGTATTTATATCATCGTATATTTTGTTAACAAAATCTCCACTTGGTATAGATTCATCAAGTAAACTAAGCGACATTCTCACATTATTGATGGCTGAACGTAAAGTTCCTGTGACATGTGTCGTTAAAACAATAACAAAAATATTTTTAACCCATGTGAAAAACTTTTCCAAACTGCTAAAATTTACCGCCCTTGCCATTTGCCACTTAAAAAAGTTTATAGCTTTTTCATCCTGATAACACGCATTAATATCCTTATATGTTATTCGTAAAAAATGTGCACAGCATATCTGTACAATAACAATATTATTAGCTTTATCTCCACTTTCGCAAACTGTGTAGCAATATTCTAAATATCTATCTATTGTGGGTATATTCTGATCGGCATTGCATGTGAAAATGATTGCATTTATAGATGCAAAACTCCAATCTACAACAAATCTAGGAGCTATTGGCCAAGGTACATTATTATTAAAACAAAAAATTTTGACAAATAGAAGGAATCGTGCAATGCTGTCTTTGTAATGGCTACATAGAAAAGCTTCTGCGACAGGAAGTAATATGCCCCTTTCATCGGCCTTTCTAACATGAATAACTAAGCTGTAAAGAAATACTCTTTTCGTCCTATCTTCAAATTTTTTAAGTATGTTGCCTGTGGCATCGAAAAACACTGTATTCCTGCTGAGTTTAAGAACTTGTTTCCTAATCTGCTGCAAAAGTGATAATTGCTCCTTCGAGAATAAATAAACTTCTTGCGGGCGGCCATGAAATTGAATGAAATGTTTCCATTTTGGATCATCGTACATTTTCGCAATATCATAAAAATTATCAGAATCTCTATCTAATGCCGCTTCAGATTCTGATTTAAGTTTTCTCGTAACAGATTTCGATGGAACTTGATAATTTCCTAAATTTGCCAGAGCACTAGACTGTTCTAAAATTTTCTTATTCCTAAAATTAGATGGGGTTTCATGTTTTATATCTATTTTATATATATCCCTATTAATTCCTCTAATCTGGAACGTTTTTGTTCCTATTCCTTCGCCTACAGTTTCCGGATGCTTTGGCTTCCCGTGTGTACTGTTAATATCTACGGTTATTGTGTCTGAATTGAGATTGACGGAAAATCTGTATCGCCCACATCCTTCACTGCAATACAAACACTTTGCGTAAAGTGTTAATTTTGTGTATTCCCTATTCCATCTTGAGCTACAATAATTAATAAGACAAATATTATTTATTGACGTGAATTTGGCCTTAATTATATCCTGAAATTTTTTACAAACTTCTTGATATCTACAGCGTTGCAAATAAACATCTTTGAAATAAAGGACTTCTTTTGGAGTAAACTTTATTTGTCCCTTATAAAACTTGTATATATTTCGAGAACTCCCAATTTCGTTACCTTTTAATGCTTTTGAAGTATCAACATTGGTATTGGGTTTTTTATCCCTTATAATTTTTTTTCTTAAGATCTTATATTCCTCCAGTTCTATGTCAGACTGTGTAGTAATGTCAATCGTGTCAGGAATTTGCTCTGCAGTATTGATCTCTTTGGTGGAATTAATTTCGATGTTTTTTTCAAAGTTAAAAGAGTCTAAATTTGTTGTGTTGCAATCATCGAAAAGTAAATATTCTATTAATCCCACATTTAATTCTGATGTATCTTCTAACACTACGGAAGCACAACTTAAGTCAAACGTTGTACGGTCGGTATTCCCTAAAGTAACTATATCGTCAATTTTGCACCCAAAGCTATCTAAATTTACGCTACGATTGTCTGAAACTGTTGAATTTTCGTGAACACTTATATCTGAAATATGAGATTTTGACAATATAAAATTTGAAGTTTTTGAAATAGAACAAATAATTTTACTTACCAGTACAAATTTTTGATTCTCCAGCGTTTTTGTTTCCAATGTCCATTCGTGAAGAATAGTCTATTTTTATATTTAGTACTGTTGTAACCTCCTCGTATAGATGTGTCCAGTTATATTTTTGGCATTTATGACGAAATTCATGTAGCATCTCATTCAAAGAAGTTTCTTTGGGAACCTATTTAAACAAAGTCAAATTTAAAACAACTTGTTGTATAAATAAAAAAAAATATGATTTGTGCAAATATAATAACCTCGAAAAAGTACACATATGCTAGGGTCGTTCTAATAAGTACTTTTAACTTCTAAATTTTTGAGAATATATTGAAAAAGAGGTTAAATTTAATTTTACCACTGCATAATAGAAGTTTCAGTGTATAACATACCGTTGAATATTGTTGAAATAATTTTTGTAAAAGTTAAAAAAAGTTTAATTAACATTACAAGGTTGGCTATAGCAGATCAGATAAAATTACAAAAAAATTTATTTACATTTCTTTCACTATCACTATCAATTACCCAGGAATCAAGCTCTTTAAATGTCGGCAAATAATCATTCTCAAAATGTATACTTGGTTATCACAAATCATTTTTTTTAATATATAATGTGAAATATATTTACGTATGGCAATTAGAAAACAATTAAAGATTCATCATTATAACATCAAGTTTGGAATTTCTGACTTGTCAGTAGCTGCTTGTGTTATCACAAAATTTTATGTAAACTTTTTCGTAGATTTAAACTAGACTTTTCTTAAATAGTTAGCAATTGTTGTTATAGTCTGATGGACATATTGTTAATGAAACTCAAATATTCTCACTACATTTTTAAAAAATGTTAAAATTTCACTCCATTTGTCTCCTAATCGATAAGATATACGTTTTAAAATAAACAAATATTTTAAAAGATCCACACTTCATCTATCCTACGGTATGTTAATAAATTGAATCATTACGACAAGCAAATCGAAATTAAATTTATCAATCCAATACTAATAACACTGCTACAAAACGGACAAAATTTAAGAAACTTGGAGAATGACCTAGTGTATGTTGTTGGTCTGGTCTAGTACAACGAGAATCTGTAAACCTAAGTCTCCTAACACATTCAAAATCTTGACTTACGGTTCAAAGACCGGTTTTTCGGATCTTTCCTCACTTATTAGCTGATAACACAGTCGGTTCTGCACCAATTTTTGACTTATTAATGGTTTTGGAAAGAAGAATCTTAAACTAACTATCTATTTGTAAGATAACTTGCCATATGTGTCTGTTTTTGCCTCAGAATTGCAAACTATTTTTTAAGGTTGAGATTTAAGATTTTAGCCTTTATTTTAGTATAATACCCTAATATTTATTTTATTATTCAGAATGTGTATATTGACGTTTGTAAAAATCGGTCAACAAGTGGTTATTCATGTTTTTCGAGGAATGCAAAGTTTATATTCCATACTAAAATCGAACAGTTGAAGCAAAGATTTTGTGTTGGTGTGATTTTTCTTCAACTGTTTAATTTGAGTATGGGATTTGAAAATTGCGTTTCTCAAAAAACATAAATAACTACTTGTTGACCAATTTTTACAAACAAATACGGTTTCTGCAAACGACAATATGCACTTTCTAAATAATATAATAAATACACTAGTTTACAGCCATTTTGCTGCAGAGTTCTAAATAATTTTTTTCTATAGTTTTCGGCCTCCTAAACACGAATATGAGATTTAAAAAATTTTCCTCTGATTAGTTTTCAAGATATGATTTTTTTAATTTTTTCACGAATTTTTTATGAGATGCATCAGCTTATTGGAGAATAATTCGTAAACGCGTCGATTGATTTAAACAAGAGTGGTATCCAATTAAAGGTAATGAGCTCCCCTAAAACATTTCTATACAAGCTTTTAACATCGGTTGGATAGTTTTGATGGTAGGAGCATTTAACATTTAAAAAACTATTTTTTTTTGTGCAAAAATCCCGATATTAAATTGACAAAAAAATTTATAAAAAATATTAACCGCAAAAATAAATCCAATTTCATAAATTGAGTAGAAAGATTTTACTTCTCCGAGTAAAACAAGCCATTGCTTATAAAAAATGGGTGATAAGAGGGAGAGTTACACGTTTTTAAAGAGGACACTATAAATCGTAATTTTTTTGATTTTAATCATATCACTGTAGGCTTAGAGGTTAACTTTACGTTGCATTAAAATGACGATAAAAAGTGGAAATGCCACTGAATTCTAGGTTGATCATGCTTCACGAAAATGTTTAATTTGAAATCCTAGCTGATCATTTTTAGAAAATATCGATATTTTTCATTTCTACCGACTGGACCAAAAGTCTTTTTACTTTTTAAACGATGACAGAAAAAAACTGGACGAATGAAATAAAAACTGTTTATTTATTATAAAAGTACACAAACAGGGATTTATGCATGATCATTGAATATTTTGACATTGCTGCAAGCTGGAGATTTAAAGTGCATTTTAAGCCTACATTTTTGAAAAATATCGATATTTCCCATTTTTAAACCAGATATATATGTGCTTATATTGCAATTAATAAATATTCCACTTTTCTAATATTGAACAAATTCTTCTTAGGCGGTTACGCGGTTTAAAAATTAAAAATATAGAGATTTTTTAAAAATATAGGCTTAAAATGCACTTCAAGCCTCCAAATTGAAGCAATGTCAAAATAATCAATGATCATACAAGAATCCCTGTTTGTGTACTTTTACAATAATCGAACCGTTTTTATCTCATTAGTCCGGTTTTTTACTGTCATCATTTAAAAAGTAAAAAGACTTTTGGTCCAGTCGGCAGAAATTAAAAATATCGATATTTTCTAAAAATGATCAGCTAGGATTTCAAATTAAACATTTTCGTGATGCATGATCAACCCATAATACAGTGACATTTCCACTTTTCATCGTAATTTTCATGCAACGTAAAGTTTAGCTCTAAGCCTACAGTGATATGATTAAAATCAAAAAATTTACGATTTGTAGTGTCCTACTTAAAAACATGTAACTCTCCCTCTTATCACCCAATTTTTATATATGATGGCTTGTTTTCCTCGGGAAAGTCCAATCTTTATACTCAATTTATGAAATTGGATTTATTTTTGAGATTAATATTTTTTATAAATTTTTTTATCAATTTAAATCAGTAATTTTTGCACAAAAAAATTAGTTTTTTTAACTTTAATTGCTCCTACCATCAGAACTACAAAACCGATGTTAAAAACGTGTATAGAAATGTTTTAGGCAAACACATTACCTTTAATTGGAGACCACTCTTGTCCAAATCGTTGGATGCGTTTACGAATTATTCTCCAATAAGCTGATGCATCTCATAAAAAATTAGCTAAATAATTCAAAAATTCATATCTTGGAAACTAATCAGAGGAAAAATTTTTAAATCTCATTTTCGTATTTAGGAGGCTGAAATCTATAGAAAAAAAATATTTAGAACTCTGCAGCTGACAAAAAATAAAGATTTGTAAACTGGTGATATTAGGGTATTCTACTAAAATTGAGGCTAAAAACTTCTTCAATCTTTAAAAATAGTGAAAAATGTTTGCAATTGTGATGCAAAAACAGACAGATATATAGGCCAGTTACCTACATATATTTATATATCGTGGGAAAGGTCTAAGATTCTTCTTTTAAAACCGTTAAGTAAGCAAAACTTTTAAAAAAATTACTGACTCATTAGCTTACGAGTGAGGCAAGTAACGAAAAGCCGGGTTTCAACCGGAATTCAAGATTGAGAGTGTAAGGGAAATTTTGTATACAGATTCATGTTGTACTCGACCAGAACTACAATATGCACTAGGTCATTCCCCATGTTTTAAACGATTGTAGCACCGTGATATTAATTTGGAACTATGTGCACTTTTTAAATCACTTTAAAAATATTTCAGTATACTTACATATTTTTGCAACAAAGCAAATACTCGTCTTCTTTGCCGAGGTGTGTCACCAACTCCAAGACGAAAAACATCAGTCACTTTGTTTATTTTCGCGAAAAATTCGATATATAAGTAGTTATTTTTTACTTTTTTAAAATCGTCCAAACACTTGTTCTTTGATTCCTTCACATTTAAATAAAAAAGTTTTACAAAATAACTGAAAATATTTTTTTTATCCATTTTGGGCAAATTTTTTGTATGTCTTGTCACTTTCACGAACTCGGACTGAATAAATAGAAAATGAGCGATAACCCATTGACGGATTTTGCGATCAATCAGTAGGTAGAAAATGCATACATGGCATTTCATGAATGAATTGAAACCCATTATTCCAACGTTACAAGACTTACCTGCAATAAACTTTATTACCCACTGAAGTTAGCACTTATGTTACGTTAGTGGGACATATAAGTAAAAGGACACGTGTGTGAAGACCTCTAATATTTTCTACCTGTTCGCTCTCTTCTGGAAATAACATATCCATGCCTTAATAAATAATTACGTATATTCCCAAAAATCACTTTATATGGTTACTGTCATAAAATTGTGCGCATGAACAATTATTATTCTGTGAGACCTATCTGACGAAACATAATAAACATACATTCATAATATTCATATTTTTTACAGTCATTTTTATTACACATTTCGACAGAATCTTTTCGAATACGTAAGTAATAATATCGTTAGCTGAATAACACCTCAATTAGCGCATGCAAATTTTTTAAATACTGTACTACATTTTTTTTTTTTTACCAAAAATTTACAATTAGTACGATATATATTAAAATAATAAAATATCGTTCCCATAATTACCACATAGCACACGTTCTTATATTGTAGAAAGTTAACATAAAGTCAAATTCGAATTTGGTTAACATTGCAATATCTAGACACACGAGGAAATAATGTTGAGAAATTTTCTAAAGGATTTTATTTTTAGATAATTATTTTTTTAAAGTTGCAAAACAAAGAAATATTGTTTTTATTTTTTTGTGTTTGTTATAGATTTGGGTCAAACTACTTCCTTATATAGTAATTTATAACATTTTGTGAATAACTTCACATTTAGGATTTTTTTTGGGGAAAACGGATAATCGACTATACACTTCCAGGAAGCACATAATGACCACAAACGTTCTGCAAAAGATTCTTATTTAATTACCTATTTATTCACACACTTCCTATTGCAATATTGTTTCAAATTTCAATGAGCCTTTCCTCGTAGTGTTTCATTAATACATAATATATCTGCTTCTGTTCTTAGCATAGCGCTGTTAATAAGTTAACAGAAACTCAGATTCGAATTTGGTTAACAGTAAAACATGTAAATATGTGAGAAACTGAATTAACTGGATTTTGTAAAAAATTGCATATCCAGGAAATTTTCTGGGGAAAACGGGTTATAACATATTAAACTAGTGTATAATAGCTATTATTTGCCATTAGTCCGATCGACGAAACCCTCTCCTGATGGCCACCATGGACGCACTATGTCCGTCCCACATAGCAAAATTAAACATTTTGTGAAAAATTTCATATTCACGAAATTTTTTGGGAAAAACTGCTAATAATTTGTTAAACTACTATCTAACAGCTATTATTTGACACTAGTCCGATCGACGAAACCCTCTCCAGATGGCCACCATGGACGCACTATGTCCGTCCCACATAGCAAAATTAAACATTTTGTGAAAAATTTCATACTCACGAAATTTTTTGGGAAAAACGGCTAATAGTTTGTTAAACTACTATCTAACAGCTATTATTTGACACTAGTCCGATCGACGAAACCCTCTCCAGATGGCCACCATGGACGCACTATGTCCGTCCCACATAGCAAAATTAAACATTTTGTGAAAAATTTCATATTCACGAAATTTTTTGGCGAAAACGGCTAATAGGGTATTAAACTACTCGCTAATAGCTATTATTTGACACTAGTCCGATCGACGAAACCCTCTCCAGATGGCCACCATGGACGCACTATATCCGTCCCATATAGCAAAATTTAACATTTTGTGAAAAATTTCATATTCACGAAATTTTTTGGGAAAAACGGCTAATAGTTTGTTAAACTACTATCTAACAGCTATTATTTGACACTAGTCCGATCGACGAAACCCTCTCCAGATGGCCACCATGGACGCACTATGTCCGTCCCACATAGCAAAATTTAACATTTTGTGAAAAATTTCATATTCACGAAATTTTTTGGCGAAAACGGCTAATAGGGTATTAAACTACTCTCTAACAGCTATTATTTGACACTAGTCCGATCGACGAAACCCTCTCCAGATGGCCACCATGGACGCACTATATCCGTCCCATATAGCAAAATTTAACATTTTGTGAAAAATTTCATATTCACGAAATTTTTTGGGAAAAACGGCTAATAGTTTGTTAAACTACTATCTAACAGCTATTATTTGACACTAGTCCGATCGACGAAACCCTCTCCAGATGGCCACCATGGACGCACTATATCCGTCCCATATAGCAAAATTAAACATTTTGTGAAAAATTTCATATTCACGAAATTTTTTGGCGAAAACGGCTAATAGGGTATTAAACTACTCGCTAAAAGCTATTATTTGACACTAGTCCGATCGACGAAACCCTCTCCAGATGGCCACCATGGACGCACTATGTCCGTCCCACATAGCAAAATTAAACATTTTGTGAAAAATTTCATATTCACGAAATTTTTTGGCGAAAACGGCTAATAGGGTATTAAACTACTCTCTAACAGCTATTATTTGACATTAGTCCGATCGACGAAACCCTCTCCAGATGGCCACCATGGACGCACTATATCCGTCCCATATAGCAAAATTTAACATTTTGTGAAAAATTTCATATTCACGAAATTTTTTGGGAAAAACGGCTAATAGTTTGTTAAACTACTATCTAACAGCTATTATTTGACACTAGTCCGATCGACGAAACCCTCTCCAGATGGCCACCATGGACGCACTATGTCCGTCCCATATAGCAAAATTAAACATTTTGTGAAAAATTTCATATTCACGATATTTTTTGGCGAAAACGGCTAATAGGGTATTAAACTACTCTCTAACAGCTATTATTTGACATTAGTCCGATCGACGAAACCCTCTCCAGATGGCCACCATGGACGCACTATATCCGTCCCATATAGCAAAATTTAACATTTTGTGAAAAATTTCATATTCACGAAATTTTTTGGGAAAAACGGCTAATAGTTTGTTAAACTACTATCTAACAGCTATTATTTGACACTAGTCCGATCGACGAAACCCTCTCCAGATGGCCACCATGGACGCACTATGTCCGTCCCACATAGCAAAATTAAACATTTTGTGAAAAATTTCATATTCACGAAATTTTTTGGCGAAAACGGCTAATAGGGTATTAAACTACTCTCTAACAGCTATTATTTGACATTAGTCCGATCGACGAAACCCTCTCCAGATGGCCACCATGGACGCACTATATCCGTCCCATATAGCAAAATTTAACATTTTGTGAAAAATTTCATATTCACGAAATTTTTTGGGAAAAACGGCTAATAGTTTGTTAAACTACTATCTAACAGCTATTATTTGACACTAGTCCGATCGACGAAACCCTCTCCAGATGGCCACCATGGACGCACTATGTCCGTCCCACATAGCAAAATTAAACATTTTGTGAAAAATTTCATATTCACGAAATTTTTTGGCGAAAACGGCTAATAGGGTATTAAACTACTCTCTAACAGCTATTATTTGACATTAGTCCGATCGACGAAACCCTCTCCAGATGGCCACCATGGACGCACTATATCCGTCCCATATAGCAAAATTTAACATTTTGTGAAAAATTTCATATTCACGAAATTTTTTGGGAAAAACGGCTAATAGTTTGTTAAACTACTATCTAACAGCTATTATTTGACACTAGTCCGATCGACGAAACCCTCTCCAGATGGCCACCATGGACGCACTATATCCGTCCCATATAGCAAAATTAAACATTTTGTGAAAAATTTCATATTCACGAAATTTTTTGGCGAAAACGGCTAATAGGGTATTAAACTACTCGCTAAAAGCTATTATTTGACACTAGTCCGATCGACGAAACCCTCTCCAGATGGCCACCATGGACGCACTATATCCGTCCCATATAGCAAAATTTAACATTTTGTGAAAAATTTCATATTCACGAAATTTTTTGGGAAAAACGGCTAATAGTTTGTTAAACTACTATCTAACAGCTATTATTTGACACTAGTCCGATCGACGAAACCCTCTCCAGATGGCCACCATGGACGCACTATGTCCGTCCCACATAGCAAAATTAAACATTTTGTGAAAAATTTCATATTCACGAAATTTTTTGGCGAAAACGGCTAATAGGGTATTAAACTACTCTCTAACAGCTATTATTTGACATTAGTCCGATCGACGAAACCCTCTCCAGATGGCCACCATGGACGCACTATATCCGTCCCATATAGCAAAATTTAACATTTTGTGAAAAATTTCATATTCACGAAATTTTTTGGGAAAAACGGCTAATAGTTTGTTAAACTACTATCTAACAGCTATTATTTGACACTAGTCCGATCGACGAAACACTCTCCAGATGGCCACCATGGACGCACTATATCCGTCCCATATAGCAAAATTTAACATTTTGTGAAAAATTTCATATTCACGAAATTTTTTGGGAAAAACGGCTAATAGTTTGTTAAACTACTATCTAACAGCTATTATTTGACACTAGTCCGATCGACGAAACCCTCTCCAGATGGTCACCATGGACGCACTATCTCCGTCCCACATAGCAAAATTTAACATTTTGTGAAAAATTTCATATTCACGAAATTTTTTGGCGAAAACGGCTAATAGGGTATTAAACTACTCTCTAACAGCTATTATTTGACACTAGTCCGATCGACGAAACCCTCTCCAGATGGCCACCATGGACGCACTATATCCGTCCCATATAGCAAAATTTAACATTTTGTGAAAAATTTTATATTCACGAAATTTTTTGGGAAAAACGGCTAATAGGTTGTTAAACTACTATCTAACAGCTATTATTTGACACTAGTCCGATCGACGAAACCCTCTCCAGATGGCCACCATGGACGCACTATCTCCGTCCCACATAGCAAAATTTAACATTTTGTGAAAAATTTCATATTCACGAAATTTTTTGGCGAAAACGGCTAATAGGGTATTAAACTACTCTCTAACAGCTATTATTTCACACTAGTCTGATCGACGAAACCCTTCCAGGAAGCCGTTAATAACCTCAAACGTTCTGCAAAAAAAACTTATTTTATAACTTAATTATTCAGACGACCCTCGTAATATAATATTCGCAAATATCAATGAGCCTTCCCTCGTAGTGTTCTGTAATTGCTGTGAAAATTTTGTTTAAATAACTATTGTAGATCAAGAGATATTTACGATTTCATTAATACATAATATATCTGATACTGTTCTTAGCATAGCGCTGTTAATAAGTTAACAGAAACTCAGATTCGAATTTGGTTAACAGTAAAACATGTAAATATGTGAGAAACTGAATTTACTGGATTTTGTAAAAAATTGCATATCCAGGAAATTTTCTGGGGAAAACGGGTTATAACATATTAAACTAGTGTATAATAGCTATTATTTGCCATTAGTCCGATCGACGAAACCCTCTCCTGATGGCCACCATGGACGCACAATGTCCGTCCCATATAGCAAAATTTATCATTTTGTGAAAAATTTCATATTCACGAAATTTTTTGGGAAAAACGGCTAATAGGGTATTAAACTACTCCGTAACAGCTATTAATCAACACTAGTCCGATCGACGAAACCCTCTCCAGATGGCCACCATGGACGCACTATGTCCGTCCCACATAGCAAAATTAAACATTTTGTGAAAAATTTCATATTCACGAAATTTTTTGGGAAAAACGGCTAATAGGTTGTTAAACTACTATCTAACAGCTATTATTTGACACTAGTCCGATCGACGAAACCCTCTCCAGATGGCCACCATGGACGCACTATATCCGTCCCATATAGCAAAATTTAACATTTTGTGAAAAATTTCATATTCACGAAATTTTTTGGCGAAAACGGCTAATAGGGTATTAAACTACTCTCTAACAGCTATTATTTGACACTAGTCCGATCGACGAAACCCTCTCCAGATGGCCACCATGGACGCACTATGTCCGTCCCATATAGCAAAATTTAACATTTTGTGAAAAATTTCATATTCACGAAATTTTTTGGGAAAAACGGCTAATAGGTTGTTAAACTACTATCTAACAGCTATTATTTGACACTAGTCCGATCGACGAAACCCTCTCCAGATGGCCACCATGGACGCACTATATCCGTCCCATATAGCAAAATTTAACATTTTGTGAAAAATTTCATATTCACGAAATTTTTTGGCGAAAACGGCTAATAGGGTATTAAACTACTCTCTAACAGCTATTATTTGACACTAGTCCGATCGACGAAACCCTCTCCAGATGGCCACCATGGACGCACTATGTCCGTCCCACATAGCAAAATTTAACATTTTGTGAAAAATTTTATATTCACGAAATTTTTTGGGAAAAACGGCTAATAGGTTGTTAAACTACTATCTAACAGCTATTATTTGACACTAGTCCGATCGACGAAACCCTCTCCAGATGGCCACCATGGACGCACTATATCCGTCCCATATAGCAAAATTTAACATTTTGTGAAAAATTTCATATTCACGAAATTTTTTGGGAAAAACGGCTAATAGGGTATTAAACTACTTCCTATCAGCTATTGTTTGACACTAGTCCGATCGACGAAGCCCTTCCAGGAAGCCCATAATCACCTCAAACGTTCCGAGAAAAGTTCTTATTTCCTACCTTATTAGAGGGTTGTCTGCCTCGTTTTATTTGGTCCAAATTTATATTATAATATTCTATAGAACTTTTCCTAAAAGCTGTGTAAATTTTGTTTAAATATCTTTTGTAGATCGGGAGATATTCAATTTCATTTGTATATCACATATAACATATATCGACCCACTCACTTAACATAGCTCTGTTAATGAAAGTGGTTCGTGTCTTGGCTAGTTAAAATACGAATTTAACTTCACACACATCATCGGTGATTGGATTATTTTGATGACTTTTGAGTTGCAACTTCCCGTCGTAGCACCACACATATACTATACATATGTATCTCCCTATGTATGTACATTCTCTTTAATGTGGTTTACACAATTAATGTTGTTGTTGTTGCTATTGCTGCTGTTTCATTTAAAGTCTATACGTAATCTGTGTGTTGTTGTTTCCTCTCAGTGCATAAACAGCTGTCATTCAAAATACGTACGTCGTAGATATTTAAGTCGGTCTATACAAAAACATTGTTTCGCACTCGAAGTTAGAGTTACGTAGGTAGACAATATTAGTGTTAGTACAAGACAGATGGAATTGTGGTTTGGTGTCTTTTACGCAATTGAAAGCAATAGAAACCGAATAATGGGTGCAATACGACTAGCGGGGTTGATAAAATACGTTTGGAGTGTCTGTGTCTAAACAAGACCAGACAGAATGACGATTGAGAATATTCTTAACAATAACATAAAAAAAAAAATTAAAATAAATAAAATAAAATAAAATAAAATAATAAAATAAAATAATATAAAATAAAATAAAATAAAATAAAATAAAATGAAATTAAATAAAATAAAATACAATAAAATAAAATAAAATAAAATAAAATAAAATAAAATAAAATAAAATAAAATAAAATAAAATAAAATAAAATAAAATAAAATAAAATAAAATAAAATAAAATGAAATTAAATAAAATAAAATACAATAAAATAAAAAAAAATAAAATAAAATAAAATAAAATAAAACAAATAAAATAAAATAAAATAAAATAAAATAAAATAAAATAAAATAAAATAAAATAAAATAAAATAAAATAAAATAAAATAAATAAAATAAAAAATAAAAAAAAATAATAAATTAAAAAAAAATTAAATAAAAAAAAAATAAAATAAAACAAATAAAATAAAATAAATAAAATAAAAAATAAAAAATTAAATAAATTAAAAAAAAAAAATAAATAAAGTAAATAATATAAATAAATTAAAAAAATAAAATAAAATAAATAAATAAAAGGAACAAGTCTAGTATATGGACACACGACGTAGATTTTTATTTTTTTTGATGTTGTAGGGATTTGAGCTAAAATGAGAATAAAATAAAAGTTTTGTTGGGGACGGACATAGTTCAGGAGATATCGCCCCTTAAAGTTGGAATCTATATATATAAATATTTCCGACATCTGGTGACGGATCAAGTCTATATATATATCATTGGAAAGCCCTCTGAAAAAGCTTTATATGTATATATACAAATTATTTTTTTTAACCCATTATGTGCTAAAAAAAAATCTAATTAACCCATTTTGGACCATGACTTTTTTTAATAAAATAATTATATTTACAAAAAAGCGTATATAACAGTACAATTTTTTTGCACCAAACGAAAGAGGAGACTTTAATATTTCCAATGAGGTATCGTACATTGGTCTAGCTTAAGAGGTTCCTAAGATATTGAGCTTCAAAATATGTCGTAGTTAGTTTCTCTATGTCTTAAACTCATTGTAGTGCAAGACGAATGCACGTCCCCCGCCGCATAAGCCGTAATTAGTCTCACTACTCTCCATCTCTATCTGCAGTACGAGACGAATGCGACGGGGAAACGCCCCCCGCCGCATACGCCGTGATTAGGCTCGCTATCCTCCCTCTCTCTCTGCAATGCGAGACGAGGCATACGCCATGATTAGTCTCACTTCTCTCTGCAGTGCGAGACGAATGCGAAGGGGGGAACGCCCCCGCCTCTTTTAATTTATTTGCAGTTCACTTTTTATTTGTTATTTTGTATTTTTTATGTTTAATTTTTAATTTTCTACATTTTTTTTTTATTTTTTGCTTTTTATTTTGTATTTTATCATTTTTAAAGCTTAATAACTTCGAAACCTTGTAAGCTCGACCAATGTGCGATAACTCATTGGAAAGGTTTAAGTCTCCTCTTTCGTTTGGTGCAAAAAAATTAAACCGTAATATACGCATTTTTTGGAAATAAAATTATTTTATAAAAAAAAATCATGGTCCAAAATGGGTTAATTTGATTTTTAGCACATAATGGGTTAATAAAACTATTTGTATATATACGGTTGGAAAGCTTTTTCAGGGGGCTTTCCAATAAATATATATAAAGTCTCGATCCGTCACCAGATGTCGGAGATATTTATATATATAGATTCCAACTTTAAGGGGTGATATCTCCTAAGCTATAATTTTCCCCCAATAAAAAATAACATTATTATACTCAAATAACCTAAAATTTTAACCCAATCGGGCTTGTGTTCATATACTAGACTTAAGCCAAATAAATAAAATAAAATAAAAAAAAACAAATTAATTAATTAATTAAATAAGTGCCCATCATAAACGCCCTATTATAGAAGAGTTTTGGAGCAGCAACATTCTCAGCGACGAACTGAGGGACTTATAACAAAAGGACATCTTACGGAATGTAAAAATGTATATGACTTTAAAAATTCATTTGACACCTTACATTACCGTGCAATATGGAATACACATCGCTGCTAAAAACTACCAGAGTAGTTTATATCTATCATTGAGGCCCTGACGTCCCACGAGGATGCTACAAGCAGCTTTATAAATATCAGTGACAACATCATATCGAAAGTAGCATCTACAGCTCGAGGCATCGTAAGGCGTCAGAATGACCGTTTGGAAGATTTACCAACCAATTTTACACTACAGCAGCAAGAAAAAAATAAGTCTAGTCGTTTCACTTTCTGAGATGCATTTTAAGAACATCGGGAGGCTCTTAAGACGTTATAGTTGTATAGTTGCTGCTGGGGTTGACAGCCCTTGGCCGAATATTTCGGGAGGCTCTTAAGACGTTATAGTTGTATAGTTGCTGCTGGGGTTGACAGCCCTTGGCCAAATATTTCGGGTCATTCCGTTACATAGAACCGGCTGCCGGGGGAATGTCAGCCTGTTTACCTCCGCAGCTCACGCCACTGCGAAGTAAGGACAAGACCCTCAAAGCGCTAGCCGGCAGCACTTGGGGAATAGACAAAGAAACCTTGTTGGCTACCTACAAAACTGTGGGCCGGTCAGTGGTCTCCTTCGCTGAGTGATACCCAGTGAAGAAATTTTCAAAGCTGCCAAAATGTTGCCCTGAGAACTGTAACGGGCTGCATGCAGATAACCTCAGAGCACTATCTACATGAGGAAACGAATTTCGTCCCAGTCAAGGAACATAATGTCATGCTAACCAAACAGTTCCTCCTGGGATGTCATCGGAAGAGTCATCCCAACTTTAACATCACACAGTTGAATGCTCCCCCGAGGCATGTCAGGAAGGACCTTTGAGTATACGAGGATAACATACGCAACTAAGTGCAGGAACCCTTGGATCGCATCTCGTATGCAGCAGCTTTGAACGACGTGCATAGAGACGCCACCAATTCCACGATTTCAAGTTACCTCATGAATGTCTTTCTTGGAGGTCGCCCGACCCCTTGTAGCCGAAACAGATATAAGCCTGCCACGGAAAACAAGAGTAGCCCTGGCACCACTTAGATCGAGAGGGAGCAAAAGGCTTAAAGCATATCGGATTTATGATAAAAAAAATCAAGATATGTGATTAATAAGTGCTTATGGCACTCAATTCTGAGAACTGCACGTGAAAGTATATAACAATATAACAAAAGAGCCTAAAACGTGACAAATTCCCCTACACGATACTTAATCGGCCTTATTCCCGTAGTCGTCGTCGACGCAAAACGACGTCGTCTTGTGATGACGCTGTAAAATCGGTATTCTCGTAGTCGTTTTCGATAACTATCGGTTACTATTGACACAAATTTGGTATTCTTTAAGGAAATGTGACGACGACATTGAATCGAAACGACTCTGAATCTGTCGTCGCAGTTGTTAGTAACGAATTGAAACAATTTGAAGGAATAATTTTAGTTTTTGTCAAGAATGACAATGTCGAGTAACAGATAGGGGTTTGGAAACAAAATCCCTCATAATTTAACGGGGAAATGTGAGAAGATCGGGGAAAAAACTTAATTCCTTTGGAGCGCCTTTAACAATCCTTTGCGGTTGTAGTTACGATTCTGGTCTTCTTTATTTGTAGCGACAATTTTGATATGGGTTCCATCGACATATCCAATAACTCCAGTAAATCCTGTTTTGTTTTAAAAATGTAGTTTTTGCTTCCGATTTGTCATCTTCAGTTATTTCCATTTGTATCCAAGGTGGAAAAATTACCTCTCTTATGCATTCAGAGTTTCGACAGGAATCTTGCAACTACTGGCTGCACTTACACATAGGTTGTAAGGCCCCTGTGCAAAGGACCTCTATGTTGCTGAAAACTTAATTATGACTGAAACATATGTCCTGAGTTCACTTTACATTATAGGAACTATTTCTATAGGAGCTATTATATTTTTAAATGCTGTCGTATTAAGACTTAAGTAGTTCTCCAATCTAAAAAAAAGTTGGAAGGCTGGCCAACAGGTAACCTCAAATTACGATTTTAGCACCGATGTACATACTTGTTATTTGTCATGTTTAAGATATCGGGTCACTGTCGAAGTATTTTCCATACCAGTATAATATTATTCTTGCTTTCCTCATCGCTTGAATGTGATTCGGGAACAAAAATATTTTTTCATGATACACAATAGAAATCAAAATAAATCAGCTGATATACAAATGTTACATCAGCTGTTGTTATTTTTTTCATGTTATCGATTACCAGTCGACGTCGTCTCATGGTAGTTACAGAATACCGAAATATCATTGATGTGACGACGATGTTAAATCGAAGTGATATTCACATAAAAACGACGACGATGTCGACGATGACTACGGCAATAGGGGTGAATAACTTCAAATCGGTATTAAATTATCATGGCATGTAACTTGACAAAACGAATGATGCAGAACTTCTTCTTTTTGGGTCTTCTTTCTCGAGCAGTTCTCAGAATTGGGTTCCAAATCAATGAGCTGAAAAATTTTGTACTTTTTAAATTTTGCATTTTAAATCAAGAATCCGGTTATTTTACAAAATTAAATATTAAAAATTATGGCAAAATTTGAATGCCTACTAATATTTTGACGAAACGATGGCAAACTACATAATCCATGTGGATGTCAAATCCGTCAAATTGCTATTATACAACAAAAAATATTGATTTATATTAAAGAAACAAAACAAAAAGATCACAAACCGCTTATTCTCTGCTTTTCAAAACAACCCACCACTTGATTCATTCATTAAAAAACAATCCTCTTGAGTTGCCTCAAAGGCATATGCGAACATTGATAACGTAAATTCTTACACACAAATTTCTTTCCAAGCCTCAATATCCGTTGGCCAAAAATAAAGTTTTGTGTGTTCTATTCTTTTGCCTACATATGGAAAGGGCATATGGTGGCAAGAGTTCGATACTAAAATACCCTAAAAATTGGCATTTGAAATTCTTTTTCAATACAATTCGTAACGAAATGACCAAATACGACGACGTAATCGTCGTTTAACACCATAAAACTATTAGGTCTTGGGCAAAAGCAAACATTAGTTTTAAAGTTAATAATATATTATACGAATGTGGGTCAACACAAGTAACTCGTTGGTCTTTTTGTTGTTGTTGTTTTCCTTGCCGTTTAGGTTATTAAAATTTACAATTTATGTTTTCATATTTTGGTGTTTTTTTAAACACAATAACAACAGTAAAATTTTGAAATATTTTTCTTAATTAATGAAATGTTTAATATAAAAAAAATATTGCAAAAAGAAATGTTAGCTCTAGCAACTGGTTATAATTGATTAATGTTTAGCAAACCATGGCAGCAGTGAATTATGATATCAGTCAGACAACTCTCGTTGGAGGGAGGAAAAAAATTATCAAGATGTGTTAATGAATTTATGCGATAACTTAATTGAATTTGCAGTGGGGGGGAGGTCGGTTGTTGTTGTTGTTTCCTCATACATATGTATCAAACAGAAAAGTGAAACTAAAAAGAAATGACAACATCTTGAAATGAAAGAAAAAGTTAAGAATGAATGAATGTTTAAATAAATTTATATTACTATTTAACTTTAATGTTTGACTGTGGTGAATTTTATAATTCGATATAAATATTAATGACATGTGGGGCGAATATGCAGACACTTAAGTTGTTGTGTATGATAAGTTGTTAAAAGCGTCTGTGTAGAATTTTAATTACTTTAAAATAGTAACTCTTCAGTTTTGCATATCGCCTCATCATCTTTTCGTATATAGTTTCGCAAAACTATAATCATAGCTTATTTGAGACAAGCAAAACTTGTTATCAGCTTAGTTATATGAAGAGTTCTTAATACAAAAACTTGTCTTTACAATTTGTTTGTTAAGTGTTTAATTTTATATAATAATATTCAAAAAACTTAGCTATTGACAGAAATGTGTATATTAATTATACAATCGCATTGCAATATGACATTATGAATCTCACACGGTGATGTTATGTGTCGTAATTTATGGCTTTTTAGCGTTTTTCTTTCATTACTGGCTGCTTTGGCAGCAGTTAGTAGTAAATGTTTAAATGTAAGCCAGACAACTCGTTCTAAGACTGAACAATGACGAGACAGGTGCAATTATATTATTATATAGTATATTGCAAGTGCAAAAACTGAAAGCAAAGCTCTGTAGCAATTCTGAATCTTTGGAACAAATGTTGAAGACATTTATAGGAATGTAGACTCAAGTGCAGGTTATCCTATAGGCTATCCTAGTGGTCAAAATGCTTTACCCAAATTATACATACGATCATTTTTAGACGACTCCCATGTGACATACAAGAATGCAAAGTAAGTACACACGCCTCAAGCTGCATACTTTGGATACTGTTGTCACGAACAGTGTAGTAAGGAAATCTGCTAAGCAGAGTATGCCAGTCTTTGGGATATCAATTGCTAGAGGTGATGAGGCATACTACTGAAAATTAGATAGGTAATAGCGGGAGAACATAAAACGTCATTCCGCGAAACGAACCTTTCAAAGAGGGAGTGATTATCTACATTAAAGTTCAATTACACCTGCTAAGATCGGCAGAGAGGACTTGCAACAGATCAAAATTTTAAAGCTTGGTGGCTAGGGTGGGGCGATTTGTATGGAAGGAAAAAAATCTTAATGGGCGCTTCTTGTTTCTGATTCTTGGGATTGTACTGAGCAAAAAAGTCCACTAGACCATATGTCTACGGTGAAAATCGAGCCTCCCCATTTTGACGAAGTTTTTTCTCAAACCTTATTTTTTTGAAAAATTTGCAAATGTTCTTCGGCTCATATTTCGTAAACTATTTAAAATTTTGACTTATTTTCAAAAGTAAAACTATAGCTATTATCTCGAGCTACAATTTCTCTGAACATATTATTTAGAAAAAACTTCGTTTGCATGGTGAAATAGTCGAAAATGTGGAAAATTCACCACTTTTTGTCACGTTTTTTAGATATTTTGGCCTATAACAGCCAAACCATTGAGATTTTCAATCCAATACTGACACTAAAATGGTAGCCAAGACAATAGTTAAGAACTCTCTAGTACATCGCAAAAGCATTGGAACACTCCTTCTAGTAGTTTTGGCCTTGTGAAAGTTCATATTTTTCGTGAAAATATTGATAAATTACCATTTTCAGTTGTTCATAGGGCAAAATCATAAAAATGTTCTATTTCTTATTTTTATTCTATTTATCTTATTTCTTATTTTTTAGTCTTATATTGGTTTCAGTTCATTTGACGCATTTTTGTTAGTTTATTGTAAACGATCGCAGCATCAAATACACATAAAATTAAATACGCATTTCAAAATATTTGCCGCAAATGTAATTTTTATAAATAATTGTTTCGTGTATAAACTGTGCAGTGCTATTAAAAAACATTTTTTTTATTTAAGAAATAGAACATTTTTATGATTTTGCGCTATGAACAACTGTAAATGGTAATTTATCAATATTTTCATGAAAAATATGCACTTTCACAGGGCCAAAACCGCCTGAAGGAGCATTCCAATGCATTTGCGATGTACTAGAGAGTTCGTAACTATTGTCTTGGCTACCATTTTTGTGTTAGTATTGGATCGAAAATCTCAATGGTTTGGCTGTTATAGGCCAAAATATCTAAAAAAAAGTTACAAAAAGTGGTGAATTTTCCACATTTTCGACTATTTCACCATGCAAACGAAGTTTTTTCTAAATAACATGTTCAGAGAAATTGTAGCCCGAGATAATACGAGGGCTGCTATATATATTTCTGGCCTAGGCAACAATAAGTGTTGCCAGGTGCAATCTGATATTTCCATTGGAAAGGTTGACATTTTTTAGCATAACATCACTCAGAACGTGTTGTCATTTAATCGTGAATTGTTAAACTTACAGAGCTTTGAACAATTCAATTCCGTTAAAAAAAATGGAATTGACACGTGAGCAATTTCGTGCGATCATTTTTCACAACTTTCGACGTGGATTATCCAGACAAGAGTGCATCGATGAACTTAAGTCTTTGTATGGTGATCAAGCACCATCATATAGCACCGTGAAAAACTGGTATAACGAATTTAATCGTGGTCGCAGTTCGCTCAACGACGAATTCCGTGAAGGTCGTCCAAAAACGTCCGTTGTGCCAGAGAACATTGATGCCGTGCGTGAACTAATAATGCAAGATCGTCATGTGACATACCGGGAGATAGAGGCATCCTTGGGCATTTCTCCCACCAGCATACATTCGATATTACATAAACACCTGACCGTAAAAAAGGTTTGTTGTCGTTGGATCCCGCACAATTTAACAATCGCTCAAAAAAAGGCTCGTGTCGATTGGTGCAAAGAAATGTTGAAAAAATACGATCGCGGTGCTTCAAAAGATGTTCATAAGATCGTCACAGGTGACGAATCTTGGATCTATGCGTATGAGCCCGAAACAAAACAACAATCGACCGTGTGGGTCTTCGAAGACGAGCCAAATCCAACGAAAGTTGTTCGTGGAAGAAGCACTTCGAAGCAAATGGTCGCCTGTTTCTTCGGCAAAACTGGTCATGTGGCGACTGTTCCGCTTGAGCAACGAAGGACGGTCAATTCTGAGTGGTACACCACAATTTGTTTGCCTGAAGTCTTCGGAGAAATTCGAAAAACAAACAAGAGAAGACGAATCATTCTTCACCATGACAACGCGAGCTCTCACACATCGGCTCAAACCAGCGCCTTTTTGACCGGCCAAAACGTCGAATTGATGGGTCATCCGCCGTACAGCCCTGACTTGGCACCCAATGACTTCTTTTTATTCCCGCACATCAAGAAAAAAATGCGTGGTCAACGATTTTCGTGACCAGAAGATGCTGTTGAAGCGTTCAAAAACCATGTTTTGGAGGTGTCTCAATCGGAGTGGAAAAAGTGCTTCGACAATTGGTTTGAGCGCATGCAAAAGTGTATAAATCAGGCTGGAGAATACTTTAAAAACAATAAAACAATTTTTGTTGATAAATATTCGCATTTTCATTATTAGGCCAGAAATATATATAGCAGCCCTCGTAGCTATGGGTTTACTTTTGAAAATAAGTCAAAATTTTAAATAGTTTACGAAATATGAGCCGAAGAAAATTTGCAAATTTTCCAAAAAAAATAAGGTTTGAGAAAAAACTTCAAGTCAAAATGGGGAGGCTCGATTTTTACCGTAGACATATGGTCTAGTGGACTTTTTTGCTCAGTACAATCCCAAGAATCAGAAAAGCGAAGCGCCCATTAAGATGTTCAAATCGCCCCACCCTATTGGTGGCATTTGCTAAGTATCAACTAACTGACCTTTAGACGTCATAATTTGAGTATCTAATTATACAGATTTGTGACATCTACACCCGCTTTCCCCTAAAGTGTTGCCACCTAGGCCCAACTCTTGACATTTACATTTACAAGATCTTTCCAATGGGGGCTTTTAAATTGTCAAATAACAATCATCTTTTAGAACAGGGGCTTTACACCAACAAATTACAATGGAACCTTTACAATACAATTCATTCGGTTCTATTCATATTACAATTAAATTAACTTCAATTTAAAATACAATTCAGTTAATATATTTATATATATTATAATACAATTCATTACTATGAATTTTAATTGAATTAATTCAAATCATTTAAACAATTAATTCAAATCATTAATACAATTAACAGATATGATCACAAATTAACTAAATTTTTACAACTGGATGCTTGCTTCAGGGGATAAGCACTTCTCGCTTGGCACGAGTACTACGAGAAATATTTTTTTATTTTTATTTATTTATTATATATTTTTCAATAACCGAGCCCGTAAGGCCTTATATGGTTAAAAATTTCTACTCACAAATTTGTTTATAAAAATAATTTTTAAAGTTCAAGATATGTTCAATTATTCGATTTTTATACTTTAAACTTAAAACAATAAATCTAATGATAACAGTTTTGTATCCTCAGTCTGTAATCAAAATTTTAACAAGTTTGTAAATAAAATATTTCCTAATATGCAAATAGGAGTGTTATGGAGTGAACCATTCCTATAAAAAAAGCAATAACTGACCAAATGGTTTTAGGAGTATCAGAATTAAAATTAATGTATACAGTAAAGTTAATTTCCAAATTTTGAAATAGATCTACTCCCTATTTACAACACCAAAAATTAAATTGTAATTATCATTATATATATATTATATAAATATCCCATTTATAACTTCAGATTGCCGTTAATTATTGGTGTCGAAATGAAACTATCGTCTGAGGCGAAATTTCTTGACGTCATTTTGGGTAGAAAACTCAACTGAAGATGCAATACGGAGAGGAAAGGACAAAGAAAGGATTGAATGCACAATACGCCTGCCGGAAATCTCTAGGAAAAAGCTGGGGACTACAGCCTGAAATGGTATATTGGACATACACAGTGGTAGTGCGTCCCATTTTATCTTAAGGCTACCTTGTTTAGTGGAAGACTTTGGATACGGAAAGTAAGCTAGTGCTGATAAATAGTGTGCAGTGAATGGCAACATACCGCAGGCGGCAATGGACGCGGTATTGAATCTAAAGAACGTGCGGCACCACGCACTAGCTGTAGTGGCTAAAAGTGCCATAAAGTTACGAGAAACAGGCCCTTGGCGGCAATTGAAGTCGGTTCATACATCAATTCCGTTATGGTTCAGAAGACATGGATGCAATATGAAAGAGTTGTCACTTTGCACTGGCAGAATCTTTGTCTTCTCCTGTAGATGTTTACCCGAGTACATTAGATGGCGCAGTGCTCGGTTTTGAATATTACTAGAATGCGTATCGGTCACTTTTAGTGTATACACAATTCATCAAGGTCTCTTCAGAGGTTTCCCAAGTACTGCCAGCTAACGACTTAATGATCTTGTTTCAATTTTTCATTCAATCGCATATACAAAAATGTTTAGCGTTGCTATGGGATGTGACACCAAGAACTTTGGGAATTGGTTGTTTTTTTTTGTTGTAGCAGTATATGTGTCTTGTTAATTGGTTCACCTTGTGTGTCTGTTTCCATGCCAAGGATAGTTGCTACTCGGGACAGGTTGCAACCGGGACAGATATTCGATGTATTGCCATCAATTCTTGCCCAGTACGAATTGAGGAGGCTTCACCGGCCAGATCTTAGTTGGACCAAAACAACTCTTGTCTGCCGCGGTAATACCTCTTTTACCGAAGCCAATGATGGAGGGTGTTCTCCGAACACGACATTCACTCAATAGTTATTCACGGCTTCGACGGCTGCGTCCGAGTCCGAGAGGCTCTTTCTTATAACGTTGTACCTCGCGCTCTAGATCATAAAGGTTTTTCCTGAACTGCCTGGGGGTGGGTGCCTATCCATAAGATAGTGGTTGGGATGGCTGGACCGCAGTTCTCAGGAGGCATTTTGACATGTCTGCTGATTCTTCCACTGCGTCTTGCTCACATTCGGTGACCACACTGAAGCTGCATAGTTTAACACAGACCAAATCGCTTTTGTAAGCATTCAACAAGGTTTCTTTGTCGGTTCCCCAAGTCGGTACTTCTCATCTTGTTGCAGATAGCCGTGGCGTGCGCGTTGTATCTGAGGAGGCTGTCAAATGTGACACCAAGGATCTTGAAGTAATTGGTGGTCGGAATTGTTATGCCATCGACTATCACGTTGAGCTGCTCCTTCACTTGCGCTGTCCTTGCAGTGAACAGTGTGACCGATGATTTGGTGGCGGAAATTTTCATCTTTCTCGCAGCGAAGAAATTTGCAAAATAGACGTTCAACCTTCCACATATGTCATCAATTGGAATTGGTGGTAAACTGTGGCGTGATTCTAAAAATTAATGGCTATCGTAATCCTCAGTTCCTCGCAGTCAAGTAATTAGCGACATATGTCACATATGTATGAATGTGCCTATCGTTGGCGGTTTAAGGGTCGAATTGGTTCTCTGGCCCATGTTATGTGCAAATTTCGAACATTTGTATGTATCAAGAAATTTGTAGTAAAATTTAATTTTATTACAAATTTTATCCAAGTCATTATGAACGTATTAAAAAAAAATCTTAGGTTACCATATGTTTCTCTTCCCATCCATACACCTGCACATTTCTGCTTCCATTCCACTGCAAAGAGACATTTTCAACAGATCCTATATCAAGTCCATAAAAATAATATGAATCTTACCACTTCCTAATACCTCACGTTTAGTTTTTTCCAAACATGTCTAAATTTAGTTACATTTGTACACCTTTCTCCAAAAATCTCACGTAGCACAACACACCATACAAATGCAGCGCCGTGGGTGAAATATAGTAATAGTTTTCCCCCTTTTCCAAACACACGCAGCAGCACGCAACAAGCATTATTTGTTGTTATTTTGTTGTTGCTTTGGCTGGTGTGCAAGATGCCATAAATGTATACATAAGTATGTATATATACAAAATATACCCAAGAAATAGATAGGTAAGGACAGAGAAACAGCGGGTGCAAGTGCAAGTGACAGCAAAGAGTGTGGAAAATACTACAAGAGCAGGGAGTGTAGTGTTTTTTGTTACTCTCACATCTCACAAATCAAACACTTGTTTGATTTTTTCCTTTTCAATTTTCTCATTTCCATGTTCCAACTAAGCAAGATTAAAACTACGTTGTTGTTATTATTTTGTTGCTTTTATGTCTTCTGTGCACTTCAATAAAGACATCATAATAACAACAACAACAGTACCCCGCTGGGTTTCAAAAGTTATCGATAACATCTAAAGGTGTTTTTGTATATAATCAAATCAAATTGTCATCGCTGAGGTGTACAAAGGTAAACGAAATATTCTCATCTCTAATATTTCGAGTATAATTAAATAACAACAAAAAAAAGCAATAACAAATTACAGCAACAATCAAACAAACAACAAAAAAAAACAGCAGCAATAATACAATTACAAAATGCAGTGACAGCAAGAGGGTAGAAAAAAAACAATTGTGGGAATATGGTTGATTGAATGACTTGAAACTAAAATTACGGTTAGATAAAAAAAGTCAAGAGGCAAAAAACACAGAATCTGTGGGCGTTTGATGTTGCTTTTTTTTTATCGCCGACTTCGTTTTTTTTTCACTTAAAACAGACACTTGAATTAATGAATATTTTTTGTTCAAGACTTTGTATTATGGTATTGAAAACTCCAAATTTAGGCCATTATGTGGGGGCTCGCTTGTATTTCTTGTTTTTATTAAGCTATTTTAGTACGTTAAAATATTACTCACTTTTATTTGTTGTATTCTTTAAAGTTGTTTTTTATTTCACGTCACATTATATTTATTATCTTTCGGAGTATTTTGTGTTTTCTTCTTTTAAATTGCTTATTTTGAAAAGTTTTTGTTTTCCAGATTTTCTTTTCGTTTTATTTCTTGAAATTTTTCCATTTTTTTAATCTCTCACAAAGGAATTTCTCTACATTTTTATGTTGTTTTGATTTCTTATATCCCAAGGGTTGCACTATAGTTGTTGTTGTAGGCCTGGTATTTGTTACATTTTTTTAGTATTTTTATTTTTTTTTTGTTTTTTTTTTTAACTGCGTTCACTTTTCTTTCTTTTGTTTCGCTTCCTCGCGCATTTGCACCATACGACCACGAACGATAATAGTGAAACAAACGAAAGCAAGACAACGAAAAAAAAAAACTCCGTCTCTGCGTGTTTTAAAATCTATACAACACCAACAACTATTCCAAAAACATACTCGATGATCTGCTGTTGCTTATTTGTTGGTATACACGAGGAATACAAACACACATACATTCATGTGGTCTCATTAATTCATCTAGTCGTATGTACGTACGTACGTACAACCGCCGTTGTAGTTAATTGTATGTATTAACAACGGCATATGAACATGCACACACACGCGCGTTATCTCTCTCTTTCTATTACTTTAATACACTCGCTGCTATATATTCACAACGGTGGCAGCGGCACCAGAAGCAGCAGCAATAACAACAATGAAAACTCGCTGCTGCATAAGCACTTTAGTAATACACGAAGAATTGAAGTACAAAAGAAACTCTTGAATGTTCATGCAACCCAGCAAATTAACGAATAAAAAAAAATGCGTCGTCCGTCGTTTTGTTGCGTTGTGTGTCTGAGGGATACTTTAATTGATTGAATTCATTGTTGGAATTTTTGTAAAACGTTGTTTTTTCATATTCCTTTACCGTATTGCACTTTACTACATTTATTTTCGGTTAATTATATTAAATGAAATGCACTTAAAAGCTTTAAATATGCGATTTTCTTTAAATTCACGGAGAAATAACTAAAGCAACACACAAAGTACGACTTTTTCGTGTAATCGACGCGTCGACGTTTTCATTTGCTTTTGTGACAGGCATTCGTTTGTTTTCTCTTTTGTGTGTGGGAATTCAGAGTTGTATTGCGATTGCACTGACGAAGACGAAGAGATGCCAGATTGGTAATGGGGTAGAGAGAAACACCCTGTGTTTATGGGTGTTGCAGATGGAAATGCATGTGAAAAAAGTAAAATCAAATTAATAATAATTAATTGAATACATATTTTAGAAATAATTTTATAGAAAATAAATGAAAAGCGCAGGATATCAGAGACCATACGCGCATATGAGAAATCTATTAAAAATAAAACGGTACAAGATTCTTCCAATGAAAGTAAAGATGATAGAATGTTTATCATAATACGTGTCACTTGTTAAAACTCACTTAAATGCGCTAATCGTTTGTTGATAATAAAGAAAGAAATACTTTGTGATAGAGTAGATTACACAAAACAATTTATAAAATTCCAAAATCATGGTGTAAAATCAATACAAGAATTATATGTGTTGAAATTAAAATAAATAGTTTTTTCCGTATACATATCCTTCTTTTAAAGCAGAAATAAATAAAATTTGTTTAAATTAAATAATGTTTGATGACTTCTGGAATTTTTTGTAATAGTAATTGCATTTTTTTTTAATCTGAATTAAAACAATTTTAATAAAAAAAAAATATTTATATAAAAAAAATTTTCGGAATATTAATTTTATTCAAAAAGAATGTAAAACTATTTGAAAAAATATATACTTTTATTAGGAATGAAAATATTTTAAAACAATAGAAAATTTTTACCAAGTATATTAACATGATTATAATTTTTCCGAAAATGACATTTATTGTCAAATCTATATTATTGTAGTGTTTGTTGAAAGTTTTTAAAATTGTATTTTTTTTTTTAATTTTTTAAATATCAGTTTCATAAAATTTTAATGAAAACTTATAAAGCTTTTCCGAAACAATAAATAAAATAACAGAGGATGTAGATATTTTTAATTAAAATTATTCTTTTATGTAGTAATGAAACTTGTGTGAAAAAGCAGATAATTTTTATAAAAAAAGTATGTACATAAATAAAATTTTTCCGGATAACAGATTTTTTTAAGTAGAAATAAAAAATTGTATTATTTCATGGAATAATTTTAAGTGACTGTTGAAAATTTTTGTAATCGTAATGAATTTTTTTTTTACATTTGTTGAATATTTATTTTTTTATAAAATTTTAGTAAAATAAAACT
The DNA here is from genome assembly GCA_964034835.1 of Muscina levida. NCBI lineage: Eukaryota > Metazoa > Arthropoda > Insecta > Diptera > Muscidae > Muscina > Muscina levida. Next base: position 27,670,466 of record OZ035881.1, read on the forward strand.
TTATCGATTTTTTTAAAGCAATAGATAGAAACTTTTTAAAAAACGATTAAAAAACGAGGTATGAAAGCGGTGTGAAGAGCGGACAATTTTAATGAGAAATAACAAAAAAAATAGGTTTTTCAAAAAAAAAATGTTTTTTTTTTAAGTAGAAATAAATATTTTTTGTTTTTTTATTAAGTTTTGTATTGTTAAGAGTTTCTGATCATAATTGCAGTTTTTTTAATTTGTTTCCTTAAATTTAAATAAAAAATATGTATAAAAATTATGCTTGTCCAGAAAAATTATATTTTAGATTTTTTTTTTAATTTGTTTTTATTTGTTTACGAATAAAAAAAAATTAAAAAAAAAGAAAAATTACATAAATATCTAAAAATAACTTTTATAAGACGAAATAAATAAGTGTTTAATTTTAATATTATGGAGTTTTTAAAAAATAAAGAAAAAATCAATTAAAAACACATAAGATGTAGGAACGTTTAATAAATTGCATTTTCCTTAATGTTAATTTACACTTTCGTTTAGGAATGAAATTATTTTATTTTTTTTTTTAGTAAAAATAAATATAATTTGTAATTTGTAATTTGAGCTAATCCGATTTTTTTTATAAAAAAAATTGTTTTTCCTAAAATATAAATTTGAACTTTTGTTTACTAATAAACCCAACCAAACAATTTGAATAAAAAATTATTAATAATAAAGGAAAAAAGAGTTTTATAGTTATAAATAATTTTGAAGTGTTTTTATCAAAATTGTTTTTCTTTGTATTGGTTGAAAGTATTGATAATTTTTATTCAAAATTTTTTTTTTTTGAGTTTTTTATATATATTTAGTCATTTTTAAAATGTTGAGTAAAATAATTACATAAAACAGTTTTAATTGTATATATATATAAATATAAATTTGGAGAAAGGTCGAATAAAAACAACAATCTATACATAATATAAATAAAAATAAATATTTTTTTAAGTTTTATATTGTTTGTTAAGAGTTACATGTCATAATTGGAGTTTTTTGAATTTATTTAATAAAAATTATAATAAAAAACATGTTGGTCGATATCGCGAATTGACTGCAATGGAGAGTTGAAAACGACCAAGTGCGAAAATGGGTTTAAATAATAATTTTTTGGTTGATAATGTTTTATAAGACCATTTTATGTATTAATAAGCAATGGGTCATGTATATTTCAGGATGTTAAGGATTTTACGCGCAAGTTTTTTTCCCTCTGATTATTACTTAAATTACTTTGATTATACCCATGGTAATGACTGCACGGTAATGATGAAAACGTGAGTATTCTCGGATTTAAATGTGGAAATCTTCAACATTTGTTATAAAATGTAATATAATCTAATGAAGACTTAAATAATAAACAAACCAATACCACAAATTTGGAAATTATAATATAAATAACGGAAAAATATACTTACCACGGGAATGATGAATTTAAGGAACATGCACAAAAAACACTAAACACTTCAACAGCTCTCAAACAACTGACTACATTTTTCACTTCTGTCAATTATCTTTAAAACTAACGGGAATTGTCGTTACATTGATAGTTTACACCTAACCGAAAAACCAGTTTAAAGCATTTTTTTCTTAATAAACAAATTGGCCAACGGGAATGACGAACAAATTTGGCCACGGACTAAAATGTCTCAAAATCATAAATTTTAAAATAATATTATATTTATGAAATTAGAATTGACTTGGTTCATTCTTCTTGAATAACTTGACGCACTTCATTTATAATATATATTTTTAAATATTAATGAAAATCTGTGATTTCTGAACACAAAACGATCGGACACACGCCATTGTAATGACTATTTGCACCGTTCGACCAAATTCTTTCATAAAAATATGTAGAATATTTTATTTTGATTTCCGCGCCTCGTTAAAGGACAATTTGTTTTATTTATTTCTGTTCTCAGAATTTAAATTTTTCAAAAGTTTTAATACTAAATGCGTCGGCCACAGAATGAAGTCATTTCGTGATGTCGACCCATGTATAAAAATTAAAAAAATATTTTATTTTATAAGATGTAGAATTTTTTTTAAAACTTGTTTTCATTTGTTGACGAATGAAAATGTTGTGCTAATCACAGTTTAATAAAAACAAATTTACATTTTATAAATATCTAAAAATATAACATATTTTGTTGAATTTTAAATTTGTTAATATGTAGTTTGTTTCATAAGATTATAATAAAAAAAGAATTTAAAAATAAAGAAAAAACACACTCCTTAATGTAAATTTACACTTTTGTTTAGGAATGAAATTTTTTTTCAAATAATTTTTATAAAAAATTTTTTTTTAATTAAAAATAAATATAATGAATTTTTTTTTATATTTTATTTTTTTCCTAAAAAAAAATTTATAAAGATTGAACTTTTCCGATTTCATTATTTTTTTTATTCAAACATTTCTTTTTTCTAAAATATAAATTTGATCTTTTGTTCATTAACCAATTTGAATAAAAATTATTACAAATAAAGTTTTTCAGAAAAAAATGATTTTTTTTAGTTACAAATAATTATGATGTGTTTTTAACAAATATTTTTTTCTATGTGTTCGTTGAGTTTTTGGTATTGTAATTGTAATGTTTTTAAATATGTAACAAGTTTGTTTCTTACAATTCAAATAAAAGATATTTATCAAAATAAATCATTTACGAAACTTTTTTGGTGCAATTTTTTCCTTAGATATTAATTAAAATTGTGGAAATGAATGAATAAGTATCAACAATTTATATTTTGCAGATAAATTGTGATTTTTCATTCAAAAAAAAAAAAATTAAATGTTTGTTTTTCTTGGTGTTCGTTATTTTTTTTTAATTGTACTGATTATTTTAATTGGAAACTTTTTTTTGATTTTTTTAAATCAAACTGTTTGTATATATTTTGTAATTTTTAAAATTCTTAGCAATTTTTATGAAATATAAAATTTTTTGTTACACTTTTACTCATTTAAATTGATAATGCAGTAATTAAGAGAAGAAAAATTTAAAAGTTTGTTTTAAATTTGTTTTTTATTTTATTTTATAACTTTGTGAAAGTTTTAAGTATTAAGCAAGTTTTATAGAGTTTAAAATTCGTACGTAAAATTTTAGTAATTTTTTTTTAATGTACTTCAAGAATTGTGATGTATTTTATTTTATTGTTTTTAGTTTGTAATTTAGAAAGTTATATTTTTTTTATTTATTTAAAATAAATGTAGCTTTTTAGAATATTATTAATTATGTAAATATTTCATTTATTTAATTAATTTTTGTTAGAAAATATGTTTTTTTTTAAACTAGTAAATAAAATTAAAACAATTGCCACAGTTGATTTTTTTCATATCAAGTGACGCTCCATATTTAGGACTTCCTCCATCGGCATAGTCGCCAAATTTGGTTAGATTCGTTTAGCATTTTTCAGCCATTGACGAAATTAAGAAGTTATATATGGGACTGGATTAAGTTTTATATTTTTATTTTTCAATATTTTTATATTTTTACATTTTTATATTTTTATACTATTATATTTTTATATTTTTATATTTTTATGTTTTTATATTTTTATATTTTTATATTTTTATATTTTTATATTTTTATATTTTTATATTTTTATATTTTTACATTTTTATATTTTTTTTATTTATATATTTTTATATTTTTTTTATTTATAAATTTTTATTTATTTATCATTACAAATAATCTCTCAATCAGATATTTCACAAGTTGTAAATAAATGACTTTGACTTTGCGTCTATTTAGTAATCAAATCTAACGGGTTTTTTTTCAAAAAACAGACTGTTTCATAACATAGGTTTTATGATATATTCCGAACCACCCTGTTGTTTTCTAAGGTTGAGAAAACGGAAAAATATACAACTACACCTAATGTAAATATAGATGGCGCTTTTTTAAAGTAAAGCAAAGTAAAGTATATGTAGTAAAGTAAATATCGAGCGTACATATTATGTCTTTATGTTTTGGAGAATGTTAGGAGATTTAGACGCTTAGTATCTTAATATCAAATTCGTTTCAGGAATTCTTAAAACGATTGAACCACGTTCGTCTGTCTGGCAGGCTAGATGGCTGGTGGAGAGTTTAACTTGAGTAAACCACCACTGATCCCTATGATAATTTACCAGTACGAATTAATATTTTCAAAAATGTAGTCGTGAGAATATAAAAAGGCATAAAGCTCCAATCCATCTAATACATTCCGTACTTTTTGGAAAATTAATATTTCTTCCATAGTTTCCATATGGAAACTAGGGAATATTTAAATTTGTTCAGTAAATTTTCTTGTAATAGTAGCCCCAACCTCAGAAAACCGAAACATTTGCCACACCCCTTCTGGTACCTCCCATACAAATGACCTAATTCAACCTCATATTTCCACATGCATATCTTGTTTGTAAGTTCACCGAATTTTTGTAAGTAAACTGAAGGTAAAAGTATTTTGAAAGTCGACTTACGAATAAATGTGCAACACAGTGCAACAGTCAATCTGGTGGGTGAGAAATTCCAAGTCAGGCAAGGTGTATTTAATAAGGTGGCCGCACTAGTCAGCTGATTTGAACTTTTTTTATTTCATGGAGTCCGGACCTGTCAAATTCGAATGTTTGTTTATGTTTAAAATTTTTTGCTTACTTTATGAATGTTTAAAAATCAAAAAAAGGAAGAAAAAGTGAAAAATTTGACGGAAAAATTTAAAATAAATAAAGAGAAAATGCACAAGTGCTGTATTTTCGGAAAAAAAGTCCTTATTTGCAATACTCTATGCTATATTTCTAAAAGAAAAAAATACCACAACCTCCTTGCACAAAATCAAACATAATTGTTGCCCATTGGTTGTCAAAATAGTCGGACAGATGTCTACATTTTTCTTTGTCAGTGTTGTATTTCTGCCACTTGAATTTGACAGTATAGAATACATTACAAAAACAAATTCCCTGTTGTTGCTGTAGTGGATAAGTTGTTGTATTAGTGCGACCACCTTATTAAATACACCTTGAAGTCAGGGTGAAGGTACAAGGTCAGTGTAGTAAAACCCACAAAGGATTTGGCGTTCTCTATAATTCTACTGAATAATGAAATGAGAAATCATCAATGGTTCTTGAGTTATACCTAGGGTTGCCAGATGGTCGGGATTAGGCGGGATTTTCCCGACTTCTCGCGAAAATCCCGAGTCCCGATTATTGAAGTAATTCAGGGGAAAATCCCGACTTTTTAATATTTACTACCTATACTTAGAATAATAAAAAAAAAACAACATATTAAAAAAGGTACAAAAAATACTTTTCACTTATGAACTAGTTGTGTGCAATAAACATGGTAGCAAAGTCAATTATATAATAAAAAGACTTTCAGCGGACCAGCAAACAATTTTAAAAGTGAGGTGAACTGATTTTTTACAACAGCAATTGATTACACAGTGCAACACACTTTTTGGGGGTGAACCAAACCAATATCTAACGATAGCATTTGACCTTAGTAACAAATCCCTAAACTCTATTTTGCTCCACTACGTCACAAGTTGAATCAAAGAATATGAAAAATCATCTGTAAAAATACGTTTGGGTTATTTCATGTCTTCGGAGACCTATGTTTTAAAGTGTGTTTTAAAGTCAACTTTGGACGGAGGTCAAGGATTAGAATCTTCGATAGAAATATTCTACGGAAAACTTCACTAAGAGTCACCGAAGACAAATAACCTATCGAGTCAAAGGTTCCATAATAAAGACAAAATGAAATGTTACTGAAATGTTAAAAAGTCTATTTTTGAGCAAACAGTGCAACGCACGGGAGTGAACTAAACCATTATCAAACGATAGCATTTGACCTGAGTAATAAAACCCTAAACTCCATTTTTCTCCACCACGTCACAATTTTTGTATACAGTGGGTTAAAGTTGGATTTTTATAGACAAAGGTCTAATAAAAGAAAATGAAAAATCATGTGTAAAAATAGATTTGGGATAGTTCATGTTTTCGGAGACCTACATTAAAATTTTCCGGGGAATATTTCCTCAAAACATTTTAACCCTCTATCTGCCACCCATTTTGAACTTTTTGAGAAATTTTTCTTTTAAACTGTTTTTCAAAATTCATCCTAAGGGTAGAAGCTGGAGGGTTCAAATGTTCTGATGGAATGTTCCTCTGAAAATATTAATGTATGTCTCCGCAGACATGAACTATCCCAAACCTATCTTTAAACATGATCTTTCATTTTCTTTTATTTAACTTTTGTCTAAAAAAATCCAAATTTAACCCACTGTATACAAAAATTGTGACGTAGTGGATCAGAATGGAGTTTAGGGTTTTATTACTGAGGTCAATTGCTTTCGTTTGATATTGGTTAAGTTCACTCCCAAAAAATAGTGCGTTGCACTGTTTGCTCAAAAATAGACTTTTTAACATTTAATTTTGATATTATTTTTGAACCTTTGACTCGTAAAGGTTATTTGTTTTCGGCGACTCTTAGTGAAATTTTGCGGAGAATATTTTTATCGAAGATTCTAATCCTTGACCTCCGTCCAAATTTGACTTTTAAACGGTTTTTCAAAATTGGGCCAAAAATGCCCCATTCGGGAGGGAGCTAGAGGGTTAAAATGTTCCGAGAAAATATTCCCCTGATTGTTTTAATATAGGTCTCCGAAGACATGAAATACCCCAAACGTACTTTTACAGATGATTTTTCATATTCATTGATTAAACTTTTGACCAAAAAAATCAAACTTCAAACCACTGTAAAAAAAATTGTGACGTGGTGGGGCAAAATGGAGTTTAGGGTTTTGTTACTGAGGTCAAATGCTATCGTTTGATATTGGTTTGGTTCACCCCCGATAAATGACCATCAAATTGTGTCATAGTGATATTTAAAAAAACATTACGACTTTCAAGAAATGTAAATTTTTGGACAAATTGCAGCATTTAATATAAAAGACTCACTATTGACTTGAGGGAAATTCCCAAATTTCTACAGATATCAGATGCAGTGGACAATGACATCTTGTACAGCGACTACTGCAGTCTTCGAGCTGTTTATAGAGAATTGCCAAAGACATACTAAATGACAAAATATAGTCAAATTTTTTTTTAACCAAATGTTGCAAAGAAAATCACTTTAATTTGTTTAAATTGATCTCATTTATATTTTCTTTACCGATAAGTAACGGTCACTGTGAAAAAGTATTCAGTATTTTAAACAATTTATACACGAAAAATAGAAACCGAATGACTTTTGATCTTAAAAAGGCTGAACTAATCATAAGATTGATTATTGATAAAAGCTGTAAGGAATTCCAGTCATTTTTAACACCTGACGAGTGAGTAAAACTAGTCAATTCGGTGAAAAATGACACAAAGTATGTGTGGCAAAAATAATATTAGCTTATATTATTATGTTTGAGTTTTTTGTATTCCATTATAATACTGGTTGTTATCAGCATGAAACCGCAATAAGTTTTCAAATAATATTTCTTAATGAAAAATGTCAATACTAATATAATATGATCTTTTCATTTGTCCCGACAAATCCCGCTTTTATGTCTCGGTTTTCCCGACTTTTCGAATTCGGTGCCTGGCAACCCTAGTTATACCTGAAAAACTAAGCGAACAAACATTAAGATAAGCTAAAAATATAAGAGGGCATAGAAAAAATGTGGCCTGAGAAGGCCAAACCCTTGGGGGTTTTACTATACTGGCCTAGTACATTCATCCTGACTTGGAATAATTGATACCTCCTGTACTTACTTACTTACTTAAGTGACCCATTACAAATTACGAACATGTTTCTTAATAAGAGGCCTGAAATATTAAAGAAATTCACACGATTCGGTCTTCTGCGTGCGTTCTCCAGTCAGTTCTACCAGATGGTGGAACGTCACCTACCATTTTGAAGTTTGGGTCTCCCTGCCCTGTTCCGTCCTTCAGGTTCGCCTTCAAACACCTTTCTAGCTGGAGCATTTACATCTATTCTGTCAACATGTCACATCCATCGAAGTCGTTGGATTCTGCCTCTTTTAGCTACATCGATGTCGTGCTAAAGCTCATACAAATCATGGTTCATCCGATGGTGAAACTCGCCGCCGACACAGATAGGTTCATATAGTTTTCGGAGTAATCGAATAATTCCAGGTTTTGTATGTCCATTATCGTAATCACCCACAATTCAGCAGCTTACAATAGAACGGGTAAAATTAACACCCGGTACAGCTGTTTCTTAGTATCCCGAGATAAGGCGGTGTTATTAAAGTGCTGCCGAAGTCCATAAAAACATCTATGGGCGAGCACTATTCTCCGCTTGATTTCTTGGCTGACACTATTTCTCTTACTGACGGAAGATCCGAGGTAGATAAATTCATCTACTACCTCAAAACAATAATTGTCAACGTTCACGGTGCGTCCCCATGTTTTGTCCTCGTTGACCGTTAAATCCACTTTTGATGACTCCTTTTATAGCAATGAGAAAACTGTAGTAACATCCCGCAGATTTCGGCCAATGATGTCTTAATCATCCGCAGTGGCATGTGGCTCTTGTGGAATATGGTGCCAGACATGTTGACACCAGCCTTTCCCATCACCTTCTCCATAACTATATTAAATAGTGTATAGGACAGGCTATCACCCAACCTGAGAAATCTTTCCGTGTTGAATGGCAGCTTTGTAGTCGACAAAGAGTCGGTAGGTATCGATTTGCTTTTCATGAGTTTTTCCAGGATTTGTCGTGAGATGAATATTTGACCTGTCGTAGATTTATCAGGTCTAAAGCCGCACTGATAAGGGGTAACAAGTTTTTCTACAATTGGCTTTAGACGTTCACACAATATGCTCGCAACGACCTTGTACGCAATTGGTAATAGAATTATTCCGCGATAGTTCTCATACACTACGATCTCCTTTCTTGTATATGGGACATAACAGACTAAGACTCCAATACCCGTGCATGCTCTCTTCCAGCCAGATGTTCTACATCAGCTGTTGCATGCTCCTAATCAGCTTCTCTCCACCATCCTTAAACAATTCAGCAGGGAGACCATCGGCTCCAGCCGCTTTGTTATTTTTAAGGCAGGATATTACCACACGTATCTCACTCTCACCATATCTTCAAAACGTTATCCGATCCGTCACTAGCTGGTCATCGCTGTTCTTGCAGGAGGGCAACGCTGTTCCACGCATTCTCGCCTTAACTCTCTGGTAGAAATTTCGGACTTTCCCTCTACTTCGCAGCAACTCTGTGCACTCATCCTGTCTCCTCTTCAGCTTCTTCTTTTTCCGTCTAAAAAGACGAGTTGCCTCTCGTCTCTTCTCTCTGTGCCGTTCACGAACAGCTCGCATAGCCATTGGCTGCAGTTTCGCCCTGTATACAGCATCTTCTTGAGACGGCTTTGAGTGACCAAGTACGCTTCTCGCAGTCCGTTCTATGGAGTCGGCTTTATATTGCCAGATCGAGGTAATATTATCAGGGGATGAAGCATGCCGTAGCAGTTGAGTAACGTGGTTGGAGTAGGCGTCCGCTACCTCTGTAGTCCGCAGTTTATCGATGTCCAGCTTTCCTTGTGCCTGCTTAGTGCGTTTTTCGCCTTGTGCGTACCTTAACTGCGGTAAGGTAGTGGTCGGAGTCAATGTTCGCACCCCTGATCACTCGTACGTCTAGAACACTCGATGCGTGTCAATTGATCTGAAGATAACCAAATCTAGTGCTGCTAACTACCATATTTCTTGCCGCAGAGAAATCAATCAGTCTGATGCCATTGTTCGACGTTTCAGTGTACATACTGAATTTTCCGATGGTAGGCTCAAATGCGGTTTCCCTGCCTATTTTAGCATTAAAAACGCCTAGTAAAATTTTTATGTCATGGCTCGCGCTAAGGTCCAATATATTTTCTAGGCTCTTGGCTTTTGTTCTCATCGCTTTTCTCTTAGAACACCAGGTAGAACCGTGAGTGTAGGTGCCGCAATCTCTTGCCAACCACAAATCCACATCCAACTCGTTGTTACAGATTTTAAAAAGCAAAACAATCTAATAATATTGAGAACAGTATTATGAAAATATGTAGCTCCTGAAAATATGCAAATATTTAAGATGTATCATCAAATATATATCATGCGACAAAAATATATCACTCATAAATTTTGATATATAATTAAGACAATACATTCGGATTTTGTCCAGACTAATTACATTATTCTAATTGCCGATTAAATGAATAGCATTGAATTGGCCATCACTACTGGAATTCGTAAATGTCAAAAAGACAATGTTATGAATAAAAGTAAAGAAAAGAAAAAAGAGAGAAAAATTAAAACGCAATAAGAAAGGCTTCGTCGGTGACAAAAATTAAGTAGTTCGGTTTTCTGTTTTTAACATTTGGTGGAGTAAGACCGCGAAAGAACAAAACTATATCACATATATTAAATTGAAATGGTATGGTGAGAAATATTCACATACCGCGACCGACACAGCAATTTTTGGTCAAGCCTAAGTCCAAGTATATTCATTCCAATTAAAATAGTTGGATTCATGTCATAAGAATTACACTGGTGTGTATGCTGTAATATTCTCATTTGGACGTAAGGAGCGAATACAGATTCTGGATCTGGTGGAAAACAATTTCTATATCTGTTACCTGATTCCTGTGTCATAAAGACCACATGGTGCATGTGATTGGCACAAGCGCCGTATTGATTGAATGCCAGCAACATCTGGAGACTAGCAATTACGTATAATATAAGTGGTATCAAAATGAGCAGAGAATGGTTGTAAAGTTTAAAAAATTAATAATTTTTGTAGACTTAATATAAATTCTTAAAACCAATCAAAAAAAAAAAAAAAAAAAAAAGTTTTTAAAGCAAGGGATAGATAGATTCTAAATGTATTAAAAAAAAAAAAAAAAAAAAAATTATAACCTTATTTTTTTATACAATGTAAATTGATGTAATTTAAATTGTTTGCGTAATTATACTCTTAACACTAGTAATCTAATCGACTTTATTATTTTAATCTTCATGTGTATTACTTTTAAATTTGACCAATTTTAATAGTGAATTTCTTACAGATTGAGAAACAACATCAGAGGGTGAACTGAGCTCATTTCATCGCCTGGATTCATTAATTTATATACCTCGTGGAGATAGTCCGCAACATGAAAGTAACACACATTTAGACATTGAATACACTTTTGAATTATCTACTAAGGTGGATCTTAAACTGTAAGTACGCAAACAATTAAAAATTGAAATCAAATCAAATAGTTTATACATACTAGCCCGAATATTGAAATTGTATTTCAATTAAGTTTTTAAAAAGTAAAACAAAGTAGTAACACGATATGAATGCAAAGATTGTCAATAAATTATGTTTTATTATACTTTTTTAAAATGAAATTTGAGTAGACATTTTCTTATGGGAATGTTAATGAAGGTATCACACGGTAACTTTAGCTATGAAATCAGTGCCTTACTAAAAATTATGTAATGCCTAGCATTCTGTTTGGAAATTATTAAATCTTGGTGTGAAAATAAAATTTCTTTTGTAATAGAGTGTTAACTTAACCAAGAACCCATGCCATCCGACGAGCGAAGTCTTTTAAATCATGCCAAGTAGGGAAAGTTAACCTCAAACCAAAACCTAAGTAAATTTAATAAAAAAATTGTTACATCGTGTTTGTCCGCATGGCCACTATAATAGATGTCGTACGTCTTTATGCGCGAGCACCTGTGTCCTGTCCACCGGATTTCCTATAAAGCGGTTATGCCAGCCTTGTATTCTTCGAGGACTTCCGCCAGTTGAATGGAAGCACCACCTCAAATCATGGTCGTTAATTCGTTTGCAGTGGTCGTCAACATTTTGGGGGGTTCGTTTTATTCTTTTCTAACTTCATTTCATTGCAATAGTTTTAACGTCACAGTTTTCTCCTCCTGCAAGGATTTAATTACAGTCGCTCATTCTGGGTCAGATGCTGACCAGGGAACCGCTCTCTCTAAGCCGACGTGCCTGGGTTTTAGATTTCGCCTCTCACAGTTAGCCGTGCTCTGATGATTGTCAAAGGCACGTTTCCAGGCGTCACCACATGGGAGAGCTTCGTCCGCAGTAGTATCACGAATACGGAGCTCTGTGAGTAGACATGAAGTGTAATTGGCAAGGATCACCCTGGGTTTACCAAGTTAAACCGATCAGATGCTTTACCTTGCATCACACTCCCGACGACCATAATAAGACCCTTATATTACCAACAAGAATTGCAGAGCTTATATCAAAAAAACTGCACATTTCAATTTGAGCAGTTTCAACGGGAAACTTTTAACGATTCTCTATGTAACCCAAAAAAAAAGAAAAGGATTTTTATGTCAACCATTTATTATACCACATTCTTAGACAATTTCTCCCTAAATCTTTTTTTAATTTTGACAAATTTTGATTCATTTCTCTCTCACATTTTCAAGCAGCGTAACAATTTTTCTTAATATTCCATTGAAAAAAAAACGTAGAAGAAAATCCCAACATATCCATTTGTGTCTCAACTCATTCCGCTCCTCCTACCGCTCCCCATTACTTAAGGGAATTGGTTAATGCAACTTGGACATAACGCATAAGTATCCTTATGTTTGGGTTGTCTAAGATTTCCTGCTAAGGCTTTCATTTAGCCTCCTAACAGGACGATGGAAACGAAAACAATGGGGGGCTGAGACCGAACGAGGTATTCCCCAAACCCTCGAGTATTAACTCTGGTGTGTTATTGTTTTTCTATCTGTTTCTGTTTTCGGTTATTTGTTTCTATTTATTGCACATTCCTCTAGGGTATTACCCATTTTCTACTAAGGCGGCCTAGGACGACCATCACACAGTGCACAGTGCCGAGTAAGGATAAATTCCAGATAATTCACAATTCAGTATTTTCATTTATCACCCTTATGTAACCAACAGACTACCAACCGACCGACCATCGGTATTATGATTTTGGTTTTACTTACTTATGCCACACTTAGGTAAGTAGCAAAAAAGGACGAAAAGGAAGAAGAAAGTAGAGTAAAAAAGAAAAACAAATCAAAGATTGTTTAGAGATTAGCAGGGAAACGCTACGAACGTTCTAGTTCGCACCCCCCAAGCTTTTTGAGGTGGAAGGAGTATTTATCAAAAACCAATATCATTGATTTTGATTGCCTCTAACGATTCTATGGTATCATAGGAACAAAAAAGGGTAGTAAGGTTCGAGTATCTATCGAGATTTTGCAGTGGGCTTCTTTATAAGCCTAATGGATTTCAACTAGATAGGTATAGAAGGAGGAAAAAGATTATTTGTTATTTTTAAACAAGTAACATAGTGTTGAGGTATCTCGTTACATGAGAAGTTCATTAGGGGAACAGTGGTTTGGATTGCCAAGCAAATAGTTAAGATGCATCAAGAATGTAATATAATATTATGACTAAGGGAAATATATAAAAAAGGATCGTTGGAGATCTTAGGATTACACTTTGACAACCAATAAGAAGACCTTAATAAAAAAATAAGGAGCAACAATAAAAAATCAAATTAAATTATGTATTCTATTATTTTCCCTAAACTAATTGTTATATTTTATAAAAAGAATTATTAAAATTGGTTTAGTAGTTTTTGACTTTACCCGTTACAAACCACTGGTATTGATAATTAAATTTATTTTCTTTACTAGGCTTCACCTAGAAAAAAGCAACTATCAAATAGAGAATGGTATTTTCATAAAGGTCAAATTTAGGACTTGATCGGATATTTCTATCTTCAAATAGTGCAAAAATATTGAACCTACCTTCGATATAAGTACAACCTTAAAAACAAACCGAACTGTTTGCGAACAGATTTTACAGTGCAATAGCCAATCTCAGGGGGGGTGGAGGAATTTGAGAAATTCCAAGTCAGGGTGAAGGTACTAGGTCAGTATAGTGAAACCCCCAAAGGGTTTGGCGTTCTCAACATCTTAGCCAAGCAATGAGATGAGAAATCATTAACGGTTCTTGAGTTATAGCTGAAAAACATAGCATTGAGATTAGCAAAAACCAGTAAGAAAGTTTCGGTCGGGCAACCCGACTTACATATACCATCACCCTCAGAAAACAAAAAATTTTCTATTATATTGATATTATTACTCCATCTCTAAAGTGGGCAGAAAGGTACATTTGTATTGGAGGTACCAGAAGGGGCGTGGCTAGACTTCCAGTTTCTTTCTCCAAAACTTTGTCCTGTTAAAGCTTAACAAAATACAGAATTTGATATTGTTACTCCATCTCTAAGGTGGGCGAAAAGGTACATTTGTGTGGCAGGTACCAGAAGGGGCGTGGCTAGACTTCCAGTTTCTTCCTCCAAAACTTTGTCCTGTTATAGCGTAACAAAATACAGAATCAGGGTACGATCCCGTTGGGTGCATTGTGGGCGGAATAATGTATTTGTATGGGAGGTACCAGAAAGGGGCGGGGCCATGTAGCCTATTTGCAGTACCGTGAGTAGTTTTGGTAAAATATTAACTAGTGCAAAATTTCAAAATATTTGGTTGCGTCTTTCGAAAGTTATCGTGCTTACCAGCCGAAGGAAATGGCTCAAACGACTTAAAAAGTCTTGAATCGAATTTGGTTCAAAGCAACCTAGGGTCTAAAGTGACTCCTTATATGTGTTACACATTTGAGTCCTATCAAATGATATATACCCTCCTACACGTAGGATGAGAGTATAAATATTAGAGGTCATAAAAAAAGTTTTGCCGGAGAACCCCAAACCCTTTCGGACATTTACTATACTGGCCTAGTACCTTCACCCTGACTCGGAATTTATGGATGTTCTCGACACATACATGCCTAACATCATCGTCATCTAGGAGATGATATAGACCGGATGTAATTTACGTAAAAATTTTAACATCTTTTATAGCTGTCATGCGGAAAAGCACGAATTCGGATTTGTAATTGGACTAAGACAGTTATAGGCATCCCATGGCCTCGCGATTACGTCAATTATAATATTTTCCATACAGACACGATCGGCAGTTCGCACGTACTCGAAAGTTTTGTTTGATTCAAAACAGGTCAGCCCCTGCTTGAGTGTTATAAAATAATCACCAAGCATGCTTGTTTGGCATTCAACACAAAAGCAGACACAAGAATAAACAGAGAAATGTTCAGCGATTGTTGAGAGAGCATGAGAGCAAGATTGTTTACTGTGTACACTTCGGCAGTGCTGACGCTCTCCAGCAGCGAAAAAGCCGAGGCATTGTAAAAATAAGCCTGCAAACATGCCTTCAAGGGCAGTTTGTTGACATTCAAGTACGCCTTCCTTCACCCGGCATATGTACAGACTATAGTTAGTCCTCTACTAAGCCTAACAAAAAATTCCATACCCATGCACATTTTGCTTCTATAATGAGACCTGCAATTAGGCCTCTTCCTAGGATGAGAAAAGATCCGACAGACATGCTTCTTTCCCTTCCTAAAACTGGCCTGTGAGCAGCCCTACTGTGTACCCCTCAAAAAAACCATAGATGTGCACAAAATGCATGCAAACAGCCCTATTGACTGGCCTATTAGTAGAAGACAGAATTGACGCTCATATCCACTCGTCATTCGTCACTTCTCCGATTAGACCTGTTGACAGGCCTCTTAAGGGAAGGTAAGACAGATGCTGTTGTTTATGAGAAGCACATGTATGCAATTTATCGAGCACACGATATTGTAGTGTGCGTGTGTTCGGTTATGCCGACCACTGGACTAAGGCAAAAGCATCAAGGCGTACCTCGCATGACCCGACGGTTGGAAATATATGACGGCAAACACATCCACAAGGCAGTCGGTAAATCCTTTGATCGGAACACAAGAAACCAAATTGATCACGTTGTAGTCGAAGAAGGCATGCCTCAAGCCCTAAGGCTGTTGTGGAGGACAGATATAATGAGAAGAGGAACGTTACGTTTTTTCAAGCAGAAAAAGCATTTATGGAGAAGAAGAGAGACCAACAATATCGACAAATACAGGAATAGAGGTGAAGCACGAAAATTTTGCAAAAAGGTACAATGTATGGCTTATGGAACAAGGGCCGCCATAAAGACAGAGATGGAAATCTATAGCTTTTAAGTGGTAGATGATTTTGTCTATCTTGGATTAATCGTAAATACAAATAACAATGTCAGCCTGGATATCATGACTACTAACCACTGTAAGGTTAGATTTGGAACACGAGTGGTCTGATCTGGAGTGGCCTGAAGTGTCATCATTGATGTTACCTCCTAACTTACTAGTACACTTACCGGAGGCCTGTAAGTGGTCTAAGGCAGGGATTAAAAAGACTCCAAAACTCTCTGCTCAACACATTTTAAACGTCGGTAATGTGCGCAGGCGAACTCAAAACACAAGAGTTTAATGATCGAAGATGCTCCGCACACAGAGTCAACACATAACAAAACTCTTTTTTATAATTTTTTCCTGAGCACTCAAAGATGGTGTGCACACATAAACGAGCGACACTAAAAGATTGGTAGAGAAGAAGAAGAAATATAGCTGTATATGTATAAATATGTGTATGTATGTGTTTTTTTCTCCATATGAATATTCATGTGTTACTCCGTGTTTGGGTATTTTCGTTTCTCAGTACACATATAAGTTGTGTCATCTGTATCGCACACACGACGGGAGTCAGAAAAAAGAGCAACATCGTTTTCCGACACTTAGCAAGATGTGTTTGCATGTTAACATGCTCAACGGTACAGAGTTTGTGTCACATTTACCTCTCAAACACTCTCATGAAAAGAGTTTTGCATACATTTTGTGCACATTTGTGAGTTTATTTCAAACGCTGGTCTAAGGGTTCGTAGCCCGCTTCAAGGCATATGCAACATGTAGGTGCCTAGCTGCAATTTTTCATCATATGGCCCGTCTTACCGCATCGTATACATAGGCCTTGGCCTCTTCTGTCCGGTCCAGTACAATTTCACTGCTCATGACCTGTACCAAAACATTTGAAGCATTTCTTTTGTATTATGTGACGTATCACATTTACAATCCACAATCCAATTCTCACTGTTTCGAACTTTAAAAGCTCTTCGGCCTCTGTGGCTGGCATTGTTATATACGCTTGGATCAATTCTCTACTGTTTGGCTTTGATAATCTGATTTTATTTCGCTTATCTTCTTCTTCATGGCCTTTGCTACTTCCTCGGTGGTCGTCACGGCATCTTGGTCTCGAATAATAAGGGTTACATTTGCAGTACCGCTACGCACTTCAGCTGTGTCTTCTATTGTCTCCTTTAAATAGTTAAACATTTCCTGTTTGAGTTTTCCTTATAGTTTTGACTTGTATGTCATCCCTGTTTCCATTCTCCCTCAGAATCTTAAGAACATCCGCATAGCTGTGCCCCTCTGTTGGTTTTATTATAAGTGCCTCCGGTTTGTGCTTCAGTGGCATCTTCCTTGCTTTTTCCTTTCTCGGTTTTTCCCAGGAAGGTTCATCCTATCCTTTTTAGGTGGTTTCCTGTAGCTTACTGTCTTCCACTCTTACAGTTTCTCTCCTTCCTTATTTTTCTCTTTTTTGACTTATCTTCCGTATTTCGAACCATATTCACGCAAATATTTGCTCGTCTCTCCTCCTTAAGCTTTGTCCAGCTGGACCTGCTAGTTTCGGCGCTGTAGATTAACTCGTCTATCTCCTGGATTTCTTCTCTGACATCCATGCTGATGTTTCTCTGCCTCCTGAGAGCTGCCTTAATTTTGACCAGCACCTTCTTCATATCCGCAATAGCAGAGGCTTCTTCCTATATCATTTTAACAATGAAATCCTGTTAAGGATAACTTCTCGTTAGTTGTGGCCTACCTCCGACATTAGTTTCAGTCGTCACCAGCATTGCTTTCGAGGACGGAAGGCACAGAAACACATATAAAGCCCATTGCAGCCATCATTACAATCTTACTGAATATTTTCTGTAGATAACACCTATTAAGGCCCTCCCTAGATAAGGTAAACAGACTTAAGATTCGGTTTCAGCGACCCCGAGTTCAGACCATAAATACTTTATGATTTTAGGGTCTTTGAAGCCGAGTCTGAAGTCTGTTCATTGTTATCACGTCAGGTTTTTGACATTACCTCAAAAACCCTAAATTTGGTAGTAAAATTATGACGTTTTTGAGGTGATGGAACAAAATGGATTTCAGATTCGTATTCAGCGCTTACCCACAGATTTTCGGCACGCATAACTTCTTTAACTCGATATTCCTTGACCAATTCATTTTGTAATCGAGGACAACACCTATGTACATTGTACTTGACGGAGCTTCAGTTCCAAGCCATTCAGTCTGGGTGGCCTGTCGTCCTTGACCTTATATTTAGGGATGAAGACAATCAATTGGTTGTTTTCTGGGAGTTTGCAGCATTCCAAGGGCAGTTTGCATAAGGTCACATATCGATGATAGAAATGTTACACCTCGTCTATATAACATATGCAATTTAAGTAATGTAATTATCATAACAAAAAAGGTGACCGTAGTGAGTGTAGAAACTACTGTGGACTCTTACCGATTGCATATAAGGTCCTCTCTAGCATACTGTGTGAATGTCTTAACCTGATTGAACCTTATCAGTGCGGATTTGGACCAGGCAAATCTACAATCTACAATTAGATATTTACACTACGGCAGATTCATGAGAAAACCCATAAGAAGCAAATCGACACCTACATTCTCTTTACAAAGCTCTCGATTACAAAGCTGCCTTAGATATTCGGTGTACCCTTACGAATACCAAATCCTCTGTTCGGATTGGCATGGATCTATCTGCACCATTCGATACAACGAGAAGTCTTAGACAGAGTGATGGTTTGTCATGCATACTGTTCAACATAGTGATGGAGAAGGTGCTAAGGAAAGCAGCGGTAAACATGTCTGGCACCATATTTAACAGGTGTCTTCTCATCTGTGGAAAGGGAAAGGGTGTTTCTTTGGGCTACGCGAGCACATCATAAACACCACCCTTTTTAGAACAACCAAAGTCCAACTGTACCAGGTACAAACTTTACCGGTCCTGTTGTATGCCTCTGAATCTTGGGTGCCAGGTGGAGAAATCACTGACGATGCTTGGTGGAACTGACTGCACCGTCTGCACAAGATCGAAGCGAATGAAAATCGCTTACCATTTCGGCCTCAGACTTAGACACTATGATATAAATATATATGTTGTCAAGTTGATTTTAAGGCATATATTAATAACTTATCATAAGGATCCACGATAGCGGAGACATAACTCCTTCTCTAGTAGCTATTTTCCCTACACAGCTTCTAATAAGTTCTGAGCTGACGACGCGATTTTCCAGTATGCAATATACATACATACAATACATACAATCCGCTAGCGGTTGTTATACATAATGCTCTCCGGAGAGTTCTTTATTTTGCGTATGACTATGTGCTGAGCAATACGAGCCACTAGTCCTACCTAACTTGTTCTATGGAACAAAATCCTGAGTATTGACACAAGCGATGAATCAATTTTGGGGGTTTCGAGAGAAAGATACAAGATGCTCCGAAAAATATGTAGGCTTATCATCGTTAAAGGAGAGTACCGTCGTCGTATGAATCGCACTTTATTGGTAATGGTAGCGAATCTAAGAGAGTGGCTACTATCATTGTCTCGGCAGTGACCATAAGGAAGTGGAAATGACTATAGAGTACATTTTCTAACCGGAATTGATGCGATATTGACAATACGATCACACAAATCTTTCCGAAAAAATACTGAAATTTTGATATTTCATATCTAGTTGAAGTAAAGATTTCCTCTTGTTCCTCAAAAGAACTATTGTAACCACTGTACCTTTAAGACACCTTCTTGGTATCTTTTCTTCATTTTAAAAATTCTAAACAAAGAAAATGGATTAAAAATATCAAATTACGCATTATTTCCTTGTTAAGTATCCTGCGAATCCTTTTTTAATAAAAAACATGTATTTACTTCTCCAACATCCAGAGACAAACAGAATTTAAAGAATTACTGACCTTACTTACTTGAGATTTGTGGTCACCCCTTTCAGCCACGTCTACAGCTACTCCGTTATTTCTTTTCGCAATACTGCTTCGAACATACTTAACAAAAACTGTCAAAGATTTGAATGTAAAGACGCAATATGCAAAAGCTCAGAAGAGCGCACAACACGTGTTCATTGGAGCTATTGTCAAAGTAAATTAGAAATGAAAAGAAAAAAATTGCAATAAACCAAATAAAAGTTTTGTAGGTAAATTAAGCAGATCCCTTAAGTAAATTCTAAATAAAGGCAAACAAAACAAACTGAAGCGTTTTTTTGTTCTGTTCTTGTTCTACGGTTGCAAAGAAAACGAAACAAAACAAAGATATTTTGTTGTAATACTTTGCTAATACTCGACCATATTTTCTTGTTAGTCCCTTAAGGAAAAAAATCCTTTAAGCATCCCTTAGTTGGCCTTATCATTATTTGGCCAAACAGTGGCCAAGGAATCCTCTCTAATCCTGTGACACATCTGTGGCATAGAGAAAACTTTAAGTTGCCCATCAAAATGTGTAAATAAGAGGCAGGGAAGGGGGACTGTCTGTGGTGGAGTAAATTGAAATGCTGGCAAACAAGAAAGTGACTGAGTGAGTTACTGAGTGTGTGTGCGTGCATGAGGGGGAGACAAGAAATTACCCACACCTTAAGTTGTTAGGTCTTGTTGTATCATTTCTGTGATTGGCTAATTTTTTATTTACATTCTTTTTATTTGATTTATTTTTTGTTGTTCTCTTTTCCCTGTGGAAATTATGCATTTGTTGTTAAGATTCTAAATAATAATTTTGTGCTGTACATTTGGTTACAGTTTATATGTATGTGACTTCAAATGAATGCACCCCATGGCTTAGTCACGTGTCACGTCTGGTCTTACTTGGGGCTACAAGGATATTTGATAGCGTCGGGGTTTTTTGTGTTTAGGGTCTTTGATGTTGATGTTTTCTTGTAAAAAAGAAGAAAATTACATAAACAGGTGATTTGTTATTGCAAGTTAATTGAATTTTTAAATAACATAATCCATCAGCGAAAATGTAATAATCACTAAGGAAATTAAACCAAATTTTGCAAGACAGAACGTAATTTATGTGTGGTTTTGTGGATTATTGGGAGGTGATGGAAGGTTACAGGATTATAAGGTAACCTTACTGTTTACTTGTATTGTGGGGGTTAACTTGAAGAATCCTCGTATATATGTAGCAGGGAGAGTAGGGGAGTTAAAATACTGCATAAATTTGTTTCAGCCAAATCGGACTAGTGGTTCTCGAGTTATGTCAAACAAAAGCGACTAAGACGTAACATATTCCCCTATACGATACTTACTAACTTCAAATGGATATTAAATTATTATGGCATGTTACTTGACAAAACGAATGATGCAAAACTTCTTCTTTTTGGGGCTACTTTCACGTGCTGTTCTCAGAATTGAATCCCAAATCAATGAGCTAAAAGAATTGAGTTCCTAAGCAAGGAGCTCAAAAATGTTGTACTGTGTAACACTCATATGTGCCCATGCACTGACAGAAGAGAAAAGCGATCAGGACATAGACGAGTTCTACGAGAGCCTAGAAAATTTATATGACCGTAGCCCGAATCATGACATTTACTAGGCGATTTTAGTGCTAAAATAGGTAAGGAGACCGCATTTGCGCCTACCATAGGTCTGTCAGTCAATCTGCACACCAAATCGTCGAACAATGGCATCAGCTTGATTGATTTCTCTGCGGCAAGAAATATGGTAGTTAGCATCACTAGATTTGACCCTAGAAATATTTATAAGGCAACATGGTTATCTCCACATCAATTGACTGGGAATCAGATAGATCACGTGGTAGTCGATGGGAGGCACGCATCGAGTGTTCAGGACATACGAGTGATCAGGGGTGCGAACATTGACTCCGATCACTACATTACCGCAGTTAAGGTACGCAAGAGACTAAGTATGGCGAAAAACGTACGTAACCAGGCACAACGAAAGCTGGACATCTGTAAACTGCGGATAACAGAGGTAGCGGACGTCTACACCAACCATCTAACTGCTACGGAATGCTCCAACCTCTGATAATATTACCTAGCAGTGGCAATATATAGCCGACTTCATTGAACGGAATGCGAGAAGCGTACGTGGGTACTCAAAGCCGTCTCAAGAAGATGCCAGGTACGATAATGAATGTCGCAATGCCACGAAAAGGACGGATGCTGCATACAGGGCGAAACTGCAGCCAATGACAACGCGAGGAAACGAGAGGCAACTCCTCTTTTTAGACGGAAAAGAAGGAGGTGAAGAAGCCACAGGATGAGTGCTCAGAGTTGCTCCGAAGTAGAGTGGAAGACCGAAAATTCTATCAGAGAGTTAAGGCGAGAATGCGTGGAACAGCATATGGCCAGCTATTGACATACCCGAATAACGTTCTGAAGATATGGAGGGAACATTTAAAAAATCTACTGGATTCTGACACCACTCCAAAAGACCTCGCACCAATCCATTACGATGGCATTAAGTGTCCACCTCCGAGTCAGAGCGAGATACTTGTGGTAATGTCCCGCATAAAAATTAACAAAGTAGCTGTAGCCGATGGTCCCTCGGCTGAACCGTTTAAGACAGGTGGATAGGGGCCGATTAGGAGCATGCATCAGCTCATGGTGAACATCTGACTGGAGAAGAGCATGCCCGGGGATTGGAGTCTCAATCTGTTATGTCTCATATACAAGAAATGAGATCAATGTGAGTGTAGGAACTACCTTGGAATAAGCCTATTTGCCAATTGCGTACAATGTCCTTTCGAGCATATTGTGTGAACGTCTGAACGCCAATTGTAGAAAAACTAATTTCATCTTATCAGTGCGACTTAGACCTGGTAAATCTACGACGGAGTAAATATTCAATTCACGACAAATCCTCGAAAAAACTCATGAAAAACAGATAGACACCTAATACCTCTTTGTCGACTACAAAGCTGCCCTTCGATAAGGAATAGGCTATATGAGGCCATGTCTGAGTTTGGTATTCCTGCAAAACTAATTCTACTTAGCAGATGTACCTTGGAAAACACCAAATCCTCTATTAAGATTGGAAAGGATCACTCTGTACCATTCAAAACGGAAAGAGGTCTCAGGCAGGGATATAGCTTGTCTTGTACCCTATTTAATATAGTTATGGAGAAGGTGATGAGAAAGGCTGGTGTCAACATGTCTGGCACCATATTCCACAAGAGACACATGCCACTAGCCTATGCCGATGATATAGACATCATTGGCCGAAATCTGCGGGATGTTACTGCAAAAATAATGTCAGAAAAGAAATTAAGCGGAGAATAGTGCTCGTCAATAGATGTTTTTACGGACTTCGACAGCACTTTAGTAACACCACCTTATCTCGGGATACTAGGGAACAGCTGTACCAGGAGTTAATTTTACACGTTCTGTTGTATGCCGCCGAATCGTGGGTGCCTCCGGCAACGGACATACAAAACCTGGGAGTGTTCGAGAGAAAAGTATTCCGAAATATATATGGACCTATCTAACCACTGCGATGGCTGGGACATGTTGCCAGGATGGATGTGAGTGCTGCAGCGAGAAAGGTGTTTGAAGTCGAACCTGAAGGACTGCGTAGAGCAGGAAGACCAAACTTTGTTGGAAGGACCACGTGGTTGTCGACGTGCCACCATCTGGTAGGCCTAACTGGAGAACGCACCCAGAAGACCTAAGCCACTTAAGTAAGTAAGTTAGTAAGATATCCAGGATGCTTTGTGGATATCTTTGTATTGAAATCTGGTTTCATTCAGGAGGAGTTGTTGTGTAGACCGAATTTTCCAACTGCTGAACCAAGAGCATCTTTCCCTCCCATTTTAGCGTTAAAATCTTCCAGAACAATTTAAATATCATGGGTAGGGCAGCGGTTATATATTTCCTCCAGGCGCTCATAGATTGCATCTTTAATGTCCTCCCCTCGTCTTCCGTCGGGTTGTGTACACAAATCAGCGTGATGTAAAAATAGATCCCGGGTTCGATTCGCGCTTCCGGTCATCTACATTTTTCTTTCAACCACCTCGATGTTGTCGACAGCAACTTCGTAGTGTAGGGTCGAGTCAATCTAGTGAAAAGGTTCTCAAACAGTGACGTTCGCATTCGTCGATAAACAAGTAGGTGCCGTTAGTTGTGAATCTAAAAATAGAAATCGTGTATATTCACAACAACGCGGGAAGCTATCCCATACCTCATTAATGGGGTGTTAAGGGAATTTACGTTTTGGTTTATAAGACCACCGCACCCGATCCTATTATCTTGTGGCTGCCAAAGCCACTAGGAAAGCCTTTGTGTTAAGCTAAAGTAACTTCTGTTACCTATCTGAAAACTGACTATATCAGACACTGGTTATATCAATTCATCCCGATTTCTTCTTAGCGGCCTGTGTATATCCTATAGAACTGACATTTCCACTAACTCTAAACCCTACATATAGGAAAATTGTCGTCGTTTCTAAGTACTTTATTCAGTAGATTTTAAAATTGAATCTCACCTTCAATAAATTAAGCTATTATTGTTGCTAAGGTCATAGAAATTTGAGTGAGTTCTCATTGAGTAGGATTTTGAGTCGTACCTGGAGAAGTCTGTACTTAGCCGACGTGAAAACCATGTTATATTCGCTAATGCGAAGATTTCTATGTCGCCACCTCTAAAATCAGATTTTATGTTTTCACTCTCTTCTAATGACAAATGTTGGCATACTTCAGTAAGAACTGTATGTATATTATTTATATATCTATTGCATACTTTTGGGCCCTAATACATCAGCCAAATTACTGTATACATATGGGGGCTCCCAAATGTCTCTACCTCTCTCTCTCTCTACACATATCTCATTCATTCATTTCATTTATAATCCATCTTTGCATCGTAAATCATCATTCAGTCAAACCCAAAGCTTTTGGACTAAAAGTACTAAATAATTTTTCACAACATTGTCAAAAACCAATAACATTGGCAATAAATAAACTGAAATGGGATACGAGTAATAAACAACAACGGAAACACACCGAAAACGCTGATAGTATACAAATTTGTACGTATTGAAAATAGTGGCTCCCAAGGGGTTGCAGTCGTAAAAAGTAAGCCTTCCCCCCACCCCCTTAGGGTGACGGCGCGATACCTTGGCCACAGCAAGGCAAATTGTGACAAAAACTAAGGATGTGTTTTAATTTTAATAAAAACAAACGGTAACCAGTGAAAGGCTGTAAAGAACCAAATTTGGCCAGGGGTGACGGAGGGGGAAGGACAAAGAATCCAATGGATTAAATGAAGATTTTTTAGTGTTATTGATGACATGTTAAGAGTAAATCCCCAACTCCCCCTTCGGTTAAAGACACAGACGAAAGAACAACAGCAGCAGTAACTACAACATTACCGGCCGCAGCATCACCAAACACCAACACCCTCACCACCATCCCTCACCACACCCTCACCAACTCTGTGCCACTAGTGTTATTGGCATTACCTTTGGTCGTTTTTCCTCGTGGTCTCTGACATCGAATTCAATATCAACCCAAATAAAAATTGATATTAAGGCTTAACAAACTTCCAACTATAAAACCAGTAGCATCTTCTCTACCGCATTACCATCAACTTTAGTTAATGCATTCACAGGAAAACAATAATATCCCAGCAGCAAAAAATGGGGCTTTGCATGCCTTCTTACAGGCCTGCAAAGGCAGTCAGAAGCCGTACCCTTCAAATGCAGTCTTCATTTCAAATTAACATAGGGTGTCATAGGCAGGCAAGGCCTGCACATTCCCTTTCTCATTGAAGGCGTTTCAGTAGGCATGCCTAGTATGTCCTGCTTGGAGTCCTAATAACAAGGGCCTTCTATGAGGCATTGCTACTGCAGACCAGCTTGCAGGCCTGCAAAAGAGCATTTACAGAAGGACTTAAATAAAAAAAAAACATGCGAATTATTTCCATATTAAATGATTTCCTACTTTTTATAAATTTTTAATACAATATTTATTACAATTTGTAATAACTAGTTTTTTTTAAACTCCAGCAGCGGGAATCGAACTCGCGACCTCAGTACTCATAGTTGGGCATGCTACCTACTCGGCTATCATGTGATATAGTTGTTGTACGACAAATAGGACACATATGGTTCTCATAAACAACAGCATCTGTCTTTCCTTCCCTTAAGAGGCCTGTCTACAGGGCTAATCGGAGAAGTGGCAAGTGCATGGCTATGAACGTCAGTTCTGCCTTCTACTAATAGGACTGTCAACAGGCCTGTTTAAGGCAAGAAAGTTTGCATGCCCTTTGTGCACATCTATGGTATTTTGTGGGGTACGCAGTAGGGCTGCTTACAGGCCAGTTTTTAGAAGGGAAAGAGGCATGTCTGCGGGATCTTTTCTCACCCTAGTAAGAGGCCTCATTGCAGGTCTCATTTGAGAAGCGAAATGGGCATGGGTATGGAATTTTTTGTTAGGCTTAGTGAAGGACTTATTACAGCCTGTATACATGCCTGGAAAAGGAAGGCGTACTTGAATGTCAACAAACTGCCTTTGAAGGCATGTTTGCAGGCATATTTTTACAATGCCTCGTCTTTTCCGCTGCTGGGATGATGCTGTGTGTGTGTGTGTGTGAGGACATCGATGGAACAGGAAGTGGGCGCAATACTCACATACACGAGGTAGTGTTAAGGGTGGTTATACAAAACATGACCTCAAAGAAATAGTCGTACATGCCATTACAACAAACAATGCCGCCGCCAAACTGTCAGTTGTATTTTGTGTGTCTTTTTAGCATTTGTTTGTTGTTTTTTTTATATGGATTCTCATAAAAATTTGTTGTTATGTGGCTTTATGTGTGTTAACATTTTGACAAGGGCACAGTGGGTTCCAACAGTTTTAAGCTTGTTTGTAGTTAAATTTAGCAATGAGAGACAAGTTTAACAAATAAGGTTAAGGTTAAGGTTAAGGTTAAGGTTAAGGTTAAGGTTAAGGTTAAGGTTAAGGTTAAGGTTAAGGTTAAGGTTAAGGTTAAGGTTAAGGTTAAGGTTAAGGTTAAGGTTAAGGTTAAGGTTAAGGTTAAGGTTAAGGTTAAGGTTAAGGCTAAGGTTAAGGTTAAGGTTAAGGTTAAGGTTAAGGTTAAGGTTAAGGTTAAGGTTAAGGTTAAGGTTAAGGTTAAGGTTAAGGTTAAGGTTAAGGTTAAGGTTAAGGTTAAGGTTAAGGTTAAGGTTAAGGTTAAGGTTAAGGTTAAGGTTAAGGTTAAGGTTAAGGTTAAGGTTAAGGTTAAGGTTAAGGTTAAGGTTAAGGTTAAGGTTAAGGTTAAGGTTAAGGTTAAGGTTAAGGTTAAGGTTAAGGTTAAGGTTAAGGTTAAGGTTAAGGTTAAGGTTAAGGTTAAGGTTAAGGTTAAGGTTAAGGTTAAGGTTAAGGTTAAGGTTAAGGTTAAGGTTAAGGTTAAGGTTAAGGTTAAGGTTAAGGTTAAGGTTAAGGTTAAGGTTAAGGTTAAGGTTAAGGTTAAGGTTAAGGTTAAGGTTAAGGTTAAGGTTAAGGTTAAGGTTAAGGTTAAGGTTAAGGTTAAGGTTAAGGTTAAGGTTAAGGTTAAGGTTAAGGTTAAGGTTAAGGTTAAGGTTAAGGTTAAGGTTAAGGTTAAGGTTAAGGTTAAGGTTAAGGTTAAGGTTAAGGTTAAGGTTAAGGTTAAGGTTAAGGTTAAGGTTAAGGTTAAGGTTAAGGTTAAGGTTAAGGTTAAGGTTAAGGTTAAGGTTAAGGTTAAGGTTAAGGTTAAGGTTAAGGTTAAGGTTAAGGTTAAGGTTAAGGTTAAGGTTAAGGTTAAGGTTAAGGTTAAGGTTAAGGTTAAGGTTAAGGTTAAGGTTAAGGTTAAGGTTAAGGTTAAGGTTAAGGTTAAGGTTAAGGTTAAGGTTAAGGTTAAGGTTAAGGTTAAGGTTAAGGTTAAGGTTAAGGTTAAGGTTAAGGTTAAGGTTAAGGTTAAGGTTAAGGTTAAGGTTAAGGTTAAGGTTAAGGTTAAGGTTAAGGTTAAGGTTAAGGTTAAGGTTAAGGTTAAGGTTAAGGTTAAGGTTAAGGTTAAGGTTAAGGTTAAGGTTAAGGTTAAGGTTAAGGTTAAGGTTAAGGTTAAGGTTAAGGTTAAGGTTAAGGTTAAGGTTAAGGTTAAGGTTAAGGTTAAGGTTAAGGTTAAGGTTAAGGTTAAGGTTAAGGTTAAGGTTAAGGTTAAGGTTAAGGTTAAGGTTAAGGTTAAGGTTAAGGTTAAGGTTAAGGTTAAGGTTAAGGTTAAGGTTAAGGTTAAGGTTAAGGTTAAGGTTAAGGTGAGAGAGATAAAGATAAAGATAAAGATAAAGATAAAGATAAAGATAAAGATAAAGATAAAGATAAAGATAAAGATAAAGATAAAGATAAAGATAAAGATAAAGATAAAGATAAAGATAAAGATAAAGATAAAGATAAAGATAAAGATAAAGATAAAGATAAAGATAAAGATAAAGATAAAGATAAAGATAAAGATAAAGATAAAGATAAAGATAAAGATAAAGATAAAGATAAAGATAAAGATAAAGATAAAGATAAAGATAAAGATAAAGATAAAGATAAAGATAAAGATAAAGATAAAGATAAAGATAAAGATAAAGATAAAGATAAAGATAAAGATAAAGATAAAGATAAAGATAAAGATAAAGATAAAGATAAAGATAAAGATAAAGATAAAGATAAAGATAAAGATAAAGATAAAGATAAAGATAAAGATAAAGATAAAGATAAAGATAAAGATAAAGATAAAGATAAAGATAAAGATAAAGATAAAGATAAAGATAAAGATAAAGATAAAGATAAAGATAAAGATAAAGATAAAGATAAAGATAAAGATAAAGATAAAGATAAAGATAAAGATAAAGATAAAGATAAGGTTATGTTGGGCTCTCTGAAAAGAGCCTTCTTTTTCGACTTCCAAACCACTGTCTTCCTTGCTAGACAAATAGCAACAAACAAGGACGAATAATGAGCCCATTGCTGCTTGTATCCAGAGTTGATAGAATTCCCAAAGGTGTGTAAAATTATGCGATTTATGTCTGTTGCATTTATGGTCCTCGTCCTCCTCCTCGTCGTAGTCGTCTCTGCTGTTTTCTTTCCTTTTGCCACCGGCATCGTCGTTAAGTCACTTTAGGGGTTACTCGCCTTAAGATAGGCTTGTACCATTTCGTTTTTTCGTTTCCTTGTCACCACATCCCACTACAGTGGGTGGCTGCATGATTTTCATGTTTATGC
The DNA here is from genome assembly GCA_964034835.1 of Muscina levida. Taxonomy (NCBI): domain Eukaryota; kingdom Metazoa; phylum Arthropoda; class Insecta; order Diptera; family Muscidae; genus Muscina; species Muscina levida. Next base: position 27,699,746 of record OZ035881.1, read on the forward strand.
ATGTTACAGCTTGTTTTTTGCGTCCTTAAAACAAACCCAAAACATTCAGCGTTTTTTTTTACGACTTTTTACTTGTAGTTCTCTTATCAGCTGTCCTCATTACTTGATGTTTATTTAAGCTATAAAAATTCAACCATATGTGCGGAAAATAAGAGCCAAGGCGGAAAATTGTTTGCCCGTTTGTTGAATGGGTGGGTGTATAAGTGGGTGGTGGTTTAACTGTTTTCTCCAACAGGGTGGGGGTGGTTAAAGTCACATTTATCTTGGAAACACCAAACACAAAAATATAACAATGAATTGAATTAAATAACATTGTACAATGTACATCTATCTAGCTTCAGGAGTCTGCCATTGTCATTGGCAACAACGACAAATAATAGCTGAAATGCGGCAATCATTAAGGAGGCTATTTGTTTGGGAGAGTGCTTTCAGTTTGCTTTTGTTATTTTGGCCTAATAGTTGTCGCGCAATATTATAATGACAATTTCTTAATATAAAACATTTAACATTTGATGTATTTTTTTACCATGACAAATAATAGGATTTCAAATGTATTCGAGATTATTTATTTGGCAGTTCATTCTTGTTACTATGTAGGCAATTAAGAGACTAATTATGCTATGAATGTCCCTGTCTTTAAGGTAGTGTGGTGAACAGGTTTGCGTCTAGGGTAAAGTGTGGGCCTATGAGTAGGTATGTGCGAGGTGTACATTTAGGCGTTGCTTGTTTGGAAATTACGTTGCCTAGTTTTAGGCATGTAAATAGAAGTATTAAATTGTATATGTTTATAATTATTGCCTTTTGTTTTAAAATGGGAAATAATGAGGTATGTAGGTAGTAATAAATTTCATTTTCATTGTATGAAAATAATATACCCAAATAAGACAAAACATCGGTGATTGTTAATGATTTGTGTGGTGCAAGTAATTTTTTAGTATTTACTTCCTGGAATGAGCAAAAATTTGTAATTTTTTATGTTTACTACTTAATTGATTTGTTGTTTGCATATACAAGTTCTTCCGGGACGTAAGAAAATTATGATTTCTTGTAACATATCTGCCAGGTTATTTGAAGGATAATATATATTCAGGAAATAGCAGGACATAGCAGAAAATAAGTAAGAGTAAATGTATGACCTATAATATATTTTGGTATACAACAAAGTTGTAGGCAAAATGCTGCCACATCAAATATTGTCAACGTAAAAAAATGTTGGGTGATATATGATTTACCATACTGGCATTTTTCATCCCTTCGGCAAGAACTTCGGGCGACAGCTTCTCGCACTTGTGTCGAATGTTGTCCTTGAGTGCTTCCAGGGTCTCGGGCTTGTTTACATAAACACGCGACAAAAACCCCACAGACAAAAGGTATGGAACGGTTAAATCGACCGATCTTGCGGGCCAGTGCAAATCATCAAAACGAGAGACGAGGCGACCCGGAAAGCCGTCTTAAGAATCTCCGTTGTGGCTCCCGCAGTGTGTGCCGTTGCTCCGTCCTGTTGGAATCACTTTCCTCCAGTTCTAATTCATCCCCTTGCGGCAGAAAAAACTCGGTTAACATAGCCCTGTTGTCGTCTGACCAGCGGTGTTCTCGAAAAAAAAAAATGGTCTGATGAGTGGGAATCATGGCTCCTCGTGCATCACACGTGGATTTTCGTTATGTTTTTGGTGGAAAAATCGTCCACTTCGTCCTCGATATTGAGAATGGCTTGGGCGTAGGTTACAAATACGCCTTAGGGACGACCGGCTGATGGCTACTTGCGAGACACGGCGTCTGGTCGTGGTTCGTCTGGTTCGACATCCTCGGCAACAGCGGCGATATTCTCGGTAGAACGGACGCTCCGGGGCCGGCCAAGATCAACTTCCAATAGGGTGATCTCTTTTGACCCTTCTTGTATAAGACAATTTTCAACCAGTACAGAAATTTCAGTCAGGTGAACTGCATGATAAATACCCGAAACTTTATCTGTCCGGACTAGAGAGGTTATACTGTATGAAAATTTAAGAAGGTACCAGGAGGGGTGTGATTGAACTTCAAATTTTGTCTCCAACTCTTCATCCAGTTATAGCTTTACAGAATACGGAATTTGGGTACGACCGCGTTGGGTATATTGATATCATTACTCGATTTCTTAAGATGGCGGAATGGTAAATTTGTATGAGAGGTACCAAAAGGGGCGTGGCCCACATGGAAACCCGTAAGTAGATTTGGGAAAATATTAGCCCATTGACTTAACATGCCGTTGAGGATGAATAGCGGTAGATAGTGAGCGACGAACACTGATGGTTGGTCTAGCCCCCGCCTTTAGGTCCTTTACTGGCTATGAAATCGAGAAAAAGAAAAAGTAACAAACGGATTCCCCCAAATGTTGACGACAAACGTTATAAGGACCATGATTTAAGGCACCTTGAATGTCCGGTGCACCGTCTTACAGGAAATGAGATGGATGGGGTGGGATGGACAGGGATGCACACGACGAAAGAACTGTGACATCTTTTACAGCTGCCATGCCGATAAGCACGAATTTGGATGTGGATTTGTAGTTGGAAAGAGACTCAGACATCTTGTCTTGCGGTTCAATCATTTTAGTGATCGAATAGCCACAATGATTTCTTCTCATGCCGCGGCGGAAGATAAAGGCGATGAGATTAAAAATTGCATTTTACGAGAGCCTAGAGGAAACATACGGCAGCTGCCCTGGTCACGACATTAAAATTTTTCTGGGAGACTTTAATGGAAAAATATGAAGGGAAGATGTACTTGGTGCATCGGTCGGTAAACTCAGATACCTCAGACAACGGGTTTGGGCTGGTTAGCATCGCAGCGGGAAGGAACATGGTAGTGAGTGGAACCAGATTCCAGCAAAAAGATATTCACAGGGCAACTTGGCTATCCCCCGATCAGAACACCAAAAATCAAATTTATTATCTGGTAATTGATGACAGGTATGCATCTAGAGTCATGGACGTGCGTGTCGAGCTAATATTGACTTGGATCACACCCTATTTGCAGCCAAGGTGCGCACAAGATTGTGCAGAGCGAAAAACGCTCGTGACCAAACACAAAGAAAGCTGGACATCGCGAAGCTGCACACCCCAGAGATAGCCACTGCCTACTCCAACCAGCTCTCCCAAATACTACGACACAACGCCTCTATTTCTGACATTCCCGATGCACAGTGGCAGCATACTGCGCATTCTATGGCAACCGCCGCAACAACCGTGCTATGAAAATGAAAAACGGCGCTCAAACGAATCCTGGTGCGATGAAGAATGTCGCATAGCGTCTAAAAGACAGGATGCCGCTTATAGGACAACGATGCAGCCAATTGTAAACCAGGCTGTTAGGGAACGGCAAAAGGAGACAGTAAAACAGGCGATACAGCTATTTAAGTTAAAAAAAAACGTCAGATGAAGGAACGGGAGAACGAGGATATAGAGCGAGGAAAGAGGTGAGGCCCGAAAATTTTACTAGAAAGTAAAAGCAAAAGGCTAACGAAATGGGCTCCCAAGGATGGAAATCTGGTTACAGATACGTAGAGTGTGCTGCATATATGTAGAGAACACTTCCAGCAACTTCTGGTTCCAAAAGGCAGCGCATGTGAAGGTATCACGCCAATTGTTGACGACGGCTTAGATTACCAACCACCAAGTCAAGCCGAGGAGGAAGAGCAATATCATGGCTGAAAAATAATAAAGCAGCCGGTGCCAACGGACTTCCGGCAGTGCTCTTCAAGTCCGGTGGCGAGGAGCTGATAACTAGGAATGCCCGATGATTGGAATATATGCGTATTATGTCGTGTCCTAAAAAGTGGTGAACCAAGTGTGTACTCCAACTACAGCGGGATCAGCCTTTTACCCATTGCATATAAGGTCCTGTCGAGTGTACTATGTGAAAGGCTAAAGTGAGTGTTATCCAACCTGATCAGGCCTTATCAGTATGGCTTTAGACGTGGTGAATCAACAACAGAACATATATTCACACTTCGGCAAATCCTGGAAAGACCTAAGAGAAACAGATCAACACGTACCATCTTGTCGTCGACTATAAAGCTGCCTTTGACAGTTCGATAGGCAGAAATTACTCGAAGCTATGGTTGAGTTTGGTATTTAAGCGAAGCTGATACGCCTTTGCGGAATGACGCTGACTGACACGAAGTCTTCAGTGAAGATTGGCAAGGACCTTACGGAGCTCTATACCAGACGAGGCCTAAAACAAGGCGACGGCCTATCGTGCGATCTCTTCAACATTGTGATGGAGATGATAATGAGAAAAGCTGCAGTAAACACGAGTGGCACGATATTCAACAAAAGCTACATGCTACTCGCGTACGCTGATGATGTAGACATCATCGGTAGACAACTGCGGGATGTGACTGCAGCCTTCTTAAGTACACAGAAGAAATCAGCGAAAATGGGTCTAATGGTGAACGGGGTCAAATCGAAGTTATTAGTTTAAACGAAAAAAAATTTCGAGGTGGTAGATAATATTATTTACCTAGGGTCCGCCATCAACGAAACCAATTATCCGGAGATGAATCCTGTTTGCTTATAAATGCTACTACGGACTAAGTAAGCGATTTAATGGCAGTGCCCTCCCTCGACGAACAAAAACCCAGCTATATCAGATACTGGTTCTACCTGTCTTGATGTATGGTTCAGAATCCTGGGTTATGACACCAGCGCAAGATTCAGATCTGCCTATATTTGAGAGAGAGAAAAACTCCGTAAAATATATGGGACCATCATCGTTAACGGAGAGTATCGACGTCGTATGAAGCATGAGCTATACGAGCTGTTCACTGACATTGACGTGGTCAGGCGCATTAAGGTGCAGTGGTTGCGTTGGCTAAGTCATGATGTACGCATGGACGCAAATGCTCCAGCTCGAAATGTCTTCGACAATGAACTCGATGGACGGCGCACTCCGTTAGAAAGACCAGGTTACTGAGAACCTTGCAGAACTTGGTGTGACTAACTGGAGAAGAAGCACAGCAGATCGAAGCGCTTATAATATTTTTCTACGTGCGCTATATAATCCAAAAGGATTGCTAGGATGTGCCAGCTAAGTAAGTAAGTAAGTTTCAAAATAATTGGTTACGTCTTTCAAAAGTTATCGTGCGTACCAGCCAGACAGACGGACCTGGATCGAACGACCTTAAAAGTCATGAATCGAATTTGGTTCAAAGAAACCTAGGGTCTAAAGTGACTCTTTGTGTAACACTTTTGGGTCGTACCAAATGCTATATACCCTCCTACCTGTAGGTTGAGAGTATAAATAGTTCACAAAATTTACGTGTTTGGAGTTTTTTGGGACTTCGGAATTACAAAAATTATATCAATGTTAAAAAAAGAGCTGCTCATTACACAGAAAAACACATGATTTTGGGACTCAATTCTGAGACCTGCAAGTGAAAGTAGCCCCAAAAAGAAGAAGTTCTGCATCATTCATTTTGTCATGTTACATGCCATAGTGCAAACTTTTTCAGCTCATTGATTTGGGACTCAATTCTGAGAACTGCACGTGAAAGTAGCCCCATAAAGAAGAAGTTATGCATCATTCGTTTTGTAATGTTACATGCCATAGTAATTTAATATCTATTCGAAAGCCTAAAACGTGGCAAATTCCCTATAAGATACTTACTAACTTCAAGTCGATATTAAATTATTATGGCATGTAACTTGACAAAACGAGGCTACTTCTTCTTTTTGGGGCTACTTTCACGTGCTGTTCTCAGAATTGAGTCCCAAATCAATGAGCTGTACTGAGTAATAAAATCTCCAAAAAAATATATATATCTTCGAAGATTTTAATTCCCTTTAAATTAACCTGTAGCGTATACGTAACAAATTCACTTTGCATTGCATTGTAAACTAATTTAATTCGTATGGAAATTCAAGCTGTCCCCGTAGACACCAAATGCTCTTGAGATATTTTTTCTTTACAATTAGATTTCCCTGCAACCGCTATTCAACCCCCTCGGTTACGTTCCCACCAATCTTCCACGTACACCTGACCATGCATACCGGCATTTAATGCCAACTTCATTATAGCGAATCCATTTGGCTTCGCTTACTCGTACTTCAGTCCAAATTACAATGAAAGAACAAAATCTTTTAATTCAATAAAAAATGAGGAAAACTGACAAAATAAACAATAAAAAAAAAAAAATCAGCAGCAACAACAAGTGTACTGCAGTGTGTTAAGGGAACTAAATGAGAATGGGAAAAATCCTGTGAAACCACAAAAATTTAACCAAATTTTGTTCACAGCCAGGACAAAGACCCAACAGACGACCCAACCAACTACCAGCAACAGCCACAGCGGTACCGCTGTGGAGGTTGAGCAGCTCCAGTGTGGCTATTTCCCATTTATTCTGGTTGGCAAACATGATGGCAATTGGGTGGAGTTGAGTTTGGGGTCCGACAAAGACGGATGGCAGTGGGTGAGTTAATGCGGCTGCCATCTTAATGCAATACCCATTTGTGGGTTAAATGAAATGAGCGAGAGCAGCAGCTCCTGTTGCCGATGTTCCACCCAAGCGACAGAGACAATGATGCGTCACAGCTGTGCTTGATTAATTCCCTAATACTACCGCTCGATTACAAATACTGACACCGGGAAAACGGAAGGTAAACATCTATTTAATACACCGCCATGGAAAATGACTGCGCCAAACAGACAAAGGCAGATGGACTGATGGGAATGGTCGGGACTTTGAGGCAGACAGTTTTTAATAGATGTACGCATAATGGCACTATTGCTAGCACTTATTGTTTTTGTGTGTTTTTCTCTCTTACCCAAACACTCTTACACTTTTCTCTCTCTCTCGCTCTCTTAGTGTTGTCATATTCGTTTGTAGTACATTTGAGGTCCTAACAAACAACATGACACGCAATTGTACAACAAAAGCTCCCCCGCACAGAGTCCTGCAACAAATGAGCTCAATAAAAACCTGAAATAACGTTTACAAATGAAATGTAAGTAATTTCAAAATAATAATGAGATCCATCGCCGCTGTTTGCGTGAGTATGAGTGCCGCCATGTCGATACACGAACTTCCATTTATAACACTTTGCATGTCGGTCGCTGTAAAGTCGCTTTGGGTGATAAGGGATTTAGTTTGGGATTGTATCCTGATGTGATAGGGAAGTGACTAAGGGCACAAAGACTCAGCCGGAGTAGCAGGAGCACGTAAAGAAGGTGATACTTACTTTCTTGCTTATTATCCCTATTTCATTCCGTAAATGAGTTTGGGAGAGCTTTTAACATTGGAGTGGTTAAAACGATTCACAAATGGCAGCAACAACTTAAAGAAGAATCCGAACGTTAGCTATTAAAGATGTTTTAACTAGACTCGACTACAGCGAAATTGTTGTCGATAACATCGAAGAGGCGGGAGGTATTTAATCCCCATTAGTGTGGGTATCTACGATGAACAGCCTTCTGAGAACATTAACCGATGAAGGACTTGAACCAGGTGTGTCATGCTGACGACTTTCTAATGGACAGTAATACTCACCAACTGGTTAGAAGCGCCGAAAAGGTCTAAAATACCATTTATATCTGGGCTCAATCGAGAGTATTGAATGTTAACCCGGCAAAGTCGTAAATTTGTCTCTTAACTACAAGATGACAATCCTGCACTAAGTCTACCGCTGCTTCCTGGCCAAGACAATAGCCATAAGCGATAGATTTAACACTTGCAATAAATCATAGACTGGAAATTGGGATGAAAGCCCCACATAGAGGACAGAACCAACAATGCATACCGCAATTTGGCTCAAAATGGGCCATAAGTTCAGGATTGATACTTTGGCTATATAGAAGTTTAAATAGACCAATACTTACAAAACAAAACTTAATTCCCCTTTACACCCCATGAATGAGGTATGGGATAGCTTCTCGCGTTGTTGTGAATTAACACGCTTTCTATTTTGAGATTCACAACTAACGGCACCTACTTGTTTATCGATGAATGCGAACGTCACTGTTTGAGAAGCTCTTGCTAGACATGCCGATTGATTCGACACTTATACTGCGACGTTGCTGTCAACAACATTCTAGGGGAGCCGACAATGAAAGAACATTTTTTTTTAAGATGACTGGGGCAGTAGTTGAACCTGTGATCTCCCGCATGGTAGTCGCGTGTTCTAACCACTATGCCTCGTCCGGTCCCAAATACTTACATATGCTTTTATTGTTTGATGGACATCAGTGGACTCCTTATTGTCTTTACTCAGGTACAACAGATATTCATCCATCAATCGCCGCACGTAGAAAATAATTTCCAGCGCTTCGATCTTTTCCGCTTCGTAGATAGTTTTTACACCAAGTTTGGATGTGAACTTCATAACATGGTCCATCCAACTAAGTTTTCGTCGTCCACTTCTTCGCCGCCCATCCTGGGTAATGACAGACGCTGATGAATCGGATCTACATATTTGAGACTAAAATACGAAAATAGGTGTACAGCGGTTGCGTTGGCTAGGTCACGTTATTGGTGCGACGAATGGAAGAAGGAGCGCAGAAGATCATATCACATGTTTCTACGTGCGGCATATAATCATCAGAGCCACTTTTGTCGTCAGCCTCTCAATTCTCGAAAAAGGCCGCAAATAACATTCCGTAGTCCACGGTCGTTGATATCTGTATCATCAACGTACGGGAGCAGCATGTGGCTTGTCAAAGACGTTACCAGTCGTGTTTACTGCAGCATTCTGTATGAAAACTCCACGATATGATGTAAAATTAGGTAGCTGGATAGACTATCGTCCTGTCTGAAGCCTCGCTTAGTAGAACATGGGTCCATCGGATTTTTTGACTATCTTCAATAAAGACTTCATGACGATCAGTTTCATCACGATAAAGCAAACCCAGTCATGGCATCGTATAGTTTCTGTCATATCAGACTGTCGAATGCAGCTTTATGGTCCATAGACGGAAAATGTAATATAATAGTAAGAAGCGACACTTGCTGCGGAACAGCTTACGTCCTAGGACTGTTGGGATATAAGTGACTACAGATCACATCATCAGTGCATATTTGACACCTTGATGGCTATGGGCACATGAAGGGAATATCTGATTTAATACCCGACAATAAGTGCATCGTACATTTCGAGACCGGACAAATGATCCCAGAGAATTTGATACATGGACCGAATTCCTATCGAATTCGCTGCTATTCAGATGGTTCTAAGTTAGGAGACAGAATTGGTCTGGGTATGACGAGAATATCTGACAGGAAACCCATCAATAAGTACATTGTTTATTTCGAAACTATAAGCCCGGACAGACGATACTGGACGAATGAATGCATGGATCGATTTCCTATGGGAATTCGCTGCTATTCTGATGGTTTTAAGTTAGGAGGCAGAACTGGTCTGAGTATTTACATAGAGAGGAACCAGAGCCCAAAACCAACCCAGACCATAACTCTAGCCTACAAGGGAAGGTTAGCGTCATAAACTAGAATCCCGGACAGATGATACTGTACAAATGGATACATGTTTCGAATTTCTATAGGAATTCCTAAGGGTATTCGTCGCCATTTGGAAGGTTAGGAGACAGAACTGGACTGGACATGACGAGAAATAGTAAAATTCGAGAACATATTACGGGACAGACGATTCTGGATTCTGAAGAATGCATGGACTGAATACCTAAGGGGATTTAGATTATTCTAAGTTTAGCGAAAGAACAAGACTCATAAGACTGGAATATCTGACCAAACATCCATCAAAAAGTACATCGTTTATTTTAAAATTACAATCCCGGACAGACGATACTGGACAAATGGATACATGAATTGAATTCCTACAGGAATACCGAAGGGTATTCGCTGCTATTTGAATGGTGTGGGGTCTTCTGGGGTGGTGTCCGTATCCAGTAGATTGTTTTTTCCATATCTTTAGCACGTTTTCCGGGTCCGTCACTAGCAGGCCATAGCTGTTCTTGCAGGACGGCAACCCTGTTTCACGCTTTCTCTCCTTAACTCTCTGGTAAAATTTTCGGACTTCCCATCTACTGCACTCATCCTGTCTCTTCCTCAGCTCCTTATTTTTCGGTCTAAAAAGACGAGTTGCCTCTCGTATCTTCTCCCTTTGCCGTTCACGAACAGCTCGCGTTGCCATTGGCTGCAGTTTCGACCTGTATGCAGCATCCGTCTCTTTCGTGGCTATGCGATATTCATCCTCGTACTAGGCATCATCTGGAAACTGCTTTGGACAAATGGATACATGAATTGAATTCCTACAGGAATACCTAAGGTTATTCGCTGCTATTTGGATATTTCTAAGTAAGGAGACAGAACTGCACTGGGTAAGACGGGAATATTTGACCCAATACCCATTAAAAAGTACATCGAGACCATCTTACCGGACAGATGATCCTGGACAAATGGATATTCTTACGAGAGTTTGCTGCTTTTCGGATGATTTGGAAACACAACTGGACTAGGGTCTCCCTGCTCTGCGCCGTCCTTCAGATTCGCCTTCAAAAACCTTTCTTGCTGGAGCATTTATATCCATCTTGCCAACATGTCACAGCCATGGTAGTCGTTAGATTCTGACTCTTTTAGCTACCTCGATGCCGTGCCGATCGCAAAACTCGCCGTCGATACAGATAGGTCCATATATTTTCCGGAGTACTTTTCTCTCGAATGCTCCCAGGTTTTGTATGTCTGTTGTCGTAAGCAGCCTCGATTTGGCAGCATGCAACAGAACGGGTAAAACTTGCACTTGGTATAGCTGTTCCTTAGTAGTTCGAGATAAGTTGGTGTAAGAAAAGTGCTGCCGAAGTTCGTAAAGACATCTATTGGCGAGCACTATTCTCCGCTTGATTTCTTGGCTCACACTATATTTATTATTGACATCGAGTGGACTCTTTGTTTGTCGAAATAATTAATCTTGTTTTGTCCTCGTTAACCGTTAAACCCATAATTGCTGACTCCTTTTCTAGTGATGAGAAAACTGCAGTAACATCCCGCAGATTTTGACCAATCGTATATATTGATATATTTATAGTTGACATCGAGAGGACTCTTTGTTTGTCGAAATTATTAATCTAGTTTTGTCCTCGTTGACGCTCAACCCATTTTGGCTGACTCCTTCTCCAGTGATGAGAAAACTGCAGTAACATCTTGAAGATATCGGCCAATGATGTCTATATCATAGGTATAGGCTAGTGACATGTGGCACTTGTGGAATATGGAGCCGGATATGTTGACACCAGCATTTCTAATCACCTTCTCCATAACTATATTAAATAGTGTACAGGACAAAATATCACCCTGCCTAAAACCTCTTTCCGTGTTAAACGGCTCAGAGTGATCCTTACCAATCTTAACCGTCGATTTGGTGTTTTCCAAAGTCGAATTTTTTTAGCAGGAATACCAAACTCAGACATGGCTTCATATAACTTACTCCTTATCGAAGAGTCGAAGGAAGCTTTCTAGTCGACAAAGAGTTGGTAGGTGTCGATGTGCTTTTCATGAGTTTTTTCCAGTATTTGTCGTAAAGTAAATATTTGATCCGTCGTAGGTTTACCAGGTCTAAAGCCGCACTGATAAGGTCCAATTAATTTTTCTACAAGTAGCTTTAGACGTTCACACAATATGCTCGAAAAGAGCATTCACTACGTTCTCAATTCTTGTATATGGAAAACGTATCTTGCTCTGACTTGGATGTGGACAGTTAATACCATCGTCTTGGATTGGTCCGGAGTCTTTCGGAGTGGTGTCAGTATCCAGAAGATTTCTGAAATGTTCTCTCCATACCTTCAGAACTTTATCCGGGTCCGTCACTAGCTGGCCATCGCTATCCTTGCAGAAGGGAAACCCTGTCCCACGCATTCTCGACATAACTCTCTGGTAGAATTTTCGGACTTCCCTTCTGTTGTGGAGCAACTATGAGCTCTCATTCAGTCTCTTTTTCAGCTCGTTCTTTTTCCGTCTAAAGAGACAGGTTGCCTCTCGTCTCATCTCGCTGTGCCGTTCACGAATAGCTCGCGTTGCCATTGGCTGCAGTTTCGCCCTGTATGCAGTATCCGTCTCTTTCGTGTCATTGCGACATCATCTTGAGAAGGCTTTGAGTACCCAAGTAAGCTTCTTGCAGTCCGTTCTATGGAGTCGTCTCGATATTGCCACTGTGAGGTAATATTAACAGGGGTTGGAGCATTCCGTAGCGGTTGAGTGGTTAGAGACGGCGTCCGCTACCTCGGTGGTCCGCAGTTTACCGATGTTCAGCTTTCGTTGTGCCCTGTTACGTACGTTTTTCGCTATGCTTAGCCTTGTGCGTACCTTAACTACGGTAAGGTAGTGATGGAAGTGAATGTTCGCACCTCTGATCACTCGTACGTCCAGAACACTCGATACATGCCTTCCATCGACTACCACGTGATCTATGTGATTCCTCGTCAATTGATCTGGAGATAGCCATGATAACGAGTTTCTCAAACAGCTGACGTTCGGATTCGTCTATAAAATGTAGGTCCCGTTAATTTACAATGCTGCAAGAAACTATCCTATACCTCATTCATGGGGTATGGAATGGATATTAAGTATCAAATAAGGTATTAGAGTTCAAATAGGTTTTTTCGCCACAAAGAAATACACCAATAAATCTTTTCGGAGACAATCATTCCACTCAGAGTCACCTCTCTGGTCCGTGTCAAAGTTTACGCGAACACAAAACGATGACACAAGATCTCAAAGATGCTTCTCAAAGACATTTCCTTTACACACAGACGTGGGTAATAAAACTGTGAGCAAGAAAAAAAAAAAACAAAACAAAACACAAGAAAATTAAAGAAAGAACAAATAGAAGAAAATACTTTGTAATAACACGACATCATTTACTACAACAACATGACTGAATGAGAGAAGCTGCAACGGGGGGCAGCTCATGCTAATGGTGCATGTGGTGGTGGTGTGGGTGTGGCGGATGGTGGTAGTGAACCTCATCTGTTTTGTCAAACATTGTGGATATAAAAAGGATCAAATACTCATTTTGGTTTTGTATGCCACCTATACACAGCAGCAATGAGCAAAGGCAAACAATCGCACGCACCCACACTGTTACAAAGACTCGTAACATAAAAGTCTGTATGAACATTACCATCAACATGGCTTTGTCGTTTTGATCCTAAGCCAACTTACCGAGTAGTACAAGAGTACTCTATGCAATGACATTCCCCTGCTCTCGTTTACGACACACACACACACACACAGATATAGATTTACACAATGAGGGAAGACAACAAGACACAGCCGTAGCTAGCATTTCCGGCGGAAGTTAAATTACAATACTTTAAGCTCTTGTTCTCTTGGTGTGTAGGGGTGTAAGTGTGTGTTAGCGTTCCGCGTATCCGTCTGTGCATACGTAGACGTGTAACAAGTTTTCTGTCATTGGCGTTGTTGTCATTTTTGTTTCTATTAGTGTCATTGTTATTGTTATAGATGTATCTTTTAGCCGCAGCAGGGTGGAGAGGGAGATAGACCTGGTAAGGATGAGACGAAGGAATTGGAAATGGGGGATATGTAAAGCACAGTGGTTTAAAAACAATTTAATGATATATACAAATGTTTTGTATAATTAAAAAAAAATAATAATACTGTAGGCGTTCCACAGCGGATTGTACTTGGTCCCCTCTTATGGAATGTGAGGTATAATGGAATTTTACAATTTAATGTATCAGTTGGAATTAAGACTATTGGAATTGCAGACGACATTGCGTCATTTAGAGAATCTATAAATATAAACGTTGGAGACTGCGAAATAACTTCAAAGGAAGCTGCTGACGAATGCATTAGGAATCATACCAGTGGACCTAAAAAAACGTCATAAAAACGTCTCTACAAAAGCGGAAGCCAGAGAAAAAACTTTGGAAACCTAGCGTAGAAAGTGGTCTTCAAACATAACTTTAACATTTTAGAATTGTCGATACACCTTCATATCCTTTTTGTCAAGATGTGATTGAAGATGCTGAACACGTTTTCTTCATATTCCCGAAATGAAGTTCCCAGAGAGAAAGAGCAGTCGAGAATATTATTCAGTTGATGTTGGATTCCCCTGCAAGTTGGGGACATATTGCAAACTATGTCAGGCGTGTTCTTTTAGAGCTCGGTTGAGAAGCTTTTACACCAAATGTCAGCTCGATAACTCTTAAACTATGGTTGTAATCGCTGGGATAGACGGGCGGAGACCCCAGAAAAGGAGGACTTTGTATGGGAGGTGGGAGCAGTTTTTGTCCGATTTTGTTCATTTGAGAACTTAACCTCCGCATAGCGGATAAAACCTTGCATACCAAATATCAGCTCGATAACTCTCAAACTATGGCTGTAAACGCAAAGACAGACAGACGGACACCCCTCAAAAAGGGGTCTTTATAATGGGGGTGGGAGTAATTTTGTCCGATCTGGCTCATTTTAGAATATATCCTCTGCTTAGAGGGTAGAACATCGTATACCAGATATCATCTCGATAACTCTCAAACTATGGTTGTAACCGCGGGGACAAACAGACGGACACCCCGAAAAAGAAGGCCTTTATATGGGAGGTGGGAGTAGTTTTTGTCCGATCTTGCTAATCTTAGAATGTAACCTCCGCTTAAAAAAATAAAAGCTTATATAGCAAATTTAAATCGATAGCTGTAATAATAAGGATGTAATATCGAGGACAGTCAGACGGAAACCCCCAAAAAGGTTTCTTTATATCGGCGGGAGGAATAGTTTTGTCCGCTCCTGCTCAACTTAGAACTTAACCTCCTTCTGAGGAATATAATAGGAATAGAATTGTGTACGCAATTTAAGATCGAAACCTCTTTAAAAACGGCTGTAATAGCGGGGATAGACAGACGGACACCCCGAAACTGAGGGACCTTATATGGGAGGTAGGAGTAGTTTTGTCCGCTCCTGCTCATCTTAGAACATAACCTCCTCCAGAGGAATAGAAGCTTGCGGATACAATTTAATCTCAAAAGCTCTTAAACTACGGCTGTAATAGCAGGGATAGAAGATGTTCACTCCCAAAAGAGGGATGTTATATGTGAGGTAGAAATTGTTTTGCTGGTCTTGCTCATCTTACAGCTTTACCTCCGCTTAAGGGATATAAGCTTGCATATCAAAATAAAGATCGATAGCTCTTAAACTACAGCTGTGAAAACGGGCATAGACAGATGCAAACCCCCAAAGAGGGCAGTTTGTATGGGAGGTGGGAGAAGTTTTTGTCCGATCTTGATCACCTTGGAACTTAACCTCCGCCAGAGGGTAGAAGATTGCATACCAAATTTCAGCTCGTTAGCTCCATGAAATGTATCTACCAGTAGACGAACGTAGAAAAGTATTCCAAGCCCTACGGTCTTTTGCACTCCGTAGATAGTTCGTCACACCAAGCTTTGATAACAGCTCTTTTACCTGGTCCATCCAACGAAGTTTCGGTCGCCCCTCCTGTGCCGCCCATTGAGTTTTTTGCCTAAGACTTTTCGAGCCGGAGCATTTTCGTACATTCATACAACGTGTCTAAGCCAGCACATTCGGTCTATTCGAACGCGCTTGCCTACGTCGATGTCGTTGTACAGCTCATGATTCATTCGACGACGGTACTCGCCGTTAATAATGATGGGTCGAAATATTTTACGAAGTATTTTTTCTCTCGAAAACTCCCAGAATAGATTGATCTGCCTGCGTCATTACCCAGGATTCTGCGCTGCAGAGCAAGACAGGTAGGATCAGTGTCTGGTAGAGTTGGATCTTCGGTAGTCGAAAGAGGGCTTTAGGATTAAAACGCTTGCTCAGAGCATAGTAGCAGGGGTTTGTGATCAACACTTGTCTATTGATTTCCAGGCTGATATGATTATTTTTGTTTATGGCAGCGCCAAGGTAGACATAATCATATACCACTTCAAAGTTATAGTTGTCAACATTCACGCTGCGTATAAAACGAGGAAACTCGTTGTTCGTTGAAACAAATAACTTGGCATGGTCCTCATTAATCACCAGATCCACTTCTGTCGACTGCTTCTCAATACTCGAAAAGGCCGCAGTAACATCCCGCAGTCCTCGGTCAATGATATCTATATCGTCAGCATACGCGAGCAACATGTGGCTTTTGTTAAAGATGCTGCGAATCGTGTTTACTGCTGCCTTCGGCATAATAATCTCAATTATGATGTTAAAGAGATCGCCTGACAGACTATCGCCTTGTCTGAAGCCTCGCTTGGTAGAAAATGGCTCTGTTAGATTTGTGCCAATTTTCACTGAAGACTTCGTGTCAGTCAGTGTCATCCCGCACGAATTAGCTTCGTGGGGATACCAAACTCAGCCATAGCATCCAACAATTTCGTATCGGACTGTCGAATGCAGCTTTGTAGTCAATAAACAGATGGTAGGTGTCGATCTGCATTTCTTGGTTATTCTCCAGGATTTCTCGTATCGTGAATATCTGGTCGGTTGTGGATTTACCAGGTCTAAAGCCACACTGATAAGGTCCAATTAGGTTCGCCAGAATTAGTCTTTCACATAACACACTAGACAGGACCTTGTATGCGATGGGTAAAAGGCTAATCCCGCGATAGTTAGTACACACACTTGGATCACCTTTCTTAAGCACGGGACATAGGACACTCAGATTTCAATCATCGGGCTTGCACTCTCTAAGCCAAATCGTGTTTATGAGCTGGTGCGTGCATGTTACCAGCTCATGGCAGCCCGATTTAAAAAGCCCTGCCGGTAGTCCATCGGCTCTCGCAGCTTTATTATTTTTTAGCCGTGCAATTGCCGTGCTGATCTCGTTTTTGCTCGGTGGTGGACAGTCTACTCCATCGTCGATGATTGGTGTGATTTCGTCACTTATGCTGTCTTCGAGAACGAGTAGAGGTTGTAAGTGCTCCCTCCATATTTGCAGCACACTCTGAGTGTCCGTGACCAGATTTCCGCCTCTGTCCTTACAGGTGGGGATTTCTGTTCCAAAACCTTTACTTTTTACCTTTTGGTAGAACTTTCGGGCCTGACCTATATCCCTGTAGTTTTCGATATCCTGACTCTTTCTTTTCTTCCACAGACGCTTTTTCCGCCTGAACATGCGTTTCACCTTCCTAATTTTCTCTTTATAACGCTCCGTCGCCACACGCGTCGCCATTGGCTGCAGTTTTGGCTTGGGGACCTCCAAAAGAGAGATTCTGGTTACTCCCAGATGAATAACAATCAAAATACTTAAATAAGAAAATCCCTCATCCCCACATATCATCCTCTATCTTCAAACCTTATGATGGTCTCCATATAATTTTTGTATCTTCTATAATTTTTTTTTTATCAAATCAGCTCCAGCTGCTCTCATGGTGTCTCCTGGAGATGTATGACCGACCCCCAGTAATTGTTTGCTCCAATATTTTTCCCAATACAAAAATCAACTTATTTTATATTTTGTTCCCACCGCTCTAACTGGCCCAAAGATACCAATAGCGTTATCAAATGTATGACCGACCCGCAATATTTTTGTAACCCCAACAGTTGTTCAGAACATATTTATCCTCTATCTTCAACCCTTAGGGTAAATTTTTATTTTTTTTTTTTGTATGAAATCTGCTCCAGCCGCTGCATTGGTGTCTTCTAGAGGGATAAAATGTATGACCGACCCCCAGTAATTTTTTCCTTCTAATATTTTTCGCAAACATATCTACCCCCCATCTTCAACCCCTAATGGGCAGCCCGTACAAAAATCAACTTTTTATATATTTTGCTCTCACCGCTCTAACTGACCAAAGGTACCAATAAGAGGTATCAAATGTATTACCGACCCCCCAACATTTCAATTATCCCAACAGTTTCTCAGAACATATCTATCCTCTATCTTCAAACCTTAAGATGGTCTCCATATAATTTTTTTATTTTTTATAATTTTTTTATGAAATCAGCTCCAGCCCCTCCCATGATACCTTCTAGAGGGATAAAATGTATGACGGACCCACACTAATTTTTCCCTCTTATGGTGGTCCCCATACAATTTTTTTTTATAATTTTTTTTAGTAAATCAGCTCCCAATTGCCTCCTAAAAGGGAACATGTATGACCGACTCCCAGTAATTTTTTGCTTCGATATTTTTCCCAAACATATCTACCCCCCATCTTCACCCCACATACAAAAATCAACTCATTATATATTTTGCTCCCACCGCTCTAACTAACCTAAAGATACCAATAGCGGTATCAAATGTATGACCGACCCGCAATATTTTTGTAACCCCAGCAGTTTTTCAGAACATATTTATCCTCTATCTTCAAACCTTAAAATGGTCTCCATATAATTTTTTTATTTTTTATAATTTTTTTATGAAATCAGCTCCAGCCCCTCCCATGATACCTTCTAGAGTGGTAAAATGTATGACAGACCCAGACTGATTTTTCCCTCTTAAAATTTTTTTTCAATCATATATACCCTCATCTTAACCCTCTAATGGGCACCCCATACAAAAATCAACTTATATAATTAGTTTTCACAGCTCTAACTGTCCCAAAAGTGCCCCTAGAGGAGTCGAATGAATGACCGACCCTAATATTTTTTTAACCCCAATAATTTTTTTTCCTTATACATTTTTTTTATTTGTTATTAACTTTTTTATATCAAAATGATAAAAAATTTTCTCTCACAGCTCTAACTGTCCCAAAGGTGCCACTAGAGGGGTAAAATGTATGACCGACTCCACCAATTTTTATACCATCACCCTTAGGGATGAGGGTATATATCATTTGATACGACCCAAAAGTGTAACACATAGAAGGAGTGACTTTAGACCCTAGGTTTCTTTGAACCAAATTCGATTCATGACTTTTTAAGTCGTTTGAGCCATGTCCGTCTGTCTGTCTGTCCGTCTGTCTGCTGTCCGGCTGGTTCGCACGATAACATTCGAAAGACGCAACCAAATGTTTTATAATTTTGCACGAGTTAATATTTCCCCAAAACTACTTACGGTATTGAAAATGGGCTACATGGCCACGCCCCTTCTGGTACCTTCAATACAATTGTACAATCCCGCCCACTTTAGAAATCGAGTAATAATATCAATACATAGAACTCAATCATTCCCAAATTTTATATTTAGTAATGCTATAAGAGGATAAAGTTTTGGAAAAAAATTTAAAGTCTAGCCACGCCCCTTCTGGTACCTCCCATACAAATGTACAACTCCGAATATTTTAGAGATGGAGTTATAATATCAATACACTCAATTCGATCGTGCCCATACAAATGTACTTTTCCGCCCACTTTAAATATGGAGTAGTAATATCAATAAATCCAAGGCGATCGTACCCAAATTCTTTATTTTAGTAAAGCTATAGCAGGATACAGTTTTTGAGAAAAAAAAACTGGAAGTCTATCCACGCCCCATCTGGTACCTCCCATACACATCTGGTACGGCCCACTTTAGAAATCTATTAATATTATTAATAGAACTAACGCAATCGTGCCCACATTCTGTATTTAGTAAAGTTCAAGCAGGATAAAGTTTTGGAGAAAAAATCTGGAAGTGTAGACACGCCCCATCTGGTACCTCCCATACAAATGTACCACTCCGCCCACTTTAGATATGGAGTTATAATATCAATATACTCGACACGATCGTGCCCAATTTATGTATTTTGTTGTTATAACAGGATAAAGTTTTGGAAAAAATATTGGAAGTCTAGCCACGCCCCTTCTGGAACCTCCCATACAAAAGTACTTTTCCGCCCACTTTAGATATGGAGTAGTAATATCAATAAATCCAACGCGATCTTACCCTAATTCTTTATTTGGTAAATCTATAGCAGGATACAGTTTCTGAGAATAAAACTGGAAATTTAGCCACGCCCCTTCTGGTACGCCCCATACTGATCTGGTACCGCCCACTTTAGAAATCGATTAATATTATTAATAGAACTAACGCGATCGTGCCCAAATTCTGTATTAAGTAAAGTTCAAGCACGATACAGTTTTCGAGAGAAAAACTGGAAGTCTAGACACGCCCCTTCTAGTACCTCCCTTACAAATGTACCACTCCGCCCACTTTAGAAATCGAGTAATAATATCAATATAACAGAAATTTTTTTGTTTTACTGAGGGTGATGGTATATGTAAGTCGGGTTGCCCGACTGAAACTTCTTACTGGTTTCCTCCTGACATTATTCCCGATCATATCTACCCCCTGTTTTCACCCCCTAAGGGAGTTCCCATACAAAAATCAAAATGTTATAAAATATGCTCCCACCTTTCTGGTAAGGTGCGCCTAGACATTCGTATCGAATTCGAAAACTCGTGCAGTACACAAAATCTAATACTACCATAGCAACCACTGTTCATTATCTCATTGACGCTGGTTAATGACAAGGAAGGCCAGGGCTTAGCTCTT
Organism: Muscina levida; assembly: GCA_964034835.1. Classification (NCBI taxonomy): domain Eukaryota; kingdom Metazoa; phylum Arthropoda; class Insecta; order Diptera; family Muscidae; genus Muscina; species Muscina levida. The sequence continues at coordinate 27,720,133 of OZ035881.1, forward strand.
CTTGGTGAGGGGGGTTATATAGAATGCTAGTGTGTGTGTGTGCGTGTGGGGTCATTTCCAACTACACAGATGATACTTTAATAAGGCTTTGACTTTGTCCTTGTGTTCATTAGTAAACAAATAAAAACTGTTGCATATTTTCCAGCGTTCGAGTCAAGTACAAGCAGTTCTCTCTACAAATGGGTGTGTGTTTATGTTGTTACTGCTGGAGCAGGAGTTGGATTTGTTCTTGCTACATAACTTTGGTTTAAGCCAATTTTTAGGCTTATTTTATATTAATTTTGTTAGCTTCAACTTCATATCTATAAGGCTCCACCACCTCCAGTCATTTGGTTGTTGTTATCTGTGGGGGGTTAAGCTGTGGATTTTGTTGGATTTTAATTTACTTCTGCTGTACGTTTTGGTTGCCGGTGTTTGTTTGTGTTTTTTTGTTGTTCGCCTGTTCGTCGGTTATTTTGAGGTTGAAATTTTATCATGCACCTGCTGTGTTATTGTTGTTATTTGAATGTTTACAACAACATCAATGTATTTTGTTAATAAAATGAGAGGATTTTTGTGGCTTTCCGTGAGCTGTGTTGCTGCTGTTGTAGTTGTTCTATTGGCGCATTGTTGCTGTGTACTGTTTCTGCCGGAAGTCTGTTAACAAATTTTTGTGGTCTCATTTAACATTGGATTTTTAAATAATCATTTGTTTTAATGTAATTTTTCTTTTGCTCCCCGAGCACCTAAAATAAATTGTTATTTGGCAAAGCACAGCTGGTGATCGTGTGTGTGTGTGTGTGCGGGTGGGAGAGTGTCGAGAATTGTTTGAGAAAGAAATTGATTTTATTTAAAGAGTAAAATGCATAAAATTTAATGTAATTATAGGAAATAACATTGGAAATTACAATAAAGGTATCAAAGGATATGTTATATTTAAGGAAGGGGGGATTGGGATGTAAAAGGTTATGGACTCAGTTGACAACAAACTTAATTACATGAATGAAGGAATCACATATAAAAACGATACGGAGCTATCAAGAGAAAAAAATTGCTAAATTCGGTTGGGTTTGCAGCGTTTCTACTCAAAAACGGAACTTAGAGTGTCGGCAAGAATCTAATAACAGCTGTTGCCATCTTTAACTTTACACACTTACACAGTACAACACATGGACTCAGTTCTAAGAATTGCACTTGAAAGTAGCCCCAAAAAGAAGAAGTTCTGCATCATTCGTTTTGTCAAGTTACATGCCATAATAATTTAATATCGATTTGAAGTTAGTAAGTATCGTATAGGGGAATTTGTCACGTTTTATATACTTACGGTTTCCTTTCCTGTTGTTTTGTTGTCTCGCCATTAAAACATCGTGCAATTTCTTCATGATTATATCATTTTATGATTTGTTTTATTTTTTTAATTTCATCTTTATTAAATTCAATTTTAAAGTATTTTCAAATTTGGTTTTATTTTTTTTTTATTTCGAAAAAAAAACAAGAAATGTTCAATGATTGTGCTTAACAAATTACAGGGTACACTTCAATATTAATTTCTTTCTCTTTTTCGTTATAGCTTTTGCCACAGTGGGTGAACTCATCTTTCAATTCTACAATTGTAATGTATATCGAGCAGGGGTTTTGTTAGGTTTTCTTTTTTTTTAATTGTTGTTTTAATTCTCGTGTTAAATACAAATGCCTTTTGTATTTTGCTGTTGTTGTTAAAATATATATATGTTTGTATGTATATATATATTATCTATATATACGTTACTTTATTTGTAATTGTATACAATATGTACTAAAATTGTTAATAATTTATGTTAAAATCATATAACATTTGACAAAATCCAAAAAAAAAAACACGAACATATTTTATAACTATATATATTGACTTGACATCTTACATATGAATTAAACTGTTACTTAGTATATGCGTGTTTGTGTGTGTGCGGGTATGTATGTACAATACATATTAAAAGATTTGTTGATATATATATATACTGATGTGTGTGTAGATACAATTTATACATTGTACATAAATATTAATTTGTTGAAAACAAAATGTACGAAATAACATTTTCAATCTTTGTAATTTATTTTAATTTTACTAACATATTTATTGCATTAATCGCACAGTGGGATGAAATGGGGTCGAGGAGAAATTTTAAGTTAAAGGATTTAGTTGAACTTGTGGTATATCCTTAAATATCCAGAATATGGATTGTGATATTAAATGTTCTAGTTCCTAATTGTTATAAGTCTGTGGTAATTTCCTACTAACTGAATTCTGAAGACAAGCTTCCCAGGGGACCTCACAAAGCACCACAGCACTAGGAAGACCAGAATGAGGGAAAAATATATAGCAAAAAATCGAAACCTAAGAACATAAGAACCAGTAAGAAAGTTTATGTCGGAAAACCGACTTACATATACCCTCACCCTCAGTAAAACATAAAATTTTCTAGTATATTGATATTAGTATATGAGTGGGCGGAGTGGTACATTTGTATGGGAGGTACCAGAAGGGGCGAGGCTGGACATTCCACCGAGAAGGATAGCATACAAAATTGTATTTATCCCCTAAGGTGCAGACCGATTATCCTATCTTCCTTGCTACCTCAAACTTTGGAGAGAATATTTGATGTATATACCAGATCAGATCTCTTAAGCCGGAAACTATTTCTAGGCTTAGCATGTATACACAAAGGGTGAATCCACGGAAATTGTTTTACATTCGACTACACATTGCAACACACTTTTTCGGGAGTCAACCAAACCAATATCAAAAGGTAGCATTTGACCTCTGTAACGAAACCTTAAACTTCAATTTGCTCCACTACGTCACAATTTTATTTTACAGTGGTTTGAAGTTTGACTTTTTTGGTCAAATTTCGAATCTAAAAATATGAAAAATTATGTGTAACTAGTAAGGTGATTATCTTCGGCTATGCCGAAGCTCAGATACCCTTCACCATTTGTAAAAATGAAGTCTGATGGTTGGGCTAGCCACCAGCCTTCAGGTCCTTTACTGTCTATGAAAACACGAGAAAGAAAAAGTAACAAACGGAACCGCCCCAAATAAGACGACCCCCGCAAACGAAATAAGGACAATTATTTAAGGATATGCACCTGGAACGTCCGGACTCTCTATAGAGAAGGCGCCACTATCCGACTGGCGGATGTCCTCAAAAAATATAAGGCTGAAAACATGCGTAAAATAACGAATTTGTATGTGAATTTTTAATGGGCCACAGACTTCCACATCTTGTCTTACCGTTCAATCCTGTTAGTGATCGAATAGCCACAATCCGCATTAAAGCGAAATATTTCTACATCAGGCTGATTTGTACACATGCCCCGAAGATAAAGATAAAGACGATGAGATTTAAGACGCATTTTACGAGTGCCTAGAGTAAACATACGATCGCTGCTTTGGCCACGACATCAAAATTGTCGTGGGAGTTTTTAATGCAAAAACTAGAAGTGGAGATGTTCTTGGTTCATCGATCGTTAATTTAGACTAGATACCGACACGTCCGACAACGGATTTAGGCTGTTTAGCTTCGCAGCGGGAAAAAAGATCAAAACACCAATAATCAAAGTGATCGAAGTGATTGGCTCGGATCATTATCTGGTTGCAGCTAAGGTACATGCAAGATTGAGAAGAGCGAAATACCCACGTAACCAATCACACAGAATACTGGACATAGCAAAGCTGCAAACCCCAGAGATAGCCACAGCCTATTCCGACCAGCTCTCACAACTACTACGAAACAATGCCTCTACTTCTGACGTCCCCGATACACAGTGGCGCATATTGCGCATTCCATGGCAACCGCAGTAACACCAGTACTTGGATATGAAAAACGTTGCTCAGACGAATCTTGGTACGATGAAGAATGTCGCATAGCATCTGTGGAAAAGGGTACTGCTAATAGGACAACGGTACAGCCAATTGTAAACCGCGCTGTTAGGGGAAAGTCACGAGAATAAAGTAAAACAATTAAATCAGTTATTTAAGCAAGAAAAAAAAGCGTCAGATGATGGAACGGGAGAACGAGGGTATAGAGCGATATAGGCATAGAGGTGAGGCCCGAATATTTTACCAGAAAGTAAAACAAAAGGCTACGGTAATGGCATCCCTTCCTGTAAGGACAAGGATGGAAATCTTGTTATAGAAACGCAGAATATGCTGCATTAATAGAGAGAATACTTTCAGCAACTGCTGGTTCCACCGCACGTACATTTATGACGCTAGTTGTCGACGACGGCTTAGATTACTCACCACCAAGTCAAGCTGAGGTAAGAAGAACAATATCGCGGCTGAAAAGTAATAAAGGAACCGGTGCCGATGAACTTAAGGATGACCTCTTCAAGTCCGAGGAGCGAAGAGCTGATAACGAGCATGCAACAGCTCCTACGTACGGTTTGGCTTAACGTGTGCATGCCCGATGATCGGAATCTAAGCGTATAACGTCCTGTGCTGGAAAAAGGTGATCCAAGAGTGTGCTCCAAAGACCGTGGGGTCAGCCTTTTACCCTTCGCATATAAGGTCCTGTCGAGTGTGCTATGTGAAAGACTAAAGCCAGTGTTATCCAACCTGATCGGGCCTAATCAGTGTGGCTTTAGACCCGCTAAATCAACAACTGACCAGATATGCACACTTCGGTAAAACCTGGAAAAGACCCAAGAGAAACTGATGGACACGTACCATCTTTTCGTCGACTTTAAAGCTGCCTTCGACAGCCCGATATGGCAGAAATTACTCGAAGCCGTGACTGAGTTTGGTAATCCAACGAAGGTGATACGCCTTTGCGGAATGACGCTGACTGACATGAAGTCTTCAGTGAAGGTTGGCAAAGACCTTACGGAGTCATTCTATAACAGACGGGCCTTAAACAATGCCACGGCCTATCGTGTGACCTCTTCAATATAGTAATGGAGAAGATAATGAGGAAAGCTGCAGTAAATAAGATATTCAACAAAAGCCACATGCTACTCGCGCACGCTGATGACGTAGACATCATCGGTCGGAAACTGCGGGATGTGACTACAGCCTTTTCAGGTATACAGAAGGAAACAGCGAAAATGGGTCTAATGGTGAACGAGGACAAAACGACTAAAGAATCTATTTGTTTGGAAAACTGCGTGAACATTGACAACTGTAATTTCGAGGTGGTAGTTTACTTTATCTACCAAGGCTCCGCCATCAACAAAACAAATGAAGTCAGCCTCGAAATCCCGAGATGAATCTTGCTTGCTAATAAATGCTACTACGGACTAAGCAAGCGATTTAATGACAGAACCCTCTCTCGACGAACAAAAATTCAGCTATACCAGATACTGATTGTGCCTGTCTTAATGTATGGTATGGAACCCCGGGTTATGACACAAGCGGATAAATCGGATTTGGCAGTATTCAAAACAAAAATACTACGTAAAATATATGGGCCCTTCATCGTTAACGGAGAGTATTGACGTCGTATTAATCATGAGCTGTACACTGACATTGACGTGGTCAAGCGCTTTAAGGTGCAGCGGTTGCGTTGGCTGGGTCTTGTTGAATGCATTGACGAAAATGCTCCAGCTCGTTAAGTCTTCAACAATGAACTCGGTGGATGGCGCAGAAGAGGGCAACCAAAACTCCGTTGGAAAGATTAGGTTACTGAGAACCTTGCAGAACTGTGACTAACTGGAAGATCGAAGCCTTTATATGATTTTTCTACGTGTGTTATATAATCCAATAGGCTTACAAAGAAGTGCCAGTTAAGTAAGTAAGTAAGTCCATGACTGACCAGATGTTTATACTACTACAAATCCCGGAGGATACGGAAGAAATGCCGATCGACACTTAACATCTTTTGATCGAATACAAAGCTGCATTCTACTGTTCGATACGACATGAACTATTATTGCGGGATGACACTGATCGAAATGAAGTCTTCAGTGAGAATAGGTAAAAATTTTGCTATGCCAAACAGGGCGTTTGACTGGCATGCGAACTCTTTAACATTTTAATGAAACACGACAAGTGTAATCTTTAACAAAAGCCACATGCTGGTAGTGCATGTCGATAATATGGATATCATAGGCCGAGGACTGCGGGATGTTACTGCGGCCTTTCCAAAGCATTGAGAAGCAGTCGCAAAAGTGGGTATGGCGATAAATGACGCTGCGTGAACATTGACGACTATAACTTTGAAGTGGTAGATGATAAAATACTTAGCGGTACGACAAATCATCGGTTCGACGCAGCAGCAACAGAAATTCATCAATCAGTAGCAGCACGTAGCACGGTGATTTTCGCTCCGTAGTTAGTTCGTTACACCAACTTCTTAACCTTGTCCATCCAATGAAGTCTTTTAGCGCGCCTATTTTAGCACTAAACTGTCCTTCATGGACAGTGTGAAGGGTATATTAATCTTCTTGTTCCATTTGTAACGCCCAAAAGGAGGCATGGTAGGTATGACTATATAAATATATATAAATGATGAGCATCGAAATCTGAGTCGATTTAAAGGTGACCGTCTGTCCCCGCGATTACAGTCGCAGTTTAATAGATATCGGGCTGAAATTTGGAATACAAGTTTCTATCCTCAAAGCGGAGATGAGCCTTGACCGATCGGGCTACTACTTCCACCTAACATACAAACTCCCCCTGCGATTACAGCCGTAGTTTAAGGAAAATCGAGCTGAAATTTTGTATTTAAACTTCCCTACACTATGCGTAGGTTGAGTAGTAAGATGAGACCAATCGGTCAAAAACTACTCGCACCTTCCATACAAAATCCCTCTTTTTGGGGGTGTTCGTATGTCAGTCCCTGTGATTACAGCTGTAGTTTAAAACCAATCAAGCTGAAATTTGGTATGTAAGCTTTGCTGCCCTAAATGGAGGTTGAGTTCTAAGATGAGTCAGATCAGTCAAAAACTTCTTCCACCTCCCATATAAAGCTGACATTTTGTACGCAAGATTCTATCCTCAAAGCGGAGGCTACTTTCTAAGATGAGCAAGGTGGGTTAAGAACTACTCTCACCTCCCATACAAACTCCCCCTGTATTGGGGTGTCCGCCTAACTGCCCCCCCCGATTACAGCCGTATGTTAGGAATTATCGAGCTGAAATTTGATATGCAAGCTTTTATCCTATAATAGGAGCTTACGTTGTAACATGAGCAAGATCCGACGAATGCTTCTCATAACTTCAATACAAACTTCCCCTTTTTGGGGGTGTCCGTTTGTATGACCCTGTAGTTTATGAGCTCTCGGGCTGAAATTAGGTATATAAGTTTTTGTCCAGAAGCAGAGGTTATGTTCTTAGATAAATGGATGTGTAAAGCTAAAATTAACGTCTATCTCTCACCAACTCCCCTGAAATCTGGAAAGGTTTGGAACTTCCCTCGCCTCCGCATACTTGCAATGTAGTATCGATCGTTCCATATACTTGGGGTTCTGATGTGATAGTATATGTGCTCGTGAGTATAAAAAAGTTACACTCCGTGCTATTTTTGTGAAAGGCAACCATTCCTGTGAAGTATGGTTCATTTAATCACAATTTGGTAGCAGCATTACCGCGAAACTTCCACCGATGAGTGTGACCGGTAGCGTGGTGATCAGGATCCTGGGAAATGTTCCCACCTGATCGGTTGGTGAAGGACCACTATTTTTTATACCATCACCCTTAGGAATGAGGGTATATATCATTTGATACGATTCATGACTTTTTAAGTCGTTTGAGCCATGTCTGTCTGTCTGTCCGTCTGTCTGGCTGTCCGGCTGGTTCGCACGATAACTATCGCAATCAAATGATTTGAAATTTTGCACGAGTTAATATTTCCCTCAAACTACTTACGGTATTGCTAATGGGCTTCATGCCCCCGCCCCTTCTGGTACCTCCCATACAAACACATCATTCCGCTCACTTTAGAAATCAAGTAATAATATCAATATACCCAACGGGATCGTACCCAAATTCAGTAGTTAGTAAAACTGTAACAGGATAAAGTTTTGGAAAAAATTGGGAGTCTAGCCACGCCCCTTCTGGTACCTCCCATACAAATGTACCTTTCCGTCCACTTTAGAGACAAAATAATATTATCAATAAATCCAACGCGATCGTACCCAAATTCTTTATTTAGAAAAGCTAAAGCAGGAAAAAAAATCTGGAAGTCTAGCCACGCCCCATCTGGTACCTCCCATCCGGTACTGCCCACTTTAGAAATCTATTAATATTATTAATAGACCAAATGCGATCGTGCCCAAATTCTGTATTTAGTAAAGTTAAAGCAGGATAAAGTTTTGCAGAAAAAATCTGGAAGTCTTGTCACGCCCCTTCTGGTATCTCCCATACAAATGTACCGCTCCGCCCACTTTAGAGATGGAGTAATAATATCAATACACTCGACACGATCGTGCCCAAATTCTGTATTTTGTTAACCTTTAACAGGATAAAGTTTTGGAGAAAAAATCTGGAAGTCTAGACACGCCCCTTCTGGTACCTCCCATACAAATGTACCACTCCGCCCACTTTAGAAATCGAGATATAATATCAATATAATAGAAAATGTTTTGTTTTACTGAGGTGAGGGTATATGTAAGTCGGGTTTGCCCGACTGAAACTTTCTAACTGGTTTATTATTGGCAAAGAGAAAAAATCTAATTTCAAATAATAAAAGCAGATATATTACAGATGGACAAACTAATAACTTTAAAAAAAACCTTCGCAAAAACTTTGTCTAACTTTGACTCAGTAAGAGTTTTGAATTTCAGTGGTCAAACAATAAGCTTTTTGCGCTCATAATCTCACTTTAAGCGCAAAAAGTAAGTGAGAAGGTACTCAAAATTATATTAAGCCTCTTTGTTTCATCCTTTTTAAAATTACAGATGCTGAAAGCGTGAATAATTTATTTTACATGCTATCAGGAACACACTTGCCTTCGAACACTCACGTAAGCATAAGATATGTAGACTAATCTCTTATTAAATAAATACTAAGACATCCTTTTGTCGTTCTCATCCCACTGTCCTTAAAATTAAATTAAACATTAAGTTGCTGTTTTGGTTTTTGTTTTTGCAACATATATATATAATTAATTTTAATTAATTATAATTTGATTTCTGTGCTGTCCGCATCTTGGCAACAACAAACACAATTAACTAATAAATTATCCCATTATAATCGACACATTAAATTAACGTAACAAACAAACGAACAAAAACTGGAAATAAAATGAAATTTATATTCGTTGTAAGCGAAACAATAGATGAGAATATTTATTTATGTTAGAGTGTAATTGTTTTTTTTTAATAGCTTTGCCTCTTTTTTTATTCCGCCAAGAGAAAACATTAGTGATTTTTATGTTTTAGTTGTTGGTTTTTTCGTTCTAGCATTTGCGACATTTGAAATGTGACATGACATGAGCAAAAATTTATATGTCTGCTTTGTGTTGTTTGACCTAAATTGTGATATTTAAATTAACTTAGTTTTTTTTATTTTGTTTTGAAATATTCGTATGATAATAATTATAATACATACGTATAATATATACTCATGTGTATATAAATTTCAATTACTGCTTTAGACTAGTTATATATATAGGTATATGTATGTGTATATGAGTTAGTCCATTGCATGCTTTATTAGTTGAAATTGCCTGTTTGCTGAGTCGGCCTCGGTTATAGCAAATTATCATGCTGAACTTTTTGTTGGTTTTTGTACATACAAAAAAATTTATGATATTTTTTCTTTGCTGTTTTCTTGTTTTTTTTTTATTTTTACATATATAGAAAATATATGATGAATTTTATAAAATACTTTAGTCATTTAAATATTAAGCGGTGTTTGATTAGTTTCAATCTTTTTTGTTTCTTCTTTTACCATTACTCTCACATTAGCAGCTCTCGTATAATTATAGCAAAATTATATTGTAGTTTTGTGTTTGTTTATCGCATACCTATAAAGGGATATGTTGTATGTATGTGTGTGTGTGTGTGTTTGTAATATAATTTATATTTATATAGCGAAACCTTTGATGATAAAGCTTTAATATACAGAGGATTAAATGAATGTGTAAATGAAATCTTTTTATACTTTTTAGATATTTTATATTGAGATATAGCGATGTTTTTTTTTTTTGTTAGAAACAAGAAATCAAGTTTAATTTTTGGTTTTTGTTTATTTGGTTTTAGCGGAAAAAGGCACCAGGGAAATATTTTCTGTGTTCAGCTCTAAAGTTGTTTGCAACATGAATTGACAAAAACTAAATAATATTGATTAAAAAAAAAGAAGATGCCATACGAGGGGAAATATCAGTTAGCATTATGTAATTCAAATGTAATTCATTAGTCAAATGTAACAAATTTACATGTAAGGGCATTTAAGCCATAAGGCATTTCTTCAATGCTGTTCAAAAGACGATATAGAAAGGGGCAGAACTCGGAACAATGGATTTGTATAAATGTTATGTAAACAATTACAATTATAACTTAAATTTTTTTTCGCCAAATACCCTTACCATTGGTTTAAGCGTTCACATAATTTAGTATGGAATTGGGTTTCTCTAGTTTGAGTTATACACTTGTAAATATTCACAACGTCTGATAGATCATGGAATGGACGGGACAGGGACTCACACTTCGAAAAAACTGTGACATCTTCTAAAGTCGATTACAAAGCTTCGATTTGACAGTCCGATATGAGCTAAGTTGTTAGATACTTTGGCAGAGTTTGGTTTCCCTGCAAAGCAATTACGACTTTGCGGGATGACACTGAGTGACCCGAAGTCAAAATTGATCATAGGCAAAAAAAAAACAGTGACAATCGCATTTTCTACCAAACGAAGGATCGGAAATTGCGATATTCTTTAACATACTAATGGAACTGATCGTGGGGAAAGTCACGTCAAGGACTGCGTGATGTTGGTGCATCTTATCATGCCTTGAGAATCAGTCGGCAGAAGTGAGTCTGATGGTAAATAAGGACAAAGAGTCTATTTGTTTGGACGCTTCGAGAATGTGAAGTTGTAGATGATTTTGTCTAACTTGGCTCCACCATAAATAAAAATACCAATGTTAGCCTGGAAATCATAAGATGAGCTTTGATTGCAAACCGCTGCTACTACTCGTATGCGCTAAGCAAGTGATTTAATGACAAAGTCCTCTTTCGGCAATCAAAGATCTAACTTTAGCAGAGACTGATCCTACCTGTCTTCCATTACAGCACATAATCCAAACTGTTCTGCGAGTCTTCAAGAGTAATATTATCCGATAAATATTTGGTCCCATCATCGTAAACAGGAGCCCATTTAACACAGAAAACACTGATGACGAAAACGCTAACATTACTAAGATCAGTCTGGCTGAACTGGAATCATCTATCCAAGAACAGCATGGTGAACTGTTGTAGATTGAGATGCTTGCAGCTCACCCAACTGTGTCCAATCCGCAAGAATCGCATGCTGCAACATGAGTTCATCATAAAGTTCATGAATAGATACAAAAAAAAACCAGAAACACCATTATGAACTCATGTTGCAGCTTACCCCAAAGATCTCGGAACGAGTTCAAATAATGAGGCACAAAGTGTGTGTGATCTGTTTTCGGAAGATTTAGTGGGTGGTACCAAACCGGTTTCTCCTCTGTTCAAAGAAGACATGGAGGACACGATCATTGAGTGTTCTCTATTAGAAACCACCCAAGTTCAAAGAGGGTCTGAACCAAACTGTAACACGAAAATTAATACTAATACGGCGGTAAAAAAATCCCTAACCCACAAATAATGCCACTGTCTCGCCGTCAACGGATCCGTTCTGCTCTTTGAGATGGAGAACAGTCTAATTCAGAAACACAAGGAACATATCAGAAAATTGTTTAAGAAATATCCCGATGCTAAGTTCCTTAGTGGGACCGGCCTTGGCATGATGGTTAGAACACGCGACTACCATGCGAAGATCCCGGGTTCGATTCCCGCCTTCCGCCATCTAAATTTTTCTTTCACTGCCGCTCCCCTCGATGTTGTCGCCAGCAAAATAAGCAGTATAGTTTCATGTCAATCGGCATGTCTAGTAAATGCTTCTCAAACAGTGAAATTTGCATTCGTCAATAAACAAATAGGTGCCGCATGTTTTGAATCTAAATAGAAAGCGTGTTAATTTACAACAATGCGCGAAGCATCCCATACCTCATTCATGGGGTAAATTGCACCATTGTGTAGCTGCTACGGCATACCTCATTACAACCATCAAGAACTGAATCTATCGTGTGGAATTCTGTAAAGTTGCCGTTAAGATTCCGGAAATGGAGGGCACGCCCCACGCCGGTACTTAGTCCTTAGTACTTAGTCTCGATATTCTCTCTCTCCCTGTAATGCGAGACGAATGCAGTGGGGCACGCCCCCCGCCGTATACGCCGTATTTTATTAGTTACTTAGAAAATCATTCTTTTTTTTTTGGGGCGCTCGCCCACCCACACTTCATCACGCTTTTTCATTATTTTTAGTCGCATTTTTCATTGGTATGGCATTATTTCCACTTTGATCGGAAATTTGATATGGTGTTATTGCACATAATGTGAAACAAGGCCATATGGCTTTATTACCTATGGCTTTATTGCAGGGCGCCAGATAGATCAGTCGATGGAAGGCACGCATCGAGTGTTCTGGACCTACGAGTGATCAGGGGTGCGAACATTGACTCCGATCACTATCTACCGCAGTTAAGGTACGCACAAGGCTAAGCATGGCCAAAAACCAGGCACAGATAATGCTGGACATCAGTAAACTAAGGACCACAGAGATTACGCCTACTCCAACCATTTAACTCAACCGCAAGGGAATGCTCCAACCCCTGGTAATATTACCTCGCAGTGCCAATATGTAGTCGACTCCATAGAACGGACTGCGAGAGGCGTACTTGGGTACTGAAATCCGTCTCTGGAAGATGCCTAAGACGATGATGGATGTCGCAATGTCACGAGAGAGACGGATGCTGCATATAGTACGAAACTGCAGTCAATAGCAACGCGAGCTGTTCGTGAACGGCACAGGGCGAAGAGACGAGAGGCAACTCGTCTTTTTAGATGGAATTAGAAGGAGCTGAAGAAGGGACTGGATGAGTACACAGAGTTGCTCCGTAGTAGAGGGGAAGCCCGAAAATTCTACTAGAGAATTAAGGCGAGAATGCGTTGAACAGGGTTGTCTCCCTGCAAGGACAGCGACGGCCAGCTAGTGACAGACCCGGATAACGTTCTGAAGATATGGAGAGAACATTTCAGAAATCTACTGGATACGAACACCACTACAGAAGACCCCGCTCCAATCCAAGACAATGGTATAAACTGTTTACTTCCAAGCCAGATCGAGATACGTGAGGCAATATCCCGCCCTAAAAATACCAAAGAGGCTGAAGGCGATGGCCTCCCGGCTGAATTGTTTAAGGCTGGTGGGGAGAGGCTGAGTAGGAGCATGCATCAACTCATGAAGAACACCTGGCTGGAGGAGAGCAGATGTCTATTATGTCCCATACACTAGAAAGGAGATCGTAGTGAGTGTAAGAACTACTGCGGAATGAGTCTATTACTAATTGCGTACAAGGTCCTTTCGAGCATATTGTGTGAACGTCTAAATCCAATTGTAGAAAAACTAAGTGCGGCCTTAGTAAATGCCGGTAAAGCTACTACGTATCAAATATGCACTTTACGACAATACACCTCCACTTTGTCGACTACAAAGCTGTATTCGACTCTTCGATAAGGAGGAAGTTATATGAAGCCATGTTTGAGTTTGGTATTACTGCAAAACTAATTCCACTTTGCAGATGTACCTTGGAAAAGACCAAATCCTTGATTTAGATTAGTAAGGATCACTCCGAACCATTCAAGACAGAAAGAGGTCTCAGGCAGGGTGTTAGTTTGTCCTATACACTATTTAATATAGTTATGGAGAAGATGATGAAAAAGTCTGCTGTCAACATGTCTGGCACCATATTCCACAAGAACCACAATCCACTTGCCTATGCCGATGATATAGACATCATTGGCCGAAATCTGCGATATGTTACTGCAGTTTTCTCATCACTAGAAAAGGAGTCGGCAAAAATGGGTTTAGCGGTCAACGAGGAAAAAACAAAAATAATGATTTCGACCAACAAAGAGGCCTCTCGATGGTAGTAGATGAGTTTACCTACCTCGGACCTTCAGTCAACAAGACAAATAATGTCAGCTAAAAATCAAGCGGAGAATAGTGCTCGCCAATAGATGTTGATACGGACTTCGGCAGCACTTTAGTAACACCACCTTATCTCGGGATACTAAGAAACAGCTATTACAGGTGTTAATTTTACCCGTACAGTTGTGTGCTGCCGAATCGTAGGTGCTTACGACAACGAAGATACAAAACTTGGGAGTATTCGAGAGAAAAGTACTTCGAAAAATATATGAACCTATCTGTGTCGACGGTGAGTTTCGCAATCCGATGAACCATGAGCTGTATGAGCTTTACCACGACATCGACGTAGCTAAAAGAGTCAGAAGCAACGACTACGATGGCTGGGTCATGTTGCCAGGATGGATGTAAATGCTCCAGCGAGAAAGGTGTTTGAAGGCGAACCTGAAGGACGGCGCAGAGCAGAGAGACCCAAACTCCGTTGGAAGGACCATGTGGTAGGCGACGTGCCACCATCTGGTAGGACTAACTGGAGAACACACGCACAAGACCGAAGCGTGTGGAATTCTTTAGTACTTCAGGCCTCAAACTTATGAACCATGTTTGTAAGTTGTAATGGGCCACTTAAGTAAGTAAGTAAGTTCTGTTGAGTGTTCAGTTTAAGCAAATCACGATGTACTCATTAGAACTCTCATTCACTTCAGGCGCTATAACGTATATTTAGATTGGTTTGTCTAGCAGTAGTCGTCAGTCGCTAGCTGACCATTAGTCATAAGATCTTTACTGAACGTGTGACTTATTTTTTAAATAACCTGTTCCTTCTGATCGTGTGGTAATATATACTCGGTCTTCTGTTCCCCCATAGTGACTTCTGATATCTGTTTATCAAAGGGACGTCGGTCATCTGTTACCACCAAGTGACTTCAGTTATCTTTTCGTAAAGTAGAATATAAGAATAAATGTATGTTGTACCCGAAGCTGTTTACCGAAGACGAGCTTACAACCTAACATCAGTACCTTGAATTCGATCCAGAAATCCGAACATGCAAGCCGGAGCCGAGCTTATTCCATGATCCCAAACCAGTGCAATGACCTGATACCCGAGTTGGTCCTACGAATTTGACATCTGAACCTGATGACAGTCTTAACTGGACCTGTTAGCCGTACTAAAACCAGGCCAATTTAATAGTACTCGATTATCTGTAAATCGACATCGTCAGCGAGTTGTGTCTCCAGCGCCGATATCGGGACATGCTACGAACCTAATTGTTTGCTGCCGTAAAAAACTAATATGTCGACCGAAGCCGATTTCATGCGGCACCCAATTCTGAAACTCGTTCCAGGAATTCGAACCTCCCGAGCCTGCTCAATGAACCTGATGCATAAACTGGCCCTACGAATTTGGCACCAAAAACTAAAAGCGATTCTGAATATCCGAACATAATATCCGAAACCGAAACTCTTAGCCCGACCTTATGCCAGAATCCTATTAACCGTACCATCAACGTACCGATACAACAGCGATTACTGTCGTCTTATGGGTCCTATGCTGTATAACGACATCCATCATCTTTCATCTTCCTTCTTCGTATTTTGTGGCTATGTACAAGACATATAGGTACGGATCTAATAAACTCGTGACGTAATTTTCAAGTTATGAAGTTATGCGTACATTTATGCGATTCATTTTTAATTTGGTTAGAATTTCACTAGATTCAGAAGTAAAATAACTTCTTAATAAAACTTCCCCCTCAAGCTATGGCATCTTCTTTGTTATGAAAAAACACAAACGTATGAGTGTAATATCTAATAAACACTGGCAGGGTGGGTGAAAACTATTCGAGACTACAAGCCTAAGACAATTTTTATATATGTCGTTTTTAATTTCTTTTACACTTGAGGTTTTTTTCCCCTAGTAGGTAGTATTTTGGGATATAGGTTATACTTTTGCTTACAATTTCTTAAAGAGTTATTGTCAAAAATGTGAATAGATGCAGGTGAAGATCTTTCTATCTCTCTCTAAATGGTAATAGATATAAGTTGTGTGTTTGTTTTACTTATAAATTTAAAATGAGGTTTTAAAATAAACTTTATGTTTTCTGTTATTTGATAATTTGGTTTTGTGTTACTTTCTATAAATATGAGGTTAATTTCAAGGATATTTTATGGTTGTGTGTTTTTCTTGATTTTTTTTGTATGCTTTTTTTGGTTGAGTGAAGAGACAGGTCAATAGTAGTTGTAGCCATAGTAGTAGGAGTGTAGTTAGAGGTACTTAATTTAATTCACACCTATGAAAACGTTTTGTAACTATCGTTGAAAAAAGAAAACTTTGGGATCTAAACGCATCTAAACTTAAAAGGGGATGTTCTATGTACAAACTTAACGGGTGTGAGGGGGCGGGGCTGTTTAAGCGATTTAACTTCCCTTAAAATGTAATACAACTATCAATGGTGATTGCTCAATACAAGTCTAGTGATATTAGTCCTTTTTGTGGTATCGGTCCCCCAAAAGGACTATATATGCCAAATGTACATTATTTTGTTTTGTTTTCCCGTATTTTTTTTCTTTTTGCTTATAGTCTAAACTTACAAAATTCTAGAATTGCTAACAGCTAAAAACCTTACAGTGCTATGCTTTTAGATAAATCGTAAAAATACGTGTGTGTGTGTTTGTTTTTTATGCGTTCTACATTTAAGTTAAAAATTCAATTCATAATTGATATTTTCGCCTTTTTGTGAAAACTGCAGTGATACGAGTATTTTTTCTTTAAATTCGTTTAATTTAATATGTCATTAGTGTAGGTTTGAATCCTAGATTTTTCCGTTGCAGAAAGAGATGTATCTCCCGGAAATTGGGACGATTTGCTTCGTTGCGTTGCCAGCATTCACACATCAAATCGTAGATTTCACGGGGACAATACACGGGCATTGGCAGTAGTTCCTGAAAATGTGGAAAAAATTTGTAAGGTTTGTAAGGATATCGATGGTTAGAAGGTAGCAGTAATGCAACTTACATATTTATTGTTATCCTGGTAGATATGTCCTATATTTTCAATAACCTTGGCATCACTCAAATGTTCATAGGGTTGCTCACGGGCAAATGTCAGTATCTCCCACAATGTTACCGCGAATGACCAGACATCTGATTTGGATGAGAATTTTCCCTGAAAATATAAATGGAATGGTTTCTTATTAATAAAATAACAAAAATATTGTAATATTGTAAATACAGATTATCACTGCAAGTAAGCGTGGCACCTACAGTTTAACGACGATTCGGAATTTCAGCTGTTTCAGAAATTTTTACTAGACAAATGCCGATTGACTCTTAACTTACTTACTTAAGTAACCCATTACAACTTACGAACGTGGTTCATATATAAGAGGCCTAAAGTATTGAAGAATTCCACACGCTTCGGTCTTCTGCGTGCGTTCTTCAGTTAGACGGTGGCACGTCGCCTACCACTTATTTCTACTAACGAAGTTTGGTTCTCCCTGCTCTGCATCGTCCTTCAGGATCGCCTTTAAACACTTTTCTCGCTGGAGGATTTACATCCATACCGAGATAAGGTGGTGTTACTAAAGTGCTGTCGAAGTCCGTAAAAACATCTATTAGCGAGCACTATTCTCCGTTTGATTTCTTGGCTGACATTATTTGTCTTGTTGACGGAAGATCCGAGGTAGGGAAATTCATCTACTACCTTAAAACAATCATGTTCAACGTTGACGGTGCGTCCCCATCGAGAGGACTCTTCGGTCGTCGAAATCATTATTTTTGTTTTGTCCTCCGCTAAACTTATTTTTGCTGACTCCTTCTCTAGCGATAAAAGACTGCAGTGACTAATGATGTCCATATTATTGGAATAGGCTAGTGGCATGTGGCTCTTGTGAAATATGGAGCCATGGATTCAAGAGTGTACACTATCTTTCGCGGTATCAGCCTTTAATCTATCGCACAATATATCCCGTCAAGTATGTTATGTGAAAAACATAAACAAATCTGACAGGACCTTATTAGTGTGGCCTTAAATCTGGTCAATTCCCGATGACCCGACTTTTACTTACTTAAGTGCCCTATTACAACTTACGAACGTGGTTCATAAATTTGAGGCCTGAAGTATTAAAGAACTCCACACGTTTCGGTCTTCTGCGTGCGTTCTCCAGTTAGTCTTACCAGATGGTGACACATCGGCAACCACTTAGTCCTTCCATCGAAGTTTGGTTCTCCCTGCTTTGCATCGTCCTTCAGGTTCGCCTTCAAACACCTTTCTCGCTAGAGCATTTATATCCATCCTGGCAACATGTCCCAGCCATCGAAGTCGTGGGATTCTGACTCTTTTAGCTACGTCGATGTCGTGGTAAAGTTCATACAGCTCATGGTTCATCCGATGCCGAAACTCGCCGTCGACACATATATATATTTTTCGGATTACATTTCTCTCGAATACACCCACGATTTGGCAGCATACAACATTGAGAGGACTCTTCGTTCGTCGAAATTATTATTTTAGTTTTGTTCTCGTTGACCGCTAAACCCATTTTTGCTGACTCCTTCTCTAGCGATGATAGACTGCAGTAACATCCTGCCAATGATGTCTATATCATCGGAATAGGACAGTGGAATGTGACTCTTGTGGAATATGGTGCTAGACATGTTGACACCAGCCTCTCTCATCACTTTCTACATATCTATATTAAAAAGTGTACAGGACAAGCTATCACCCTGCCAGAGACCTTTTTTCGTGTTGAATGGTTCAGAGTGATCCTTACCAATTGTTCAGATTTGAACATAGTTTTAAATTATATTTTAGTTTTATAACAACAATGTTTATATTACAAGTTTTTTATCTACAGTCTATTTTCTCTAAGTTATATCAAGTATGTTATATATGCCTATAGTATTATCGCCCCTTGCAGAATGTTCAAATTTGAACATGTGTTTTATATTTTTGTAATGTGTGGTTTTCTCTTATTGACACAAATAAATGAATCGTCGTCTGCAGGAGATAAGGGAAACCATACACTCAGGGTCAGGATGTTTATGTGTGGAATTTTCCATGCTGATAAGGCGATTGTGCGTCCTCGTGTGTGCACTCATACTGCGCTTGTGTGGCCGCTTATTATGATACTTATACTATTTCTTTATTTTCTCTCTCTGTCTATCATTAGGTTAGGTTAGTTAAGATTTATTTTCAATGTTAGCAAGTATGTTCATATTTTTCATAAATAAAATCAGTTACTTACAACAACTCAACTCGTGCGGGTGTTTAAATCCGTACATTTTGGTCCTTCGAGCCGGATTCCCTTAAGTTTTCCCCCACCAGAGGTAAGAGGCTTAAGGCGAACGCGAACGAAGATTATTTAAGTACATGGACAAACGGATGCCACAAACGGAAGAGTTGTCGGTTAATCCTGAGCCAATAAAGTACTACAAGCTTGTATTTATGGATGCCACAAACAAAAGAGTTGTAGGTTAATCCTAAAAAATAAAGCGTAAATACAAGGACGCCACAAACAACAGAGTTGTAGGTTAGTCCCGAACCAACTAATAACCACACCACGTTGGAATTAGAAGACGCGGAAAACAAAATGCCGCAAACAAAGGAGTCGTCTATTAATTCTGGAATGGAATTTCTACGAAAAATATTCTTTCGGAAAGCAGCGAGAATAATTGATTGTCTGCAAACGATTGAATCAGAAGATAAAGTGGGAATTCAACAGTGTTTACAACAGATTTCGATGGCGTACGAAAGACTATGCAAAGAAAATCTGGTAGACGAAGAAGCGGAACACACCTTTGAGGAAATTAAATATACCGCGCAGATGGCCTTAAGCAAGGGTGTAAAAAAAGAACAGCAAAATCTGGAAACTTGGCCAAATGCTTCATTAAAGAATAAAGAAGATGCCAAAGTCGATGAAATGAAATTGGAGATAGCAGATTTGAAAAATGATTTATATATGGAAAGTCGTATATTGGAGAAAACAAAAAAAGAACTGATGGACCGTATATGTAATAACATTCGGTTGTACAATAAATGCTATAATTTGGATGTGGAAAACAAACAATTAACAAGCCAGTTGATTGAAGAGAAAGAACAAAGGACGGCGGTTCAAATTGAACTACAAACTCTAAAAGACGATTATGAAAGTTTGAAATATGCTAGCACTGTGACCGATAACCAATTAGCTAATACTGAAGCTATGCTGCGAAACGAACAACAATGCAACAAATCCAATCAGGAAAAGTTAGAAGGTGTTTACAATCAACTGCGCCTTAAAGAGGAATTGGAATCATCGCTGAAAGAGCAGTTGCGGCATGAGCAATCTCTAAAGCTGGCAGCAGAATCAATGGTCTTGTCGTTGACAAAGCTGAATAAGGATATGCAGAATCGTTTGAGTGATCAAACGTCGTCGCTCTTCGCAGCACAACATAAAGTTGAAACACTCCAAGAAGATAATCAAAGCATTCAAATGCTTAATGAGAATCTAGAGCGTGAACTGGTATGTTTTAAAAAAGAAAACATCATACTTAAAACGGAAAATGCAAAGTTGATCCAGACTTTGCAGACCAATGCTTCCATGGTGGAAACATCACAAAAAGATTCGGATGCCGACAACAGTTTTGCCACGAAAATGCGTGAAATCGAAGACTTAGTGGGAGTAATTGATCAACAAAGAGATGGCGACTTCGAGGAACTTTTAAATGACGCCCATGCCAATGAACATTCCGAAGAGAAATCTGATGATAAGGAAAGTTCACAGATATCCTATTTGCACCACAAGGAAGATGAGAATAATGCCAAGACACGTAAGGAGGACATGAAGAGAACAAAATCAGAGTCTGACAAGAAGGAAGGAAGCAACGGGATACAAGGAAAGAAGACAGATTCCTCAAACAAAGAAGAAACACCCACTGAAAATCCAGCAATAGAAGATCAAGAAAATGAAGCTGAACCATATATATGGACGCCCAAGCGAGAAGTCATCTGGGTGTTCAAAAAGCGATGGAAGTTTAACTCAATACAGTCCACTTAAAGTAAGAGTATACATTTAAAAGTATATAATAATAAGGAATTATAATTTCATAAGAATATTTTCGCCCTTCGCAGAATGTTCAGATTTGAACATAGTTTTAAATTATATTTTAGTTTTATAACAACAATGTTTATATTACAAGTTTTTTATCTACAGTCTATTTTCTCTAAGTTATATCAAGTATGTTATATATGCCTATAGTATTATCGCCCCTTGCAGAATGTTCAAATTTGAACATGTGTTTTATATTTTTGTAATGTGTGGTTTTCTCTTATTGACACAAATAAATGAATCGTCGTCTGCAGGAGATAAGGGAAACCATACACTCAGGGTCAGGATGTTTATGTGTGGAATTTTCCATGCTGATAAGGCGATTGTGCGTCCTCGTGTGTGCACTCATACTGCGCTTGTGTGGCCGCTTATTATGATACTTATACTATTTCTTTATTTTCTCTCTCTGTCTATCATTAGGTTAGGTTAGTTAAGATTTATTTTCAATGTTAGCAAGTAAGTTCATATTTTTCATAAATAAAATCAGTAATTTACAACTACTCATCCGGGACGGTTGTTTTTATTAAAGGACAATCGTTCACCAATATTAATCGAGGATTTGGTGTTTTCCAAGGTACAAATGTAAAGTCGAATTAGTTTTGCAGCAATACCAAACTCAGACATGGCATCATATAGCCTATTCCTTATGGGAGAGTCGAAGGCAGCTTTGTAGTCGACAAAGAGATGCTAGGTGTCAATCTGCCTTTCATAAGTTCTTTCCAGGTTTTGTCGTAAAGTGAATATTTGATCCGTCGTAGGTTTACCAGGTCTAAAGCCGCACTGATGAGGTCCAATTCGTTTTTCTACAATTGGCTTCAGACGATTACAATAAGCTCGAAAGGACATTGTGATTGGTAATAGGCTTATTCCAGAGTAGTTCTTACATTCACTACGATCCCATTTTTTGTATATGGGACATAACAGACTGAGACTCCAATCCCCGGGCATGCTCTCCTCTAGCCAGATGTTCTCAATGCTCTCAGCAGGGAGACCTTCGGCTCCAGCTGCTTTGTTATTTTTAAGGCGGGATATTGCTACACGTATCTCACTCTGGCTCGGAGGTAGGCAGTTAATACCATCGTCATGTATTAGAGCGGGGTCTTCTGGAGTGGTGTCTGTATCCAGCAGATTTCTCTACATATCTTTAGAACGTTATCTGAGTCCGTCGCTAGCTGGCCATCGCTGTCCTTGAAACAGGACAATCCTGTTCCACGCATTCTCACCCTTAACTCTCTTGTAGATTTTTCGGGCTTCTCCTCTACTTCGGAGATACTATGTGCACTCATCTTGTCTCTCCTTCAGCTATTTCTTTTTCCGTCTAAAGAGACGAGTTGCCGTCTCTTTTTCCTGTGCCGTTCACGAACAGCTCGCGTTGCCATTGGCTGGAGTTTCGCCCTGTACGCAGCATCCGTCTTTCTAGTGGCATTGCGCCATTCAGCATCGTACCAGGCATCTTCTTTAGACTGCTTTTAGTATCCAAGAACGCTTCTCGTAGTCCATTCTATGAAGTCGGCTATATATTGCCACAGCAAGGTAACTTAAGCCGTAGCAGTTGGGCTAGGCGGTTGGAATAGGCATCCGCTACCCCGGTGGTCCGCTGTTTACCGATGTCCAGCATTTGTTGTGCCTGGTTACGTACGTTTTTCGCCATGATTAGCCTTGTGCTTACCTTAACTGCGGTAAGGATGTGATTGGAGACAATTTGCGCACCCCTGATCACTCGTAAGTCCAGAACACTCGATGAGTGTCTTACATCGACTACCACGTGATCTATCTGATCTATCGTCAATTGATCTGGAGATAACCATGTTGCCTTATGAATATTTTTATGGTCAAATCTAGTGTTGCTAACTACCATATTGCTTGCCACAGAGAAATCAATCAGTCTAACGTTTCGGTGTGCAGACCGAATTTTCCGATGGTTGACTCAAATGCGGTCATATACATTTTCTAGGCTCTCGTAGAACTTGTCTTTGTGCTCATCGCTTTTCTCTTCTGTCGGAGCATCGGCACATATGTTATGTGAAAAAACTTTGTCTTGACTTTGTCCCGTCTGTCTGTCTGTCTGTCTGTCTGTCGGGTGGCTGTCCGGCTGGTTCGCACGATAACTTTCGAAAGACGCAACCAAATGTTTTGAAATTTTGCACGAGTTATTATTTTCTCAAAACTACTTACGGTATTGCAAATGGGCTACATGGCCCCGCCCCTTCTGGTACCTCCCATACAAATACATCATTCCGCCCACTTTAGAAATCGAGTAATAATATCAATACACCCTAGGGGATCGTCCCCAAATTCTGTATTTAGTAAAGCTATAACAGGATAAAGTTTTGGAAAAAAATTTGAAAGCCTAGCCACGCCCCTTCTGGTACCTCCCATACAAATCTACCTTTCCGCCCACTATAGAGATGGAGAAATAATATCAATAAATTAAACGCGATCGTACCCAAATTCTATTTTGAGTAAAGCTATAACAAGATAAAGTTTTAGAGAAAAAAATTGGAAGTCTATTCACGCCCCATCTGGTACCTCCCATACACATCTGGTACCGCCCACTTTGGAAATCGATTAATATTATTAAAAGACCTAACGCGATCGTGCCCAAATTCTGTATTTGGTAAAGTTTAAGCAGGATAAAGTTTTGGAGAAAAAATCTGGAAGTCTAGACACGCCCCTTCTGGTACCTCCCATACAAATGTACCACTCCGCCCACTTTAGAAATAGGGTAATAATATCAATACACTCGACACGATCGTGCCCAAATTCTGTATTTTGTTATATTATAACAGGACATAGTTTTGGAGAAAAAATTGGAAGTCTAGACACGCCCCTTATGGTACCTCCCATACAAATGTACCTTTCCGCCCACTTTTGGGATGTAGTAATAATATCAGTACACCCAACGCAATCGTGCGCAAATTCTGTATTTAGTAAAGCTATAACAGGATAAAGTTATGGAGAATAAATCTGGAGCCTAAACACACCCCTTCACGTACCTCCCATATAAATGTACCACTCCGCCCAATTTCGAAATCGAGTAATAATATCAATAAAATAGAAAATTATTTGTTTTGCTGAGGGTAAGGGTAAATGTAAGTCGGGTTGCCCGACTGAAACTTTCTAACTGGTTTTAATTACAAATCGATTATTTTCAATAACTCAAGACTTAAACAATATATTATATTGGGTGATGGTATTTATCAGTCAGTTTAACTGACTGAAATTTCTGTACTGGTTCTTTTCTTATTTCTTTTCATTGCAATATTTCAAACGTCGGTGACGGGTTGCAAGCCCAGCGCACCACGTCGTAGTTTTCTCCTTCTGCCAGGATTTTATTATAGCCGCCCATGCTGGGTCAGACGTTGACCTGGGTACCGTACACTCTGAGCCGACGTGCCTGGGTTTTAGGTCTCGCCCCTCACATTAGGCCGTGCTCTGATGGGTGTCAAAAGCACGTTACCAGGCGTCACCACGTGGAGGTACTCCGTCTGCAGCAGTACCACGAATACGGAGCTCTGTGAGTAGACTTGAAGTGTAGTTGAATCGGATCACCCTGTGTTTGCCAAGCTATACCGATCAGAAGCTTTACCTTGCATCACACTGTCGACGCCCTGCCAATTGACTCAACTACTCGGTACCTGCTGGCTACAACATCGTAGGAACCCTTCAATCAAATACATATAGATGGCTGTGGCAGATCGCGAACCCAGGACATCCGCATGACAGTCACAAGTTCTAACCTTCATGCCACAGTTGGTCTCAACTTACATTATTTACCTCCTACATTATCTTCACCTTCACAACACATATCATGTTCTTCGCTTCACATATCTCCATTGCCTACATTGTTGGCCAATTAAACAACAACACCAAGACCACAATATCATAACTAATTAAATCTCTTTTGCTAATTTATCATATAAATTTCATGAGTTTTAACTATAGTCCTGTATAAACAATAATACAAAAACCCAACTACAACAACAGCAAACACGTGGTACAATAAAGGACCTTTTGCCATTGTCCTGCCAAGGAACAATGACTTTCTCTCTTTCTCTCGAACCGACCGGCCGACACGCCAGTCCTATACGAACACCAATTATTTCAACAGATGTTTTAGAGTTCTATCCTATCCTTAGCACTCGTACTATGCAGTAAGTCCTTTCGTTTTGATGTATAGAATCTCATCATCTCGTCATCATTTCGTTATACTTACAATGCTTGTGAGACAAGCGGAACCTTTGTATGGCATAAATGCTCTACTCTATAACAATGAAATGGAAACTACACTAGTGTCGATTAACCACCAGGGCTTCTTACTTTGTCTAACTACTGTCGTCATTGCTACTTGTTTAAGCCAACATAAAGGGGCGGGGGGTCTCTGATGTGGCATCATTATGTTGGGTCTTTGTGTATTTAATCATATTTGTTAAGGTCCAAAGTGTTTACCCAGTCCTTTGTCTGAGTGCACAAGAGGACTCGGAATTATAAACGTCACTGATATGTCTGAGAGTCGGTAAAGGTTGCAAAACACCCCTCAGACTAGCTGAGAGAGGGCAAGTAATGGCAAATTTACCAAAAATATTGTATTAATTCGTAGGTTTTTGTTTATATGCGAGATTGTTTTTAATTTGAGAGCTTTCAACTGCTGGTACAGTGAGTACCATATCAAAAAATATGGACACTTATTATATTTTGTGAGTAATGGAAGGTGGATGATCTGATAAGTGATGAAAAGGGCGTAGTGAATATGGGCCCCAGGAAAATGATCCGCAAAAAAAAAGGGAAAATGAGCCCGTCGGGAATGTGATGCAAGGTAAAGCTTCTGATAGGTTTAACTTGGCAAATCCAGAGTGATCTTTGTCAATTACACTTCAAGTCTACTTACAGAGCTCCGAATTCGTGGAACTATTGCGGACGGAGTATATCTACGTGGTGACGCCTGGAAACGTGCCTTTGACACCCGTCAGACCACGGCTAACAGTGAGGGGTGAAACCTAAAACACAGGCACGTTGGCTCAGAGTCTGTCCTGGTCAGAGTCTGATCAGAATGGGCGGCTGTAATAATATCCTGGCAGAAGGAGTAATATGCGACGCGGATCGCTGGGCTTCCACTCCGCCACCGACGTTTGAACTATCGGAATGAAAAGAAGTAAGAAAATAATAAAATAGACACCCCATAATGTTGACGACCACCGTAAACGTATTAAGGACCTAGATTTTAGGATATGCACTGGAATGTAAGAACTCTGTATTAACCAAGTGCCTCTAACTGGCGGAAGTCCTAGAATAAAACAAGGCTGACATAACCGCTTTACAGGAAATTCGTGGGGCCAAGACACGGGTGCTCGCGCATGAAGACGTGCGACGTCTACTATAGTGGTCATGCGGACAAGCACGAGTTCGGATGTCGATATTTTGTTGGCATGGGATAATCTCACGGTTCTACTCGGTGTGTAAACAGCAACCATAAGAGTCAAGGCAAAGTTTTTTCACATAACACTTATATGTGCCCATGCTCCGACAAAAGATAAAAGCGATGAGGACAAAGACGAGTTCTACGAGAGTCTACAAAATATAATCAAAATTATACAAGACGATTTTAATGCTAAAATAGATGGGGAGACTGTATTTGTGCCTTCCATCGGAAAATTCAGTCTACACACCGAAACGTCGAACAATGGCATCAGACTGATTGATTTCTCTGCGACAAGAAATATACATAAAACTAGCTGATCCGGGCAAACGTTGTTTTGCCTTCAAATTTTATTTTCACTGCAAGTCTGGTTCCGGTGCAAAAACACAAAAAAACTAAATATTGCGCCATCTGTTGGACAAACTACACAGAAACACTACTCACGGCGCATAGAGAATGCATACAAAATTTGGTCAAAATCGGTCCAGTAGTTTTTGGGTTTAGCGATCACGAACATTCACGTAATTTTTATATATGTAGAGATATAGTAAGCAGCACTAGATTTGACCATAAAAATATTCACAAGGCAACATGGTCATCTCCAGATGAACGGACTGAATCAGATAGATCACTTGGAAGTCGATGGAAGGCACGCATCGAGTGTTCTGGACGTACGAGTGATCGGGGTGCGAACATTGTCTCCGATTCTTACCGCAGTTAAGGTACGCACAAAGCTAAGTATGGCGAAAAACGTACGTAAACAGCACAACGAAAGTTGGACACCGTTAATTTGCGGACCACAGAGGTAGCGGACGCCTATTCAAACCACCGAACTCAACTGCTACGGAATGCTCCAACCCCTGACAAATTACGTCGCAGTGGCAACATATAGCCGACTTCTTAAAACGGACTGCGAGAAGCGTACTTGGGTACCCAAAGCCGTCTCAAGATGATGCTTGGTACGATGACGATGATTGTCATAATGCCACAAGAGAGATGGATGCTGTATACAGGGCGAAAGTGAAGCCAACGGCAGAGCGAACTAGAGGCAACTCGTCTTTTTATACGGAAAAAGAAGGAGCTGAAGAAGAGACAGGATGGGTGCACAGAGTTGCTTCGAAGTAGAGGGGAAGTCTGAAAATTCTACAAGAGAGTTAAGGCGAGAATATGTGGAACAGGGTTGCCCTTTTGCAAGGACAGCGATGACCAGCTAGTGACGGACCCGGATAATGTTCTGAAGATATGGAGAGAACATTTCAGTGATCTACTGGATATGGACACCACTCCAGGAGACCCCGCTCTAATCCATGATGATGGTATTAACTGTCCACCTCCAAGCCAGAGCGAGGTACGTGTGGCAATATCCGGCCTTAAAAATTACAAAGCAGGTGGAGCCGATGGTCTCCCTGCTGAATTGTTTAAGGCAGGTGGAGAGGAGCTGATTAGGAGCATGCATCAGCTCATGGAGAACATGTGGCTGGAGAAGAGCATGCCCGAGGATTGAAGTCTTAGTCTGTTTGTTCCATATACAAGAAAGGAGATCGTAGTGAATGTAAGAACTACCGTGGAATAAGCCTATTGCCAATTGCGTACAAGGTCCTTTCGATCTTATTATATGAACGTCTAAAGCCAACCGTAGAAAAACTAATGGGACCTTATTAGTGTGGCTTTAGACCTGGTAAATCTACGACGGAACAAATATTTACTATACGACAAATCCTGGAGAAAATCTCATGAAAAGCAGACCTCATTGTCGACTACAAAGCTGCCTTCGACTCTCCGATAAGAAATAGGCTGAGTATGGCATTCCTGCGAAACTAATTTGACTTTGCAGATGTACCTTGGAAAACATCAATTCCTTTATTAAGATTGGTAAGGATCACTAGAAACCATTCAACACGGAAAAAGGTCTCAGGCAGTGTAATAGCTTGGCCGGTACACTATTTAGCATAGATATGGAAAACGTAATGAGAAAGGTTGGTGCCAACATGTCTGGCACCATATTTCACAAGAGTCACATGCCACTAGCCAATGATATTGACATCATTGACCGAAATCTGAGGGACGTTACCGCAGTTTTCTCATCACTAGAAAAGTAGTTAGCAAAAATGGGTTTAGCGGTCTACGGAGACAACAAAAAAATATTGATTTCGACAAACAAAGAGTCCTCTCGATGGGGATGCACCGTCAACGTTGAAAATTATTGTTTTGAAGTAGTAGATGAGTTTACCTACCTCGGATCTTCAGTCAACAAAAAAAATAATGTCAGCCAACAAATTTAGCGGAGAATAGTGCTCGCCAATAGATGTGTTTTACGGACTTCGGCAGCACTTTAGTAACATCACCTTATCTCGGGATACTAGAAAACAGTTATACCAGTTATAACAGTTACCCGTTCTGTTGACATACAAAATCTGGGAGTATTCGAGAGAAAAGTACTCCGGAAAATGTATAGACCTATCGGTATCGACGGCGAGTTTCGCCATCGGATGAACCATGAGCTGGGTGAGCTTCACCACGACATCGACGTAGCTAAAAGAGTCAGAATGCAACGACTTCGATGGCTGGGACATGATGCCAGGATGGATGTCAATGCGGATCAGTCTGTTCTGGGAGTCTACGAATAAAACGTTAACACGGCAAGTACCATAGTTGTATGAACCTTGAGCTGTATAACGACATCGACGTGGTTAAGCTTGAATAGACCGAATGCGTTGGCTGTGACATGTTGTGCGAATGAATAAAAATGCTCCAGGTCAAAAAGTCTTTATTGGATGGACCGGTTGAAACAGTTGTTATCTAAGCATGGTGTTACCAACAATCTACGGAGCCCAAAAGGCGAAAGCGCTTGGAATTTTTTCTAAGTGCGGCTACTGTTGTTGTATGAATTTCTGTTGTTGCTGCCAAATAAGAAGAAGAGGAAACAATATGCTGGTGTATCCTGGTCTTGAAAGAGTTGATGTTTTTTGATCTCTGCCTCTGCTTCTGTTTCGTTGTGGTTTGTAGTCAAGTGCTATGTTGTCAGGTGGGACTATGTCCGTGCTGTTCATAGCGTAGTCTTTTGATTTCATCGGCGATTAGGGGTTGTCTTGTTATGTACCATAGTTGAAAATTTTTGATTATGTGCGGCCAAAATACTCGAAGTATGAATTGATCTTCCGGGATCAAAGATATCATGATTCGAAGCCGTACAATGGCGCGGTTATTATAACCTCACCCTACGCGTAGCAGGGTATATATCATCTGATAAGACCCAAAAGTGTAACACATAGAAGGAGTCACTTTAGACCCTAAGTTTCTTTGAACTAAATTCGATTCATGACTTTTTAAGTCGTTTGAGTCATGTCCGTCTGTCTGTCCGGCTATTACGCATGTTAACTTTCGAAAGATGTAACCAATTTTTTTGAAACATAGGTAAATATTTCCCCAAAACTACTTACGGTATTGGAAATGGGTACATGGCCACGCCCCTTCTGGTACCTCCCATACAAATGTACCATTCCGTTCACTTTAGAAATCGAGTAATAATATCAATACACTCAACGCGATCGTGCCCAAATTCAGTATTTAGTAAAAGTGTAGCAGAATAAAGTTTTGGAGAAAAAACTGGATGTCTAGCCACACCCCTTCTGGTACCTGCAATACCCATCAGGTACCGCCCACTTTATAAATCGATTATTATTAACCAGTAGTATTATTATTCTGTATTTAGTAGAGCTCAAGCAGGATTAAGTTTTGGAGAACAAATTGGAAATTTAGCCACGCCCCTTCTGATACCTCCCATACAAATGTACCACTCCGCCCACTTTAGAAATCGAGTAATAATATCAATACACTAGAAAATTTTATGTTTTACTGAGGGTGTGGGTATATGTAAGTCGGTTTTCCCGACTGGGACTTTCTTACTGGTTATGCTGCTATTGAATATGTTACTCAACGAAATGTATAACGAGTTCCAAGAGTGTCCACAACCTTGTTAATGCGGTTGCATATGTCATCCTTACTATCACCGCTGTAATTTATACTGTCAGAACCTTTTAACGTCTGTGATCGGCTCGAGGCCCAGTTTAAATCCTGACATGTAATTACCATTTATATCCATTGATTTTGTTTTCCGAACTTTAATTTCTAGGCCTGCAAGTGCTGCTCTAGCCCTTATACGATCAAGCATAATCTGTATCTGCGTATAAGTGGTCAGATGTCATCTGCATAGCCGAGATCAGGTACGCCCTTACATCGTGGAGTTAGAGGCAAAAGCTCGTTTAAATACTCTGATACGGGGAAGAGATTAATCCGTCCAAAAGCTCCGTACGATATATGTTAATACTTCGCCGTTACCATTACTAAGTGGTTTGCCTCTGGCATGGTTCCGATGTGCAATCTAGCTGATGATAATATAAAAATCCTTTGTTCTGTTTGTAGCTTCTGCTGCTTGCGCTTCTCAAGCTAGGTTTTGCACAGGTTTGTTGTAGAATTCGTGTTTTATTTGCAGGGGTATATCACTGAACATAAATAAGTTTTCTTGCCTTAATTCAAAATTACACAGTACAACACATGGTTTTGGGACTCAATTCTGACAACTGCACGTGAAAGTAGCCCCAAAAAGAAGAAGTTTTGCATCATTCATTTTGTCAAGTTACAAGCGATAATAAATTAATATCGATTTGATGTTAGTAAGTAACGTATAGGGGAATTTGTCACGTTTTCGGCTTAACCCAAGAATACTTATCCATTTTTCTCACGACTTGCGATAGCTTTGAGGGTTCGGCTTGCGTTCTCACATTCCGAACTGCAAATCGTTTGCAGTTGTTCATTCCGATAGTAGTCAACAGTGGTATTCTTTGGTTTCCATTTGTGTCAGTTTTATTGATCATTTCAATATTTTTTGGATGAGCGGGTAATCGGTCCATTGCATTCTAGACAGATACTTGGGCTGTCAGCTTGGCCATTAGTCTGATCTATAAGACCTAGTTTTGGGCTAAGCGACATCTAAACGAAATTTTTATTTGACTCTACCATCTATAACCTGAGATGTATTGCTGTCATAAGACCACATATCCCACATTTTCGTGGGTGAACCACGCTGGAGGTGCGAGTAGGAAGTAGGGATAGGGTAAAAAAGTTTTTAAAAAACAAAATATTTATACGCCAGCAAACCAAATGCTCCGACATTGTCTGATATCCGACACGTCTACACATTCTCTGATTCTTCTTACCGATATCGTACAGAATTCGGTACGACTCGTTGAAGGGAAATTTTATTTATTTTGCTCCGACATATCTATTCGAGTTCTCAGCGATTTTGGAACTCTGTTTAGGAGGAAACAACAAAATGTTAGTGAAGAAACGACAAATTTCTCTTCAGATTTTCCTACGATTTACATTCAGAAATCTTTCACACATCGATACAACATGTCTTACTTCAGACATAATTCCTGACGACGTATTGAATCGGTCAGACGTCGGTATGACATGTCTTACACATGTCAGATTTCCCTCAGCTGCGTCGGTCAGACTTCGTGTCTACCACTCCATACGTTTTTGGTATCGACTTCGGCCCGATTTTGAATTCGACATCGGAAGATATTGCCGACTGTCGTAACGATTTCGGACCGATGTCTGAGCATTTTGTTTGCTGGGCGGATGCATCGTACCTTGCAAATTTGAGTAAATACTGGTCAAACCTACCTTTCGAGAATACACTTTCCTTTCTAGAAGTGCATAACTTTCAAAGTCCTTTATCACAACAAACTATGCTCATAAATAACAAAATGGTGGCGCCATTCTATTTTCAGAAGTACCCTGAGCTACAAGTTGACCCGTCCTTAACACACCAGCCTCATTCTTTCATTATTTACATACGTAAACTAATATAATATTCATATTGTTCGACTGGTAGTAGTGGTAGTAAGTAGTACTAGTTGAGGCGTGTATTATAAAAGCTGTTTCTGCTGTTGCAGTATCAGCAGCGGCGGCTGTTATTTTAATAAATATACCCCAAGTTATGGTACTTAAAACGACGACCTTTCTTTGTTAAGCTCGACAAAAGTTATTTTGAAGGCAGCAAAGCAAATAGTGTACCCGCACACAAACACGAACACATACACCTACATATATGTACCTACATTTATAATATTTAACTATTTACATGTATGCAAAAGGATTCTTATACTCAGTCATACATACATATGGACAAAGCACTTTGTGCATTTTTCGGCTGAAATAATACTACAAAAGTGTAGTTAAAAACATCTGTCTGTCTCTAGTTACCCATTTACACTCTCTCTCTCTTGCGCTCGCTGAGGCTCATTTCTCCATTTGTCTACAAAGAGCTGTGTAAAGACGGTTTTCATTTGTTAAACACTTTCATTATACATGAGGCCCAGGACCTTGTTTGGTACATAAACTCTCATATCAGTCTATGGCTGTGCATTGCATTCCTCTGTTTGGGCTGTTTGGGTGTGTGTGTGTGCGTGAGTGTTTGTCTTTTTCCGGTTGAAGTTATGCCCTTAAGCTTTAATATTGTTATATACGGTATGTTGTAGAATGTTGTTGTTCTTCTTGTTATTGTAGTTGCTTGTTGTTCTTGCTGTTTTTTTTTTGGCGTTTTTGGTTATATACTCTTAACATATGTATATCCTTCCACACGATATCCTTATATGTACATTCTCATGAACAACAACATGAAAAGTACGAATGTTGTTTACACATATGTTTGCAATGTGTCTCTATCATTTTCATTGTCATTGTTTCGCGTACGTATGGGGGGTGGAAGGGATAGGTTTAGGAAATCGAACGTAGTTGCGATGCATAGTATTGAAGTAAGATAAAAAGGATAACTTATTAATTACTTTCTTACTTACTTAGCTGGTACTTCGATGCAATCCCAGTGGATTATATACCGCACGTAGAAAAACTTATTAATTAACTTTCAATAAAATTATTGATAGTCGTTTCTGGGTTATGACAAAAAAATTTAAAGTTTACTTAAAAAATATGTAAGAAAAAAATCCACAAAATTAGATTTTGATTATATTCGTACTAGGTGACCATATTGATGAAGATTTACTTAAGATTTTTTCGGATGTTCCCTCAAGACTTTCACTTATTACACATGATTTTAGGACTCAATTCCGAGAACTGCCCTTGAAAGTAGCCCCAAAAAGAAGAAGTTCTGCATCATTCGTTTTGTGAAGTTGCATGCCATAATAATTTAATATCGATTTGAAGTTAGTTTGTATCATATCGGTGAATTTGTCACGATTAAGGCTCTTTTATTCGACATAACTGGAGAACCTCTAGTCCGATTTAGCTGAAACATATTTAAAAAAATAACAGTTACAATTCATTTAATCTTTCCATATAACGTTTCCATACATAAGCAACAGTTTCACTTTTCCATTCATCAAATGATTTTGAACTGGGTTTATTTTGTAGCAGTTACAATAAAACTGTTGTACTCCAAGGCGAATGATTTACGTGGAATAGTACTTATGATAATCACACGCCACCATATAACAATATACCAATATACCAATATAACAATATACCAATATAACAATATAACAATATAACAATATAACAATATAACAATATAACAATATAACAATATAACAATATAACAATATGACAATATAACAATATAACAATATAACAATATAACAATATAACAATATAACAATATAACAATATAACAATATAACAATATAACAATATAACAATATAACAATATAACAATATAACAATATAACAATATAACAATATAACAATATAACAATATAACAATATAACAATATAACAATATTACAATATAACAATATAACAATATAACAATATAACAATATAACAATATAACAATATAACAATATAACAATATAACAATATAACAATATAACAATATAACAATATAACAATATAACAATATAACAATATAACAATATAACAATATAACAATATAACAATATAACAATATAACAAAAGAGCCTAAAACGTGACAAATTCCCCTATAAGATACGTACTAACTTCAAATCGATATTAAATTATTATGGCATGTAACTTGACAAAACAAATGATTCCGAACTTCGTCTTTTTGGGGCTACTTTCACGTGCAGTTCTCACAATTGAGTCCCAAAATCATGTGTTGTACTGTGTTATCATTCTTCGCAAGACCAACTTTTTCTCCACCAAAAACCAATTTCCTTGTATACATTTGTTTCTCTCAACTTTCATACTGCCCACTCACAAAATATTGCATTCCATATCCTCTTTGTGTCGTGGATATAGTATATGCGCCTTACTCTCTCGTCCCACTTGTTGTTTTTGTTATGTGTACTTTTGTGTACCATCCAACCATCCATTTCGCGAGCTTGAGCTTTATTCAAGTATGTAAACGTGTGCGTGTGCTTGTTATCGTGTAGTTAATTAATTTATTTAGTGCGGTTGTTTTTTCACATTTGGGGAATTCATCCCATCCGTAGTCATCATCATCGTCGTCGTCGTCGTAGCTCTAGCCATAGCTCTTGCTCTTCACGTCATCGTTTTCATTGCAGCCATACATTTGTAGGATCTCTGGCACTACAACACGTTTACTTTTAAATTGCCATTATTTTGTGGTTTTTTTAACCCCCAAAATAGACGGAAACATATTCTCGTGTATTCATTCTTCTTCTTTCTTTAGACGTAATCAGACATTTATACACAATTTCAAGGATACTAATACGCCAGTTATTAAGAGCACGACGGTGACTACGGGAAGGATAACGAAGACTAGGATGATGATGATGATGATGGGGCAAAAAAACAAAAATGATACGTTAAGCAGAATTTAATTTAATTTAGCTGTTATTAATGGACTAAAAACGTTTTTGCAATTTTAAAACTAAAACGCGATGTTTTACCCTTGGAATAAAAGTGTGACTGTGACTGTGACCACCACCAACGTCACATGATTAAATGGTTTCAAGGGAACATGGTTGATGTTGCCCAAACAAATAGGATGTATTTGAGAAGAGAGGGATATGGTATAAGGAGTTTGAAAATTTAAGGTAAACTTGAAATGTTTGGTTGCAAGTGGATTAGCTAAAGTTTTCTTCAAAATATATAGAGTACTAGCAGTTTTTTTTTTAGCTTTATTGGGTTAAGTGCAAAGGACTTGTCCAACGAAACTACTTATTAACATAAGTGGCCCATTACAACTTACGAACATGGTTCATAACACAGTACAACACATTATTTTGGGACTCAATTCTGAGAACTGCATGTGAAAGTAGCCCCAAAATGAAAAAGAAGTTCTGCATCATTCGTTCCATCAAGTTACTTGCCATAACAACTTAATATCGATTTGAAGTTAGTAAGTATCGTATAGGGGAATTTGTCACGTTTTAGGCCCTTTTGTTTGACATAACATAAAAACTATATGGTGGCGTATGATCATATCATAAGTAATATTCCACGTAAATCATACGCCACGTTGTACAGTAGTTTTATTGTAACTGCCACAAAATAAACAAAGTTAAAAATTATTTGATGAATGGAAAAGTGAAACTGTTGCTTATGTAGGAAAACGTTATATGAACAGATTAAAGAAATTGTAATTCTTAATTTTTTAAATTTCTTTCAGCTAAATCGGACTAGTGGTTCTCGAGTTATGTCAAACAAAAGAGCTTAAAACATGAAAAATTTCCCTATACGTTACTTACTAACTTCAAATCGATATAAAATTATTATGACATGTAACTTGACAAAACGAATGATGCAGAACTTCTTCTTTTTGGAGCTACTTTCAAGTGCAAGTCTCAGTATTGAGTCCCAAATCTATGAACCGAAAAATGTTCTACTGTATAATTTAAAGACCTAGAGTATTAAAGAATTCCACATTCTGCGTGCGTTCTCCAGTTAGTCCTACCAGATGGTGGCACGTCGTTAACCACTTGGTCCTTCCAACGAAATTTGGGTCTCCCTGCTCTGGTCCTTCCTTCAGGTTCGCCTTCAAACACCTTTCGCTCTGGAGCATTTACATCCATCATGGCAACATGTCTCAGACATCGTAGTCGTTCGATTCTGACTCTTTTAAATATGTCGATGTCGTGGAAAAGCTCATACATCTCATGGTTCATCCTATGGCGAAACTTGCCGTCAACACAGATAGGTCCATATATTTTTGGGAGTACTTTTCTCTCGAATACTCCCAGGTTTTGTATGTCCGTTGTCGTAAGCACCCATGATTCGCAGTCATACTACAGAACGAGTAAAATTAATACCTGGTATAGCTGTTTCTTAGTATAAGGTGGTGTTACTGAAGTATTGTCGAAGTCCGTAAAAACATCTATTAACGAGCGCTATTCCCCGCTTGATTTCTTGACTGCCATTCAGATTCATCCACTACCTCAAAACAATAATTTTCAAAGTTGTTAGTGCGTCCCCTTCGAAAGGACTTTTTGTTCGACGTAATCATTATTTTTGTTTTGTGCTCGTTGACCGCTAAAATAATTTTTGCTGACTCCTTTTCTAGCGATGAGAAAACTGCAGTAACATCCAGTAGATTTCGGCCAATGATGTCTATATCATCGGCATAGTCTAACGGCAAGTGGCTCTTGTGGAATATGGTGCCAGACATGTTGACCTAAGCCTAACTATCTCAGAACTATACCTTCTCCATAACTATATTAAATAGTGTACAGGACAAGCTATCGTCTGCCTGAGACCTCTTTTCGTGTTAAATGGATCAAAGTGATCCTTACCAACCCATGTGGAATAGTTCAGAGTGATCCTTACCAATCTTAATAGAAGATTTAGTGTTTTCCAAGGTACATCTTCAAAGTCCAATCAACTTTGCAGGATTACCAAACTCAGACATGGCCTCATATAGTCCATTCCTGATCGGATAGTCGAAAGCAGCTTTGTAGTCGAAATAGAGATGGTAAGTGTCGATCTGCTTTTTATGCGTTTTTTCCAGGATATGTCGTAAAGCGAATATTTGATCCGTCGTAGATTTACCAGGTCTAGAGCCACACGGATAAGGTCCAATCAGTTGTTCTACATTTGGCTTTAGACGTTCACACAATATGCTCGAAAGGACCTTGTACTCAATTGGTAATAGGTTTATTCTACGGTAGTTCTCAATCTCTTTTCTTGTATATGGGACCTAACA
This sequence comes from Muscina levida, assembly GCA_964034835.1. Taxonomy (NCBI): domain Eukaryota; kingdom Metazoa; phylum Arthropoda; class Insecta; order Diptera; family Muscidae; genus Muscina; species Muscina levida. Next base: position 27,757,913 of record OZ035881.1, read on the forward strand.
GACTGAGGCTCCAATCCCCGGACATGCTCCTCTCCAGCCAGATGTTTTCTATAAGCTGAGGCACGCTCCTTATCAGCTCCTACCCGCCTGCCTTAAACAATTCAGCAGGAAGACCATAGGCTCCATCCGCTTTGTTATTATTAAGACGGGATATTCCATCGTCATGGACTGGAGCGGGGCCTTCTGGAGTGATGTCCATATCCAGTAATTTTCTGTAATAAACTCTCCATATCTCTCGAATGTTATCCGAGTCCGTCACTAGCTGGCCATCGCAGTCCTTGCATGAGGGCAGCCCTATTCCACGCATTCTCGCCTTAACTCTCTGGTATAATTTTCGGTCTTCCCCTCTACTTCGGAGCAACTGTGTGCATTCATCCTGCCTCTTCTTTAGCTTCTTCTTTTTCCGTCTAACAGCTCGCGTTACCATTGACTGCAGTTTCGCCCTGTATGCAGCATCCGTCTCTCTCGTGGCATTGTGACATTTATCATCGTACCAGACAACATCTTGAGACGGCTTTGAGTACCCAAGTACGCTTCCCGCAGTCCGTTCTATGGAGTCGGCTATATATTGCTACTGCGAGATAATATTATCAGGGGTTGGAGCATTCTGTATCAGTTGATATAGGTGGTTGGAGTAGGCGTCCGCTACCTCTGTTGTCCGCAGTTTAGTGATGTCCAGCCTGGTTGTGCCTGGTTATGTACGTTTTTCGCCATGCTTAGTCTTGTGGGTACATTAACTATGGTAAGGTTGTGATCTGAATCAATGTTCGCACCCCCTGATCACTCGTACGTGTTAGAACACTCGATGCGTGCCTTCCATCTACTACCACGTGATTTATTTGATTCCTCGTCAATTGATCTGGAGATAACCATGTTGGCTTATGAATATTTCTATGGTCAAATCTAGTGCTGCTAACTACCATATTTCTTGCTGCAGAGAAATCAATCAGTTTGATGCCATTGCTCGATGTTTAGGTCTACAGACTGATTTTTGACTCAAATGCAGTCTCCCTGCCTATACTGACTTACTTATAGCCTGTTCAGCAAACTTTTTCGTGTAGGCAGACGAACGATTGCTACCCAGACGATCGAGTTTTTATTTGTGTTTTCTTTCTCTTTTCGCCCGGGGGTAAAAGCTCATTTCACTCATTGTCCTTCTTTCAAAGTCCATTGTTGCCTATGTGTTGTTTTGGTCTTTTCAAAAGCTTTTGCTATTGAAAAATACCAAGTTTTTGCATGATAGGGGCAACCCTGTCTTTAGTGAATACAGCTGACTGCGAACACACAAACAAAACAAGAAAACAACAACTCAAAGGTGTAAAGCCGCATTAATTAATAGTTGTATTATTGAAAATCTATAATGATTTCATTAAGAATATAACAATACGGAAATCGGCAACATAGATCGATTCCACTAAACATCCCAAAAAAAGCAGTTGTCTTTTTTTTAATTCACCATTTCCAAATTTCAATGTATATAAGTGTTTAAATGTTCTAAGCTGTATGAAAGAACATTCTTTTGTAAAAAACACTCAATTTTAATAACAATATTTCATTTTCTGTGCAATGTTACACCTCAACGATTGCTAATTTTTGATCGTTTTGTTTCGCCCGTGTTTCAGTTTGTCGAACCAAAAATTGCCATCAATAAAAGCTCTTTTTTGTTTCACTCAAAAAAAAAGAGTAAAAAAACCAAAAATGTCAATCGTTCGCCATTTGGCGTACGAATGGTTGAAAAATAAGTTACAAAAACAGGCCATTAATTTCCCTTTACACCCCATGAATGAGGTATGGGATAGCTTCTCGCGTTGTTGTGAATTAACACGCTTTCTATTTTTAGATTCACAACTAACGGCACCTACTTGTTTATCGACGAATGCGAACGTTACTGTTAGAGAAGCTCTTACTAAACATGCCAATTGACTCGACACTTATACTGCGAAGTTGCTGTCAACAACATTCGTTAAACTTTGTCTTGACTCTTATGGTGACTGTTCGTTCACACACCGGGTTGAACCGTGAGGCTAGGTGTCGCAATTTCTTGTCAACCACAAATCCACATCCAAACTCGTGCTTGTTCGCATGGCTACTTAAGTAGATGTCGCACGTCGTTATGCGCCAGCACCCGAGTCCCGTCCACCGAATTTCCTGTAAAGCGGTTATGCCAGCCTTGTATTCTTTGAGGACGGTTGGATGGAGGCATTTGGTCTATACAGTGTTCTAACATTCTAGGTGCATATCCCCAAATCTTGGCCCTTAATTCGTTTGCGGTGGTCGTCAACATTTTGGGGGGATCCATTTTATTCTTTTCTTACTTCTTTTTATTTCAATAGTTCAAACTTCGGTGGAGGGGTGGAAGCCCAGCGATCCACTTCCAGTTTACTGCTTCTGTCAATATTTTATTATAGCCGCCCATTCTGGGCCAGCCTCTGACCTGGGTACCGCTCACTCTGAGCCGATGTGCCTTGGTTTTAGATTTAGCTTCCCACAGTTAGCCGTGATCTGACGGGTGTCAAAGGCACGTTTCCAGGCGTCACCATGTGGATGAAAGCCGTTCTCAGTAGTACTACGAATTCGGAGCTCTGTGAGTAGACTTGAAGTGTAATTGACAAGGATCACTCTGGATTTGCCAAGTTAAACCGATCAGAAGCTTTACCTTACTTTACATTCCCGGCGTAAGTGTGATGCACGTCGTATTTTTCAAATAAACCGGAAACCTGTATTCAGAAAATGTTAGGTATTCGAACACTATACTGTTATCACAACTAAAGTCTCGGCGCAGTTTCTATCATTTCTATAAATGACTTTAATACTGGTCACCAGTACCAGTGCTGAAAATAACCTTTCTCTCTCTCTCTCTCTGAGAATTTCTGTGTATACGTGTAAGCTCTTATGATGCCTTTTGTTAAAATCCTTTCGACTCTATATAACGTATAAAAATCGAATGAAACAACAATGAAATCCTTTTCATATATTGAAGGAAATCCTTATAATACCACTAGACTACTTTTACAACCAGTGCTTCTATTACAACTAGTACCACTACAACAACTAATAACATCAACCACTACTACTACTACTACAGCTATCACAATAAGCTGCTGCACTTTGTAGTAGTAGTAATTTTTTGGGCGAACGAATGAGTACGAAGTGGAAAATTAGTGTAAAAATGAATATTTATGGTTGCTGTTGCGGCACAAGGATTAAGAGTGTCCAAATACTTGGATATATTCGGAAGTTTTGCCACTGCATGAGAAGGGGAATATCCTTGACGCTCTGCCGAAATATGGCATAAAAAAATCTCAGTGAAAAAGAGAGCTACAAAAAGGTTTAAGGACTGCATATGAATGAATTCCACAAAATTTCTGTTTCATAGTATTTTACAGTAACGACAAAGGGATTAATTGTAAATAGACTTGAATGATTATATGGAATTGTTATGGAATTTTGATGGCAGTACAACATTTACTTATTTAGTGCGAGAAAATGAATTCACTTACCAGTAGCACACTTTCCCAGGCCATCCATCGTATGGGCATAGGTTGAGATTGTCTACCTCCAGATCCTTCCAATTGACAATAGTCGGAGGTGTAGGCCGAACGATTTATCACAGTACCAATGGTGCACACTTTTATGCTATAATCAGGGCCAATGATGCAGCTCCTGTAAATGATGAAATTGAATGATACGTTAATAACATAACACAGTGCAAATAATTTTAATTAATATATACATTAGGATGGCTGCAAAATGTATGGACAATTTTTATTGGCGTAAATTTAAAAATTCCCTACCGGAATATTGTTACACTTGATATAAGACGTGACTAAAATTTAAGCAAGATCTGACAAGTATTTCTCGAGCCCTTAAGAGGTCAAACGTCAGGTTCTTAGTAAATCCTTTGTTCTATTAAAGAATAGTATTTTTTTTTCTTCGCAAATATGTAATAGTCAAATATTGAGGGGTGTGGGTAGCGCCTTCGCCCTGTTTGCCAACTTGGTTCCAAAAATCCTGGTTATATATCTACTATACTGTTAATTTTTTTAGGACAATCAAACTATTATTATGGCTGTTAAAATGGTTTCTTTTAAATGGGGCGTGGCACAGCCCATTTCGACCCTGGCTATAATACATACTGTACCAACAACACATATCAAATATTAGCTGTAATGTGGTTATCTCATCGGCTGAGGTAAGTCCAGTCGTCGCCAGGGTCGCCATAAGGACCCACAAAACCTTACGGAATAAGAACTCAGTAGATTTTCAATGTCTAGGGCAAAATAACAGTATTGTTTATTTATGGTATTATTCAAACTTTTAGTCTACTAGTTAAAGTATTTAGATACGATTTAGTGGTAGATACGGATTCAGTGGCAGCGTTGTTGTCTTGTCCAGTAATTTGTACACAGGCCGATTTTAGATGATCGATAACTTTTAGTATACGCTCGATGAATGATGAATATGACTGCAATGACAGGTTTGGGACTCGGGTTGATTTAAGATAGTCAGAAACTTCATGAATCGGCGATCGGGAACTTTATGCTATACTACTCAAACTATAGAGGTCAAGTTGGTCAGGACCGTTTCGGCATTCAGAGCGTGGGTTCTTTCTATAATTCCGGCCCGTACCAGCAATTCGGCAGCGTAATGATGATTTGGGTTCGTCGGTGGTTAACAGAATGTGATCTGCTTGGTGATTCGGCTTTTGTCGGGGTTTCAGGTTAATATCAGCAAGTGATGATTGATGACTCGGGTTTGTCGGCAGTTCGGGTTAATGTTAACAGTTCACAAGGGTATTCATGATTCGGGTTTATATCTTGATGATTCGGGTTTGTCGGTGGTTCAAATTTATATCAGCATTTCGAGAATATATTGTTAGTTCGGGATTGTTGGTAAAGTAGCTCCGAATTTTCAACTCAGGATCGTGAGGGTGACTCGCGTTTTTCAGCAAATTGACTTCTGCAGATCGTGGTAGTATCGATGATTCGGCTTTCGTCGTAAATCAGTTAGGTATCTGCAACTCAGGATCGTGTTGATGACTTGTGTTCTTCTGTAGATCGACTTCTGCAACTCATAGTGCAACTAATAATCGTACCAGACACTTGCTAATTTCTAATACTATGCTACAGAAACGAAGAATATATTCGTGTACAAACCGAAATCTGTGCAACCGACGAGTCGGTATAACCAACCGTAGTTGGATTCAACAGGCCGAAGTCCGATTCAATAGACGGAAGTCCGATTTAACAGACCGAAGTCCGATTAAACAGACCGAAGTCCAATTCAACAGACCGAAGTCCAATTCAACAGATCGAAGTCCGATTCAACAGACCGAAGTCCGATTTAACAGACCGAAGTCCAATTCAACAGATCATTGTCCGATTCAACGGATCATTGTCCGATTCCACAGACTAAGATTCGGCCTAACAGAACGAAGTCCTATTCAGCAGACTGAAGTCCAATTTAGCAGACCGTTATCCGATTCAACAGACCGAAGTCCAAATTAGCAGACCGAAGTCGGATTCAACAGATGAAGTCCGATTCAACAGACCGAAGTTCGATTTAACAGACCGAAACTCCGATTCAACAGACCGAAGTCTGATTCAACAGATCGAAGTCCAATTCAACACACCGACGTCCGAATTCACAGATTAAAGTTCGATGAAACAGACCGAAGTCCAAATTAACAGACCGAAGTCCGATTCGACTGACCGAAGTTCGGTTTAACAGACCGAAACTCCCATTCAACAGACCGAAGTCTGATTTAACAGAAGGAAATCCGATTCAACAGACCGAAGTCCGATTTAACAGATCGAAGGCTGATTCAACAGACCCAAGTCCGATTCAACAGACCGAAGTCCAATTCAACAGATCATTGTCCGATTCAACAGATCATTGTCCGATTCCACAGTCTAAGATTCGGCCTAACAGACCGAAGTCCTATTCAGCAGACTGAAGTCCAATTTAGCAGACCGTTGACCGATTCAACAGACCGAAGTCAAAATTAACAGACCGAAGTCGGATTCAACAGATGAAGTCCGATTCAACAGACCGAAGTCCGATTTAACAGACCGAAACTCCGATTCAACAGACTGAAGTCTGATTCAACAGATCGAAGTTCAATTCAACACACCGAAGTCCGAATCCACAGATTAAAGTCCGATTAAACAGACCGAAGTCCAAATTAACAGACCCAAGTCCGATTTAACAGACCGAAGTCCGATTCGACTGACCGAAGTTCGGTTTACCAGACCGAAACTCTCATTCAACAGACCAAAGTCTGATTTAACAGAAGGAAGTACGATTCAAAAAACTGAAGTCCGATTTTACAGAGCGGAGTCCGATTCAACAGACCGAAGTCCGATTTAACAGATCGAAGGCTGATTCAACAGACCCAAGTCCGATTCAACAGACCGAAGTCCAATTCAACAGATCATTGTCCGATTCAACAGATCATTGTCCGATTCAACAGACCGAAGTCCAAATTAACAGACCGAAGTCGGATTCAACAGATTAAGTCCGATTCCACAGACCGAGGTCCGATTTAACAGACCGAAACTCCGATTCAACAGACCGAAGTCTGATTCAACAGATCGAAGTCCAATTCAACACACCGAAGTCCGAATCCACAGATTAAAGTCCGATTCAACAGACAGAAGTCCAAATTAACAGACCGAAGTCTGATTCAGCAGACCGAAGTCCGATTCGACTGACCGAAGTTCGGTTTAACAGACTGAATCTCCCTTTAAACAGGCCGAAGTCTGATTTAACAGAAGGAGGTACGATTCAACAAACTGAAGTCCGATTTTGCAGAGCGGAGTCCGATTCAACAGACCGAAGTCCGATTCAACAAACCGAAGTCCGATTCAACAAACCGAAGTCCGATTCAACAGACCGAAGTACAGATTAACAGACCGAAGTCCGATTTCACGGACCGAAGTTCGAATCAACAGACCGAAGTCCAATTGGTTTAAGGATATGCACGTAGAATGTACAAACTCTCTACCAAAATGGTGCCCCTATCCATATAAAGGATGCGCTCGACAAATACAAGTCGGACATCACCGCCATACAGGAAATGCGATGGAAGCGACAGGATGCACATTATAAAAGTACTGTTACATCACTTAGAACTGATATGCAGAAAGACACAAGTTAGAATGTGGAATCATAGGCGGCAAGAGACATAGACATCTGATCTCGCGGTTTAACCCTGTAAGTGGCCGAATAGCCACTATCCGCATATAGGAGAAATAGTTTAACATAACGCTGTTTTGAATACATGCCCCGACAAAAGGCAAAGACGAGGTCACCTAAGAACCAGACTACTATACTACGAGCTTCTTAAGGAAGAATATGACCGCTGAACTGGCCATGACATTAAAAGATTTAAATACTGAATTGGGAAAGCAAGATGTTCTTGATTCAAGTACTCAGACAACAGAATAAACCCATAGGTAAGAACATTTTAGTGAGTGGAATTGGATTTCCTCCCCTCGAAGATATCCATTAGGTTATCTGTATATCCCCTTATCAAAAGACTGAAAACCAAAGGGATTACGTGGTAATGGATGTAATGCGTGGTGGAAATTAACACTCTGTTCCCGACCTAGTTGTTTCCGAGGTAGGCACGAGATTAAGAACTTCCAAAAATTCTTGCAATGCAACGAAAGCTAAACAACGCCAGGCTGCATACCACCAAATTAGCCAATGCCAATCCAAACCAACTTACTCAATTACTGCGAACAAAGGTCCAGTATTCTGACGTTTTCGACACACAGTGACAGCATATGGCTCATTTAATGATCACTGCCGCACCGATATAGCCAATGCCAATTACAAACAACGGTCTCAACTATGGAAACAAATACTTGGGTATGAAAAACCACTGTCATACAGGTCCGGGTACAGTTATGAATATTGCGTATTGTCTGAGGTACGGGATGCTGCATACAAGGCGATACTGCAGCCAATATTAACGCGTGCTGTGAGGGAGCGAGCGCCTTTTTAAACAAAAAAAGGGGAATCTCAAAAGATCTGCAAAAGGCAAATAGTAAAGTGCTTGGAACAGGGATGTTAAATTGTAAGAGCAGAGATGCAAATCTGGTCTCAGACACTCTCAGTGGGCTGCATATATAGAGTAACATTTCTCAGTTTGTTCCTGAAGGCCAAGCAAATGACGAAATGACGACTGAAGTGTACCAACTATTGCTGGATTAGCCTTTTACACATCACATACAATATGCTGTGGCATGATGGTTAACACACTCAACTATCATGCAGGATACCTGGGTTCAATTCCCATTACAGTCATCTGCATGGTTTGTTAGGCAGCCCCCTAGTTGTTGCAACTTCGCAGTATTCGAGTCGTAGTTAAACTGTAGGTGCTGTTGTGTGAGTCTAAAAATAGAGGCGTGTTAACCACTCAAATGTGGGATGCTCTTCCATATACCATTCGTGAGTTGTAAATGGACAATAAGTGTATAGGGTCCTGTCAAATGTGTTATGTCAAATACTGAAGCTAATCCTAAAACGTGGAGTAGAGTTCATTGCAACTTAGACCTGGTTAATGCACAATCGACCAGATATTCACACTACGACAAAAGCTTATAGGACTTTGCTGGATGATACTGACCGACAAGAAGTCTTCAGTGAAGGTAGCAAAAAACAGATGGAGCAATGTTCTACTAAGAGATCCTTTAGATTAGACCTTAATAAGTCATGCCATTTCTTTAGCATTCTAATTGGGATGATCATGCAAAAACCAGCAATGGACACAACCGGCCTTTAATAAAAGTTACATGCAGCTTGCGTATGCTCATGTTACTGCATTGAGAAGCAGTCGGCAGAAGTAGGGTTGGCAATATATGAGGACAAAAACATTAAAGGTGATCAACAAAAAGATTATTTTTAAATTTTTATTACGCTAAATGCTCTATGACTACCACCACAAAATCAATCTATCATGTACCACATATTTGTAATGTAGGGCACAGATTTCTTGTCCTATACAATTCTAACGCTATTTTTTTAGCCAAATCATGTGGATTTTCTAAATCCAAATAAGTATTTTGTAAATTTTAATAAAAATGATTTCCAGCACATGACTTCTACCGTAGCATTTTGCCTTAAAGCGCTTAACATTTCATTTAATGAAATGAACGAGAAAAATCTCGTCGAAACATCAAACTTCATTTCCCCCTGTTTGACATTACATCCGTTTAAATCAAACAAACATTTCCTGAAACCACAAAATTACGTTTTGAATGTCCACACGGGGCAATGTGTAAGCAAATATAACATTCTTGCTAGGCAGCAACCCTTATTTTCGACCATAAAACCCAGAAACCCAACAGTAGCAGTGGCAATAGTGGTTACCCCTACCAAATATTCTACTTAGCTTTGCCGTGTTGAAGCAATATTTTCCTAAAACTCCCTTCGAATTGTGCCACTATATTAAAGTATTTGTGTGTATGTGTGTGTGCGGGTTCTTCTACCACTTCTTCTTCGGTTGCGGTTGGCAAACGCATCAGGCATTTCCTTCATTTCAGTGTGGTGGTGCCATGATTTGTGTGGACCCATTTCAATTGTTCGGTTTGTCAAATGTCAGATCATCAAATATTATGAATGCCTCACGGACATATCACTCCGTCGCACCAATCTCCCTCCCCCGCCATCTCTCACACAGAAAATGGTGTTGATGACGATTCAGGTCTTTATTCATCAAAATTATTGCTAAACTGCTTCATAACCCCAGGGCACTAATGCTGGGCAATATCACAAATGTCTGTCTGGTTCGCTGTTGTCTGTTGATTCATTGAGGAGGAAAATTTAGCTAGAGCCTGAAACAAAACATTAAACATAAACTGTCAAGTGGTCAACAGTGTGTTTTCCTCGTGCTGTTATTCCTGTCTCCCTCACCCCTCCCCCATTGTTTTTTCAATTATTCCCTATGATGATGAGTTCACAGTTCTGTGAAATGCGCCCATCAAAGGGGTTGGTTCGCAATAAATTGCCCCGTTTTGCATTGGAACACAACGAATTGGTTATAAAATTTCATACTTGAATATTCACAAATATCAAAAAATACAAAACCATAACTAATGAATGTGTTTCGATGCTTGAAAAAAGGGTCCGTGAACGAAAATAAATTATTTATTTGCTCTCGCATGTAGCTATAAAACGTCATTATCATATGGCGTCGTGTGGTAAGCGAGCTATTATAAAAATGGTTATTTTTAAGGCGCAAATAATTAAGCCTTCAAATAGTTGATGTCTGACATTTGAAAAGGGATATATGCAATTGATTACCGTAGTTGAGAACATTTTTAATAATTTGCCAAAAATGGAAAATTTACATTGTTTCTTAGGTATAAGAGCCTTGAGAAGAAAAGGTGTTGCAATGCGAATATTAATGAAGTTTGTTTGAAGTTGGGACCGGCCATGGCATAGTGGTTAGAACAGGCGACTACCATGCGGGAGATGCCAAGTTTAACTCCTGGCTTCAGTCATCTACATTTTTATTTCATTGCCTCCCCCTCGATGTTGTCGACAGCAACTTTGCAGTGACGTTCGCATTCGTCGATAAACAAGTAGGTGCCGTTAGTTGTGAATCTAAAACTAGAAAGCGTGTTAATTCACAACAACGCGAGAAGCTATCCCATACCTCATGGAGTGTAAAGGGAAATTAAGTAAGTAAAGTTTGAAGAATGTTATGGGTTATGTTATGTTCACTACACTGGAAAAAATCAATGTAACATCAATGATCTATGATAAATGTTTCTCAATTGCTATTGAGTTGAATTTCATACATCCGTGGAAAAGGTTGTTTAATTTAAAGAAGTGCCCTTGCAAGCTATTTAAGGTCCATAATTTGAAGATCTGCACCTGGAATGTACGAACTCTCTACAGGGATGGTCCCTCTAGACAAAAATGACATTACCGCCATACAGAAAATATTGACATGTAGAAAAATAGGAATGAGATGAGTTTTCATAGTTGGTAGAAGACTTAGACACCTGGTTTAGCGGTTGTACCCCTTTATGTGACGAAATATCTACTATCCGCATCAAATATATGACCACTGCCTTGGCCATGGTATCAAAATTGTACTGTGAGACTTCAAACCAAAATAATGAGGGCAAGTTTTATTCTGTTTCAGCAGTCTGAAGTCTATACAGCAACACGGATGTAGACTGTTTAGCTTTGCGTCGGCAAAAATGATGATGAGTGAAACGGAGTATAACACAAATATATTATCAAGACAATTTGTATATTCCCTGGTTAAAAGTTGAGAATTCAAATTGATCAATGGAGGGCTTTTCTCAAATGACATGAAAGTGCGTGTGATGCGTAGTGCAAATGTTGATTCGGATCACCGCTTGGTTTCTGCAAAGTACGTAAAGAAAGCTCGACAGTATAGGGCCACCGAGATAGCTTTCAACGAAGCCTCTCAGTAGCTGCAGAGTAACGAATCCAACTTCTTATTTGGTTCATGTCACCCATAATATAAGGAGACGACGTTTTCCACAATGATCGTCGGTGACAGCTTTAAGACGAAGTTTATTGCCAAGTCAAAAATGTTTTCTGATCTTGATCCTTTGGGATTGTACGAAGACAAGCTTCTTTGTTAATCGGACAATAAGTCTCTACAGCCGGCCTACGAGCCTGTACAACAGGGCTATAGATATGTACAATCGGACCTTGAGTCTGTGCAATCGGACAATAAGTCCGTACAACCGGCCTACGAGCCTGTGCAACAGAACTATATGCATATACAATCGGACCTTGAGTCTGTACAATCGGACAACAAGTCTGTACAACCGGGCTACGAGCCTGGACAATCGTGCTATAGGCCTGTAAAATCGGACCTTGAGTCTATACAATCGGACAATAAGTCTGTACAACCGGGCTACGAGTCTGTACAATTGGACTATAAGCCTGTACAATCGGACCTTGAGTCTGTACAATCGGACAACAAGTCTGTATAATAGGGCAACGAGCCCGTACAAAAAAAAAGCCTGTACAATCGGACCTTGAGTCTGTACAATCGGACAACAAGTCTGTATAACAGGGCTACGAGCCTGTGCAACCGGGCATATTAATAGTTGTATTCTATTAGTTCTTCTGTTCCAGGACCTTAGCAAATTTTACCAGAAGATCTTCGATGTCCCACGCTACTCGAATTACCACAACGTTAAACCTGTCCTGTTTACAATCACCTAATTACCGATGCGTCAAATCCGTCCTATTTCCCGTCACCGAATTACCAGCGCTCGCCTAAGGACACCTTTTCCATGCAAAGGACAACAACCCCTGGCACCGCAACACATTACACCCGACACTATCAACGATACGAGGCCACCGACCAAGCATAATCCCCAGACATCATTACCCGCCATCAAATATCTTAAGGATATCAGACCAGTGATTGCGCTTTAGCTTAAGGATCCGGAGTTTTTCGTTCTATTTAAATTTTGTGTATTATAAAATAAGGAAATAAATCTATAATATCTTGTCGAAGTCAGGGAAAATCCACTTTCTTATTTCGTACGATTTTGAGGGTCCTTGCGAAGACCCTGGAGGTGGCTGAGACTACCTCAGCCTAAGGTAAAACCACCGTTATAAAGTCCTGCAACAATAACGAATAACGCGTTTTAAATGTGGAAAAGGATGCTGCATATAAGTCAACACTGCAGTCAAGCGTAACGCGTATAGTGATGGACCGATATAAGAAATAGAGAAAGGAGACTTACTACCGCTTCAGAGAAAAAACATTCTTTACGGAGGAGACAAAAAATCAAGGATATCAAACGATAAGGTGATAGAGATGAGCACCGAAAATTCTACCAAACTTACAATGGGACGTTTATGAAACATGGGAATCGCCAACTATAAGAACAAAGATGGAAACAATGCGCTGTGAATATGGATCGAACATTTTTGTACTCTGCCCATTCTCGAAGGTTGCCTAAGTGACAATATCATCTTGCGCACGTAGATAGTTCGTCAGTTTGGTACAGTTCTTTCACCTGTTTCATTTAACGAAGTTAAGGTCAGCGCCGCACATCGATCTGCATCTCTTCATCTCCAGGATTTATCGTAGTGTGAATATCTGGTCGCAGAATGGACTTTAGTCTTTCACATAATACACTAGACAGGACATTGTTGTTACACACACTTGGTTCGCCTTTCTAAAGCACAGTACATAGAACACTCCGATTCCAATTAACGGGCATGCATTTATAAACTGTTTATGAACTGGTGCATGCATGTTGCTAGCTCATCGCCACCGGCTTTAGAAAGCTCTTCTAGCAGTCCATCGGCTCCCGCAGCTTTATTGGTTTTAAGCCGTGCTATTGCCGTACTGAAGTCGTCTTCGTAAGGTGGTGGACAATCTACTCCATCGACGATGACTGGCGTGATTTCGTCACATATGCTGTCTTCGTGAACGAGAAGAGATATTTGCAGCACCTTCTGAGTGTCCGTGACCAGATTTCCGTCTTTGTCCTTATATTTCGGGCTTCACCTCTATCCCTGTAATTTTCAATATTCTGGCTCTCTCTTTTCTTCCAAAAACGATTTTCCGCCTGAATAGGCGTGCCATCTCCCTCCCTTCTCACTATAACGCTCCGTCACAGCACGCATTGCAGTTGGCTGCAGTTTGCCCTACATGCAGCATCCTTTTCCTTAGACATTCTTCATCGTCTCTTCATCGGCTTGTTCGAGCGTGGTTTTTCGTAACCCAGTACGGTCGTTGCGGCAGTGGTCATAGAATTTGCAATATGCTGCCACTGGGTGTCGGGAACATCAGAATTAGGGGGGTTTGTTTGAAGTAGTTAAGAGAGTTGGTTGGAGTAGGCATTGGCTATTTCGGTGGTATGCAGCTTTGTGATGTCTAGCTTCCTTTGTGTTTGGTTACGAGCGTTTTAAGCATTACCCAAGCGCGTGCGTACCTCTGGTGCAACTAGGTGGTGAACCGAGTCAATGTTTGCACCGCGCACGTCCATAACGCTTGAGACATGCCATCCATGGATTACAACGTGATCAATCTGGTTCCTTGTCTTTTGATCAGGGGATATCCAGGTTGCTTTGTGGATATCTTTATGCGGAAATCCACTCACAAAGTTGTTTTTTGCCTACGCGAAAGATGTTTTCATAATAATTAGTTTGTTTAAGAAGAATGTCTCAAGAGAGCCGTTGTGTAGAGCTTTAATAACTTCTGTTACCTACTACCTAAGACGCATCGGTGGTAGCATGCCGTTTAAGTAACTCAACTTTATGCCTTCTCACATTTGCTACTACTGAATAGATGTTCAATGGGGAATATATGATCTCAAAGAGAGATTGTGAATGAATGACGGGCATCTCAAAAGTTTCATGTGTGATGCGTAGTGCAAATGTAGAATCGGATTACCATCTGGGTTTAGAAAAGTACTTAAAGAATGCAAGGTTCTATCCCCATAAGATAGCTAATGCCTATCTCAACCTAGCCTCTCAGTAGTTGCAAAGGAACGCCCCTAACTTCAATGTTCCTGATACACTGTGGCAGCATATTGCGCAAACTGTTATCACAGCTACAACGACCTTACTATTCTCAAATACGTTCTGTAGCGATGAAGAATGTCGCGTATTAAATGTGGAGAAGAAAAATCGAGGATATCAAATCAAAGATGAAGACAGAAAATTTTACTAATTGCACACATGTGCAATCTCAAATGCACAAGATTGTGAATAGAGGTATTTATCTATATATATAAAAGTCTTGGGTGACTGACTGATCAGTCCCCAGCCCAAACGGCAAAAGCTGGAACCGTGAAATTTGGAATATACGTTCCTTTAATGACGTAGGCGCGCACTAAGACGGGATTTTTGGAAATTCGGTCGGGAAGGGGGTAAAATAGGCGTGGTACCGCCCCATATAACTAAAAACTTGAAATGACTGTATCTTTTAAACCATTATAGTTACAAAGTTGAGATTTAGTACGTATATCGGATGTATAAGAAAAAATCGTTTGTTTGTGGAAAGAAGGCGGTGCCACGCCCCTTTTTTAAAAAATAGTTATATTGGCCAAATAAATGGACCGATTGCAATTATATTTTCTTTGTGTGATACTGTCCATAGGGCCTCTATCATAGGCTACATGAAAACATAAATAGACAAAGGGGCGTGGCACCGCCCACACAAACCGAAGTTTCAATTGGTCATATGCCAAGAGCTATTAGAGGTATGAAGATGAGATTTACTTCATATGTAACTGATACAAAGAGGATTACGTCTCTCTGGGAAATAGGCGGTGCCACGCCCCTTTTGAAAAAATCGTTATCTGGGCGAAATAAATGGACTGATTACAATGAAATTTTCACTGTGTAGCACTATCTGTAGGGCCCCTATAATAGTCTACATGAAAACATAATTAGACAAAGGGGCGTGGCACCGCTCACACAAACCAAAATTTCAATCGGTCAGAGCCATTAAAGGTAAGAAGTGGAGATTTGCTACATATGTAAATGGTACATGGGGGATTACGTTTCGCTGGGAAATGGGCGGTGCCACGCCCCTTTAGAATAAACGATTGTATTAACATTTTCATAATCTAAGTACATATTTAAAATTGCTTACTGGCTGTAGATAGAATGATGAAATATGGGGTGGTTGTTCAGCTAAGAATGGATTTTTCGATATTCTTACTTTAGGGGTTAAAATAACCCGACCAATCGCCTAATGCGATAATATCAAAAATTGATATGGACATGCTCACTATAAAATTGGATTGAAGGTTTTTGATATCCGATATTTCTGGGTAAAAAAAACGAAAAGGAGATACAAATTTTACTATCGCCCAGACCAAACGGCTAATGATATAATCATGATAATTTATATGGGCTTGCTCCCTATGGAATTAGAACGAAGCTAGGACGGTTTACGAAATGCTCACCTTTTAGGAGTAAAAAAGGCCGAAAGGGACCGGTATTAAAAGGCTAAAGGTATAGTCGCAAAAATTTATGTGAACATTTTAGTTGTGCGATGTGAAGTAATTTTTCGAAATCCGTTTTTAAGTTTTAACAATACCGAAAATGGATAAAGCTGGTATTATCGTATAGACCGTAAAGGTAAAGTTAGGAAGATGTATATATAATTGCTCCCTATACATGGGGTTTTTAGAAATTTGAACATCAAGGGGAAAAAAGGCCGAAAAGAGATAAAACTGGTACCATTACCCAGACCAAACGGCACAATCTTTAATCGTATATGAACATGCTTCCTATAAAATTAGAGGGAGTACCAGTCCATTTATGTTATGCGATACGAATGTAACTTTTGAAATTCGTACTTTTAGGGACAATAAGGGATTATAGCGGTACAATCACTTAGACCAATAGGATAAAGCTACAATCACATAAATGGGGTGGTCGTTCGTCTTATGAAGCGTTTGCATTTTACCTGTATTGAAGAAGATTCATTGTAAGTAAGGGTGAAGCAACGCGAGCCGGGAAAGCTAGTTAAATATAAGTTGGTTGGAGTAGGTATTGGCTACTTCGGTGCAATGTTGCCATGCAATATCGAATTTCCTTACGATCTTTGTAGGCATTGCTTAATCTCGTGCATACCTTGGTAGGGACAACTATACCGCTCATCGCACTCAGTTCCATAACGCTCGAGACATGCCTTCCATCGTTTATCACTTCTTGTCTGATGATCAGGGCATATCGCTAAAATCTCCCAAAGCAATTTTAATGGCATGACAGCGTTCATTTGTATATTTCCCCATAGAATAGAGTTCGGACATTCCATTTTGGGAGTTCTTACAATTTCTTTATGTTTCACAGTAATTTGTGTATTCGTATTTGAGGAGAGCGGCTTATGAGACTTCCGAGCCCGATCCTAGTTTCTTGGGGCTTTCAAAGCCATTAAGAGAGTCTTTGTGTTAAATTTAAGTAACTTCTGTTACATACTCCCTATGACACGTCGTAGGTTGCATATCACATAGGCAACACACTTAGGATGTCCAAAATGGATACATTGATCGGGAAACACGTTATCTACAATAAAATAAAATTGAGCCCCGACACTATTCCTGTTGATTTTAATGTAAAAATAACCTCCTGATTCTAAATATCACCCCATTTTGCCCTATCATCCAGTGTTTTCTCGGGACGCCCTATTTTTTTTATCAGTGTTTAATAGCACTGTTCTGCAAGAAATCCGGACGTCCCCCATTCAGTTGCGGTTACTAACGTCACTTTTAAAGCAGAAACCAGTACAGAAATTTCAGTCAGGTAAACTGACTGATAAATACCATCACCCAATAATAATTCCTAATTACCAAATTTGATTATCCTTCAAGTGCCGGTTTAGAAATTATGGGATAACTATTAATTTTCCAAACAAGATCATTTTGTATGGGAGGTACCAGAGGGTGATCCGGTTTAATCCGTATTCATTCCTGATTCAAACAAGATCATTTTGTATGGGAGGTACCAGAGGGTGATCCGGTATAATCCGTATTCATTCCTGATTCAAATTATCATAACTGTACAACTTACGCAAAATTCGGCTGTATTCACTGTTCTTACAAAAATATATGTATTTAAAACTATGGGGGTATGTTCGGTATTTTGTATGGGAGGTACCAGAAGGGGTGCGTCAAATAGGTATGTTTTGTAAGGTTTTGCTTCCTATCACAAGATAAATTAATTGACCACTTTTCATTACCCCCAAGTGTCCGTTTGGAAATTATGGGATAAATGTTAATTTTTCAAAAATATGTAATTTTGTATGGGAGGTACCAGAAGGGGTGATCCGATATAATCCATATTCATTCCTGATTCAAATTTTCATAACTGTACAAGTTACGCCAAATTTGACTAAATTCATAGTACTTACAAAAATAGATATGTAGGAGTATGAGGGTGAATTCGGGAATTTGTATGGGAGGTACCAGAAGGGGTGCGTCAAATAGTAAGGGTTTCTGAGGTTTTGCTTCCTATCGCAAGATAAATTAACCGACCATTTGTCATTATCCTCCAAGTTTCCGTTTGGAAGTTATGGGAGAAATATTAAATTTGCAAAAATAGGTCATTTTGTATGGGAGGTACCAGAAGGCGTGAACCGATATAGTTCATATTCATTGCTGAGTCCAGTTTTCATATGCAAACAACATATGCCAAATTTGAGTGAATTCAGTTTAGTTACAAAAAAGATATGTATATAAAACTATGAGGGTCAATTAGGGCATTTGTATGGGAGGTACCAGAAGGGGTATGACAAAGGTTTCGGTTTTCGTAGTGTTTGTCTACTTTTGCAAGATAAATAAACTGACCAAATTTAAATATCCTACGATCGTCCGTTGGGAAGTTATGAAAGAAATATAAATTATCCAAAAATAGGTAATTTTGTATGGGAGGTACCAGAAGGGGTGGGGCTATTCTGCCCATTTTCAATCCCATAAGTTCATTTTGAAAAATATTAGTACTGGTAAATTTTCATACTGATCCGTTAAGGTTTACTCAAGTTATCCTGCTGACCAGCCATCCAGCCAGCCAGCCAGACAGACGGACATAGCTCAATCGTCTTAAAAAGTCCTGAAACGAATTTGGTCTTAAGATACCTGGGGTCTAACTCGTCTCCTTTAATGCGTTACACTTTTTTTCGTATCAAATGATATATACCCTCATCCCTAAGGGTGATGGTATAAAAAGTCGATGGCGTCCCGAGAATACGGCGGGTGATTAACAAACATTGTTGTTGTTGTAACAGTTTAGACTATTCAAAATTTACAAATTTTAAATGTCAAATCGCTTAAAATTTGGCTACTTCCACTGGATTAACCTATAAATCCAATGGGCTAAGTGAAGTAGGGTGGTCTGGGCAGGAGAAAATGTGGCGGGTATCGTGGGGACCCTGACCATATGGTGGGCATATATTAGGGAAGGAACGGTCTATGGGGGACTAGTAGGCATTGAACATGTCGCTCCATCCAGGTCTTAGTTGTGCCAGGGCAGGCTTTCCTCTGTTTCAGATACACGGGGTGGGCAACCTCCAAGAACACATTCATGCGGTAACCTGAAACCGCAGGAATGATGGTGTCTCTATGAATCTCATTTAAAACTGCTTCATATGAGGTGCGATCCAAGGGATCCTACACAGAGTTGCATATGTTCTCCTCGTATTCTCGAAGATCCTTCCTGACATGCCTCGGGGGAATATCCAACTGTGTGATGTTAAACTTAAGTTTGCCGACAATCATTGTAGTACTATTTGGTTTCAGGACGTAATTTAACATAAGAATCAGCAGGAATAGCTCAGCAGAGTTTCATGCGGACCAATAATATTAGATGCCGTGAGCTGTTTGTGGATCTCTGCAGAGAGTTTTCTGTTATTCCTAAAAGAATAACGATGATAATATTCAACATTTTTTAAACCAGAAATGTAAATATTCTCTGCAATCTACCTAAAAAATTAAGTTACAATCAAAAGCATCACTAAAATTATATTCTATATTATTCTTATTTCTAACAAAAATCCTTCTTATTCTTTGCATATTCATCTGCTTGCACTTTCCCTTATACCACCACACTCATCCATTATGAGTTTTAGAAATATCCTAAGCATCCATTATCCTAAATGTTAATGGCTAGCCTGTCATCTTATTATAAGAAAAGCATAACGAATGAAATTCGAAACTTATCTATCTCGCCCCTTTTAAAAACTCCTGCGGTTTACGACAGTCAACAGCAGGGCTAAGCTACAATGCAACTGTTACCACAGCTACAGTTACTGTTACTTTTATGATTTTCAACTTTTAATTTTCAATTTGATGTAACCCCCCTTACCCTCTCTCTAATGTTGTGTAGTAACCCTCGCAATTGTATGCATATTATTTCATTGTTCCTTGACAGGCAGACATAATGGAGGAAAATTTTAAGCTTTCATGTAATCCTAGACAGAATGTCTGAAGCGTTAAATTTTCATTGAACAGTCGTAAAGGTTCTTTGACATTGAGGTAAAGGTATCGTAACCGAACGTTGCTGCTGTATTTTATTTGGTGCAACTCTTGATGAAATCCTTAAACAATAGTATTGACACATTCAATTATGATGACGACAAGGACCACTATGAGTACGTTAACGGTGGCGTCAATGTGATTACAACATTGTGATGTGGATTCGTACATACATTCGTAATGAAATTGAAAACGAAAAAGAAAATCACTCAACCATAAATTGGTCTAATCATAATTTTGCAAATAGTAAACAATGCCATAGTCGATAGTAAGCCGAAATCACCCTCCCCTGCGCTCAGCAATCAATTTTGCTATCAAACATTGTAGATGATTGACCTTAGTGGGCACAGCATGAAGATGCGGTGAAAGATTTTATGCATTGCTGGATGTGAGAGACCATCACCCTTCACCCTAATCGAATCGTTCAACCCTGCAAGCTTTGTTTGTGTTCTATGTGTTAGTGTTAGAAAAACATAAGATCTAAGATGAGCTTACAGAACTAATCTCATACACTTGACAGGATATTTTCTTGTTGAAGAGAAAGCACGTGAAATTTTTGTAACGTTAACAATGAATTTAGTAGAGTCAAAGGATGGATGTTGAAATTGGAGTGATAGAAAAGATGTAAGTATTGAAATAAATTCTGAAAATTAAACAAATTATTTTCAATGAGAGTCTTTTTTATCAAGTTTATGTTTTAAAGTATACTTTGTAACGTAACGAAATATATGCCTCCTACAGATACAATTCTAGAGTTAACAACTCAATTATGAACTTTTAACCTCTTAAGAAAACTTAATTTCCCTTTACACCCCATAAATGAGATATGGGATAGCTTCTTGCGTTGTTGTGCATAAACACAACAAACGTCACCTTTTTGTTTATAGACGAATGCGAACGTCACCTGTTTTGAGAAGTTTTCACAAGACATGCCGATTATCTCGGCACTTATACTGCGACGTTGCTGTCGACAACATTGACGGGGCCGGCTATGAAAGAAAAATGTAGATGAATGGAGGTGGGAATCGAACCCGGAATCTCCCGCATGGTAGTCGCGTGTTCTAACCACTATGCCACGGCCGGCCTGGTCCTTTTAGACTCTAAGCACCAATAATATAATGCCCTTTATTTACTCCTGCATATCACCAACCAACCCAATCTGCATTCTCAGTTTCAATTACTTTAAGGACAAACAGCAATACCAGCGATCACACGACCGCTGAAAACGCCGCGTTCGGCAATGCACATGTCTGCCACCGACGATACATTCGGCAATCGCCACAACTAAACACGTTCAACCGAACACATGCAGGAAACGACATCACAAGGAAAAGTGTTAATCGATGCTGTGTGATGCGATATAATTCTCATTATATTGAGAGTTCCAGTTACTTAAATGATCGAGCATTTTACTTCGTAATTGCGTCATTTGCTACCACAGCGAAGTTTATTGCTAAGTTGCTCTGTACCCGATCTCCCCTGCCCTTCTCAGGGCTATAATTTATCGAAAGAAATATTCTTTTGTTTAATCAGACTTCGGTCTGTTGAACTAACTTTTGTTAGTTTAAGACAAATATCATTGGTTTAACTCCACTATGGTTTGTTGAATCGGACTTCGGTCTGTTGAATCGAACTTCGGTCTGTGTAATCGGACTTCGGTCTGTTAAATCGGACTTCGGTATGTTAAATTGAACATCGTTCTGTTGAATCGGACTTCGGTCTGTTAAATCGGACTTTGGTCTGTTGAATCTGACTTCGGTCTGTTGAATTGGGCTTCGGTATCTTGAAACGGACTTCGGTCTGTTGAATCGGACTTCGGTCTGTTAATTCGCCAAACTCGGTCTGTTGAATCGAACTTCTGTCTGTTCAATCGAACTTCAGTACGTTGAATAGTACTTTAGTATGTTTAATCGAACTTTGGTCTGTTAACTCGGTCTCCGATCTGTTGAATCGGACTTCAATATGTTGAATCGGACTTCGGTCTGTTGAATCGAACTTCGGTTTGTTGAATCGGACTTCGGTCTTTTGAATCTGACTTTTGTCTGTTAAATCGGGCTTCGGTTTTTAAATCAGACTTTGGTCTGTTGAACCGGACTTAGTTCTGGAGAATCGGACTTCGGTCTGTGGAATCGGACTTCGGTCTGTGAAATCGGAATTCGGTCTGTTGAATCGGACTTTGGTCTGTTTAATCGGACTTCGGCCTGTTGAATCGGACTTTGGTCTGTTGAATCTGACTTTGGTCTGTTAACTCGGTCTTCGATCTGCTGAATCGGACTTCAATATGTTGAATCGGACTTCGGTCTGTTAAATCGCACTTCGGTCTGTGAAATCGGAATTCGGTCTGTTGAATCGGACTTCGGTCTGTGAAATCGGACTTCGGTCTGTGAAATCGGAATTCGGTCTGTTGAATCGGACTTTGGTCTGTTTAATCGGACTTCGGCCTGTTGAATCGGACTTTGGTCTGTTGAATCTGACTTTGGTCTGTTAACTCGGTCTTCGATCTGTTGAACAGTACTTCAGTATGTTTAATCGGACTTTGGTCTGTTAACTCGGTCTCCGATCTGTTGAATCGGACTTCAATATGTTGAATCGGACTTCGGTCTGTTGAATCGAACTTCGGTTTGTTGAATCGGACTTCGGTCTTTTGAATCTGACTTTTGTCTGTTAAATCGGGCTTCGGTTTTTAAATCAGACTTTGGTCTGTTGAACCGGACTTAGTTCTGGGGAATCGGACTTCGGTCTGTGGAATCGGACTTCGGTCTGTGAAATCGGACTTCGGTCTGTTGAATCGGACTTTGGTCTGTTAAATCGGACTTCGGCCTGTTGAATCGGACGTCGGTCTATTAAATCGGACTTCGGTCTATTGAATCGGACTTCGGTCTATTGAATCGGACTTCGGTCTGTTAAATCGGACTTCGGTATGTTAAATTGAACTTCGTTCTGTTGAATCGGACTTCTGTCTGTTCAATCGAACTTCAGTACGTTGAATAGTACTTTAGTATGTTTAATCGAACTTTGGTCTGTTAACTCGGTCTTCGATCTGTTGAATCGGACTTCAATATGTTGATCTGGAGTTCGGTCTGTTGAATCGAACCTCGGGTTGTTGAATCGGACTTCGGTCTTTTGAATCTGACTTTTGTCTGTTAAGTCGGGCTTCGGTTTTTAAATCAGACTTTGGTCTGTTGAACCGGACTTAGTTCTGGGGAATCGGTTTCGGTCTGTGGAATCGGACTTCGGTCTGTGAAATCGGACTTTGGTCTGTTGAATCGGACTTCGGTCTGTTAAATCGGACTTTGGTCTGTTGAATCTGACTTCGGTCTGTTAACTCGGTCTTCGATCTGTTGAATCGGACTTCAATATGTTGAATCGGACTTCGGTCTGTTAAATCGCACTTCGGTCTGTTAAATCGCACTTCGGTCTGTAAAATCGGACTTCGAGCTGTTAAATCGGACTTTGGTCTGTTGAATCTGACTTCAGTCTGTTGAATTGGGCTTCGGTCTGTTAATTCGCCAAACTCGGTCTGTTGAATCGGACTTCTGTCTGTTCAATCGTACTTCAGTATGTTGAATAGTACTTCAGTATGTTTAATCGGACTTTGGTCTGTTAACTCGGTCTTCGATCTGTTGAATCGGACTTCAATATGTTGATCTGGACTTCGGTCTGTTGAATCGAACTTCGGTTTGTTGAATCGGACTTCGGTCTTTTGAATCTGACTTTTGTCTGTTAAATCGGGCTTCGGTTTTTAAATCAGACTTTGGTCTGTTGAACCGGACTTAGTTCTGGGGAATCGGACTTCGGTCTGTGGAATCGGACTTCGGTCTGTGAAATCGGACTTCGGTCTGTTGAATCGGACTTTGGTCTGTTAAATCGGACTTCGGCCTATTGAATCGGACTTCGGTCTATTGAATCGGACATCGGTCTATTGAATCCAACTCCGGTTGGTTATACCGAATCGTCCGTAGCATCGTGGCACCGTAGCATTTCGATACTAACACTCCGTCGGGTACGATTACTAGTTCGGTCGCGAATTCGGATTAGATATAACTACGAGTTGCAGAAGTTAATATGCAGAGAAACACGAGTCATCAACACGGTCCTGAGTTGCGGATACCGAACTGATTTACAACAAAAGCCGAATCATCGATACAACCACGAGTGGCGAAAGTCGATTTGCTGAAGAGCAGCGGTCATCAACACGATCTTGAGTTGCGGATACCAAACTGATTTACAACAAAAGCCGAATCATCGATACTACCATGAGCTGCAGAAGTCGATTTGATGGAAAACGCGAGTCACCCCACGATCCAAAATTGCGAATTCGAAGCTGAATTTCCAATAACCCTGAATTAACAATATATTCCCGAATCGCTGATATAAACATGAACCACCGACAAATCCGAATCATCAAGATGACCCCGAATTGCTCAGAAAAAAACCGAATCATCAACAAAAGCCAAACCACCAATACCCTTCTGAATTGTTGACATTAACCCGACAAACCGGAGTCGTCAAACATCACTTGCTGATATTAACCTGAAACCCCGATAGAATCCGAATCACCACTTGACTTGACCTCTACAGTTTTGGGAGTATAGTATAGAGTTCCCGATCACCTCAAATCGATCGTTTCGTAAAGTCGACCCCAGTCCCAAAACCTATCATTGCAGTCATGGGTCTGGGTACAAATTACCTAACACGACAACATCGCTACCACTGAATCCGAATTGTTTTCGTATCTAAATACTTTATCCAGTAGATTGTAAGATTAAATTACACCATCAGTAAACAATACTGTAATTTTGCTCTAGTCAGGGAAAATCTACTGAGTTCTTATTCCGTAAGGTTTTGTGGGTCCGTATGTCGACTCTGGCGACGACTGGACTTACCTCAGTCGAAGAAAAAACCACGTTAAAATTTTTAAAATTTTGTATCTTATCATCCTAACGACTATTTCTGTCCCCGCAGGGTGGTCCTCCCAGGAGGGCCATCGGATGCCATAGAGCCCACTATCTGGTCAGGTCGACAGGACGATACTAGATGTAGAACACAAGTGACATCTGCTAATTGGTTTTTATAATTTCAAGTCCTTAATGCAATAGTTGACCTCACTTCACATCATTCTACCGTTTGCACACCCTTTTCCCTTTTAATAAATTTTTAAATGAGTACAAAATATATTGCGTATATAAACTTTTTCGTGCTGCCCTATGTATGTGCGACACAAAACGACAATACAATAAAGATGATTAAGTATCATGTGACGAGACAAAAGGATGCATAAAATACCAACCAGGGGAAAATATATTATTGACATCCACCGGGAAGTGAGATGATGGAAAATGATGCTCAACTGCGTGTCAGGTTCAATGCTGTAGAGCAGCATCGAACTAACGTCAGCGTCAGGAGCTTAAATTCCAGACATATTTATAATCCTTGATCTCATCAACATGTACATCATACGGGTCGTTTTCGTCATCATTTGCAATATGTTATGGTAGCAGGAAGCAGGGGAGCATCAATTATAATAAACGTGTGCACGTTGCATGTGTTAAGACAACAACGATTTTTATCCGATTTTTCCCTCAATAGATGGCGCAAGGGGGACCATGAAAATCCTTAACTCTCTTTTAGTATTTATTTATGTTTGCTTGCGCGTTTTCCTAGCAAATTTTGACACAACTCAGAGACACTGTCACCATATCCGGTCGGCCAACTAGCTGCAGTATAATGGCAATGACAGCAAAAAACAGAAGAGTAAATTGACACGTGTCAGTGTCATTGTCAATACTTGTCATAATATAAAAACAACACTAAGGATTCCTATCTTTGCATTCCCTCTCTACGGCTTCAACAGTAGTTGATTCGTCTTTGTGATTCTTTTCGTCCATCTTAAATGTCTGCGTGATATCATTTTCTCGGTAGCTTCTAAGTAGCTTCTCTTACTGCTGCGCCACTTTATTGGGTATCTCATATTTGTACATGTCTGGCTCGTTGTCGATCTTCTTACCCATCAAACACAACTCACAACTCTTCAAAAGAGTCATTGCTAATAGGATATGATGGAATGTTGTGTATTGAATTATATCTCTGGGTATTGTGGTGTTATGTTTTGTTATGTTGTATTGTGTTCTGCGTTATGTCTGCGCAGTTTTGGTTGAAGTACTTCGTTTGTTATTCTTTGAATGTGGATATGGAAGTTTATAGAAATTAATTTTATCTTTGAACTTTTGATTTCATTGTCATGTCAGTGTTATTATCAATTGTATTTTTGAGAATTTGTGAATTTTTATTAAGGAATGCATTGTGAACACAAGTGTGGGAAGGACTTAGTGGTGTTGCTTGGTTCAGACGTTTGTTGCGATACACTTTTAGGAATAAGCAAAATTGTTCTGGTCCTCTGTCAGCAACTGTTTACTTACTTACTTACTTAAGTGGCCCATTACAACTTACGAACGTTGTTCATAAATTAGAGGTCTGAAAAATTTAAGAATTCCACACGCTTCGGTCTTCAACGTGTGTTCTTCAGTTAGTCCTACCAGATGGTGGCACGTCGCCTACCACTTGGTCTTTCCAACGATGTTTAGGTGTCCCTACTCTGCGTCGTCCTTCAGGTTCGCCTTCAAACACCTTTCTCGCTGGAACATTTACATCCATCCTGGCAACATATCACACCCATTGTAGTTATTGGATTCTGACTCCTTTAGCTACGCCAATGTCGTGGTAAAGCTTATACAGCTCATGGTTCATCCGATGGCGAAAGTAGCCGTTGACACAGATAGGTTCATATATTTTTCGAAGTACATTTCTCTCGAATATTCCGAGGTTTTGTATGTCCGTTGTCGTAAGCACGATTTGACGAGCACTATTCTCCGCTTAATTTCTTGGCTGACATTATGTTGTTGTTGTTGTAGCAGCTGGAGGAAGTAGCTGGGGTGCTAATTTTTTATACCCATTTTCAATTTATCGACACTCGATCGTTCATGTAATCAGATTATCATACGACAACTACGTTTCGTGCCTTTGTAGATAACAAGGTTTGTGTCAAGGATTGCTAGTTGTTGTTGTTTTTGAGTCTTAACCACAATTATCCTCCAAGTGATGGCACCTTTTACTTTTGTCTTGGTCTTTGCGCAATCTGGATTTTTTGTAGTGGAAGCATCTAGGATGAGTTTTGTTGGCTGGAGAACTCGAAAGTATTTGGAAAGTAATTTTTCATCGATGTTGATGCCAGTGGTCCGGCCGGGAATCGAACTCGATACCTTCGGATTGCAAATCTACGTCGCTTTTACTGAGCTATCGAAGGCCACTGTCTTTTGTTGACGGAAAATCCGAGGTAGGTAAACTCTTCTACTACCTCAAAACAATAATTTTCAACATTGACGGTGCGTCCTCATGCAGAGGACTCTTTGTTCGTCGAACTCATTATTTTTGTTTTATCCTCGCTGACTGATCAAACCATTTTTTCTGACTCCTTTTCTAGCGATGAGAAAACTGCAGTAACATCCCGCAGATTTTGGCCAATGATGTGTATGTCATGGGCTTAGGCAAGTGGCATGTGACTCTTGTGGAATATGGTGCAAGACATGTTGACAACAGCCTTTCTTATCACCTTCTTCATAACTATATTAAATAGTGTACTGTAGACCGGGTCGGTCCCCATACAAATTTTTTTTCCCTCGAAAGTCGAGGGCAAATTTTAAAGATCAACTCGAGACAACTTAAAAAAAAATTATTTTTTTCCTCCCCCACCCCCCGGAAAAACAGCCAAAATCGTTTTTTTATCACTGCTTTTTTGTTTGTGGCTCAATCTTAACATACAAGGCATCGGTGTATAGGTTTCGACGAGTACTACATTTGTCATATAGATGTCGCTGACATACGACATCATCTTGTAATGATGGCCTCATTTAGAGCGATTTCATTGATTGTTTCAAAAACATAAAAGTTACGTATGATAAGATGTATTTACAGCATTAACAAAAACATTTTTATATGTTGTTTGCATTATTATCGCAAATTATTGCATACTTTCTACAATTGGCTTTAGACGTTCACAGAATATGCTCGAAAGGACCTTGTACGCACTTATTGTACGTACTTATTCTACGGTAGTACTTACAATCACTACGATCTCCTTTCTTGTATATCCCTGGGCAAGCTCTTCTCTAGCCAGATGTTTTCCATGAGCTGATGCATGCTCTTAATCAGCTCCTCTCCACCTGCCTTAAACAATTTAGCCGGAAGATCTTCGGCTCCAGATGCTTTGTTATTTATAAGGCGGGATATTGCCACACGTATCTCACTCTGGCTCGGAGGTGGAAAGTTAATACCATCGTCATGGATTGGAGCGGGGTATTCTGGATTGGTGTCCGTATCCAATAGATTGCTGAAATGTTCTTTCCATATCTTTAGCATGTTATCCGGGTCCGTCACTAGCTGCCCATCGCAGTCCTTGCAGGAGGACAACCCTGTTCCACGCATTCTCGCCTTAACTCTCTGGTAGAATTTTCGGGCTTCCCCTCTACTTTGGAGCAGTTCTGTGCACTCATCTTGTCTCTTCTTCAGCTCCTTCTTTTTCCGTCTCAAAAGACGAGTTGCCTCTCTTCTCTTCTCTCTGTGCCGTTCACGAACAGCTCGTGTTGCCATTGGGTGCAGTTTCGCCGCCTCTCTCGTGGCTTTGCGACATTCATCATCGTACCAGGCGACTTCTTGAGACGGCTTTGAGCAGCCAAATACGCTTCTCGCAGTCCGTTCTATGGAGTCGGCAATATATTGCCACTGCTAAGTAATATTATCAGGGGTTGGAGCATTCCGTAGCAGTTGAGTTAGGTGTTTAAAGTAGGCGTCTGCTACCTCTGTAGTTTGCAGTTTACCGATGTCCAGCATTCGTTGTGGCTGGTTATGTTCGTTTTTCGGCATGCTTAGCCTTGTGCGTACTTTAACTGCGGTAAAGTAGTGATCGGAATCAATATTCGCACCCCTGATCACTTGTACGTCCAGAACATTCGATGCGTGCCTTCCACCGACTACCACATGATCTATCTGATTCCTCGTCAATTGATCTGGAGATAACCATGTTGCCTTATGAATATTTCTGTGGTCGAATCTAGTACTGCTAACTACTATTTTTCTTGCTGCAGAGAAATCAATCAGTCTGATGCCATTGTTCGACGTTTCGATGTGCAGACTAAATTTTCCGATGGTAGGCTCAAATGCGGTCTCCCTGCATATTTTGCCATTAAAATCGCCAAGTACAATTTTGATGTCAAGGGTCGGTATACGGCCATATACATATTCTTGGCTCTCGTAGTATTCGTCTCATCGCTTTTTTCTTTTGTCGGAGTTCGAGCACATATAAGTGTTTTCCACATAACACCTTGTTTTAACTCTTATGGTGGCTATGCGTTCACACCGTGTTGAACCTTGAGACTAGGTGTCGCAGTCACTTGCCAACCACAAATCGACATCCAAATTTGTACATGTCTGCATGTCACACGTCTTCATGCGCGAGCACCCGTGTCTTGTCCACCGGATTTCCTGTAAAGCGGTTATGTCAGCCTTGTATTATTCAAGGATTTCCGCCAGTTGGATGAAGGTATACTTTGTTCTAACATTCCAGGTACATATCCTCAAATCATGGGCCTTAATTCGTTTGAGGTTGTCGTCAACTTTTTGGTAGTCCATTTTATTCTTATCTTCCATTTTTTCATTGCAATAGTTTATACGTTGTTGGCGGGTTGCAAGCCCAACGCACCACGTGGCATGTTTCTCCTCCTGCCAAGATGTTATTACAGCCGCCCATTTTGTGTCAGACGCTGACTAGGGTACCGCTGACCCTGAGCCGTTGTGTTTGGGTTTTAGATTTCCCCTCTCACAGTTAGCCGTGCTCAGACGAGTGTCAAAAGCACGTTTCCAGGCGTCATCATGTGGAGGTTCTGCGTCCGCCGTAGTACCACGAATGCGCGAGATATGTGAGTCGACTTAAAATGCAATTGACGAGGATCACTCCGAGTTTGCCAAATTAAACCGATCAGAAGCTTTACCTTGCATCACACTCCAGACACATAGCTTCGCAGTGTAATGTCGAGTTTATCGACAAGTATAGCTTCTCAAATCGCTGAATGACAATATCGTCTGCATATGTCAATGCGTTTAATCCTGCCTTAAATAGGTCCAGGAGAATATATGTTAACACCCGCTTTAAGTGCCCCTAGCAGTACTTTCCTTAAATGGACGCCGTTAACGATTATGGATTCAAATATTTTGCATAGTATTTTTCTCTCAAAGGATCCCGGAATAGATTGATCCGCTTGTGTCATTTTCCAGGATTCAGCGCTGTAGAGCAAGACAGGTAGGATCAGAGTCTGGTAGAGTTGGAACTTTGTTCTTCGAGAGAGCACTTTGTCATTTAATCGCTTGCTTAGCGCATAGTAGTAGCGGTTTGCGATCAATACTCTTTTGATTTGCAGGCTGACATTATTATTTTTGTTTATGGCGGAGCCAAGGTAGACAAAATCATCTACCACTTCAAGGTTATAGTTTTCAACGTTCACTTAGCGTCCCAGACGAGTGGACTTTTCGTTGAAACAAATAACTTGGTTTTGTCCTTATTTATCACCAGACCCACTTCCACTGACTGCTTTTCAATGCTCGAAAAAGCCGCAGAAACAGGCCGCAACCCACGTCCAATAAAATCTATATTATCAACATACGCGATCAACATGCGGCTTTTGTTAAATATGGTGCCATTCCTGTTAACTGCTGATTTCCGCACGATCATCTCCATTACGATGTTAAAGAGATCGCAGGACAGACTATAGCCTTGTCTAAAGCCTCGCTTGGTAGAAAATGACTCTGACAGATTTTTGTCAAATTTCACTGAAGACTTCGTGTCAGTCAGTGTCATCCCGCAGAGTCGAGTTAGCTTTGCGGGGATACCAAACTCAGCCATAGCATCCAACAATTTCTGTCGTATCGGACTATCAAATGCAGCTTTGTAATCGATGAACAGATGGTAGGTATCGATCTGCATTTCTTGGGTCTTCTCCAGGATTTGTCGTAGCGTGAATATCTGGTCGGTGGTGGATATACCAGGTTTAAAGCCACACCGATAAGGTCCAATCACACATAACACACTTGACAGGACCTTGTATGCGATGAGTAAAAGGCTAATCCTGTGATAGTTGGTAGACACTCTAGGATCGCCTTTCTTAAGCACGGGTCATAGGACACTCAGATTCCAATCATCGGGAATGCTCTCCCTGAGCCTGCTCTGCCGGCAGTCCGTCGGCTCCCGCAGCTTTATTATTTTTAAGCCGCGCAATTGCTGTGCTGATCTCGTTTTGGCTCGGTGGTGGACAGTCTACTCCATCGTCGATGATTGGAGCGATTTCGTCACTTATGCTGCCTTCGGGAACGAGAAGAGATTGAAAGTGTTCCCTCCATATTTGCAGCACACTCTGAGTGTCCGTGACCAGATTTCCGTCTCTGTCCTTACAGGTGGGGATCCCTGTTCCAAAACCTTTACTTTTTAACTTTTGGTAGAACTTTCGGGCCTCACCTCTATCCCTGTAGTTTTCGATATCCTGGTTCTCTCTTTTCTTCCGCAGACGCTTTTTCCGTCTGAACAGGCGTTTCATCTCCCTCCTTTTCTCTTTATAACGCTCCGTCACCGCACGCGTCGCCATTGGCTGCAGTTTTGCCTTGTATGCAGCATCCATTTCCTCAGACATTTACTCGCGACATTCATCATCGTACCAGGGCTTGTCTGAGCGTTGTTTTTCATAACCCAGTACTGTGGTTGCGGCAGTGGTCATAGAATTCGCAATATGCCGCCACTGCATGTCGGGAACATCAGAATTAGGGGGATTTGTATGGAGTAATTGAGAGAGTTGGTTGAAGTAACCGACGCGAAACTTGCCAGTCTGAATCCGCTATCGGAGGTGTTGTTGTGTAGACTAAATTTTCCGACTGCTGAACCAAGAGCATCTTCCCTTCCTATTTTAGCATTAAAATCTCCCAGAACAATTTTAATGTCATGTGTTTCTAACTAATGCCGCCATCTATTGGTTCCGTCGGCCAACTAATGCCCTCCTATAAACATTAGGCACCGGAACGTTTTGCCCACAGTACCTTTTGACAAATATATCCATTTGCCCAACGTGGTAGTTCTATTTCTAAATATTTCCTATGTCAGCATAGTATTGCCATTCCTCACAAATCACTGTGCTCGGCTCTTAAGAAATTTAAGCCTTGAAAAGGTACAACAAAGGTATTGATGCATAACATTTACACAATCAATGTAAGTTATCTACCGACAAAATTATTCAATTCAAATATGGCATCGATAGACAACACTTGTATATTTTCATAAACGCAAGAACGCATTTAACTTTGTTGTCCCTTTCGTTCAGTTATGTCTCGTTTGTTGGCAGACAGCTTCTTGCCTTTCCAATTCCTGACATTTATCTTTGACATTTCATTTCATTTTTGGCAATTTCCTTTGAGAAATAAATCTATTTTCTCACTTTCGTTTAAGATGTGTACATATGTACATATATTTAAATACTAGTAATGTGTATAGATAAATTTTTCTTTTGTTCAATTGTTGTCTTTGAAAGAGTAATTTTTGGTATCTTATACTGAACATATCATTCCGTTACATTTTTAATTTCCTGTAATGCCTGAGTAATAAAAAAAATGATACACATATGCAAGTAAAAGTAGAATGTTGTCAAGGAAACTCATGTTAGTCAGTGGTGGAAGGAAGAAAGAATTATTGACTGACAGAGGTTGAACATATCCTTATGAAGTGGGTACAGCTTTTGCTAAAATTTTTACAATCTGCAGGTTGAGGTAAAGGTAAAGTGATAATTTTTTTTTCATTGGGAAATAAAAATGTGTTCTCTGTTTGGAGTAGAGGCCTGCACAAATTTCGTTGAATGTTTTTTCCAAGACGTTAACAAGTTATTATTTACGACACGTCTTTAAAGAAATTATGATGTAAATATTAGTTTTTCGGTTTCTTATATGTTCCTCATTTCAAATTTAAATCTCTAGCGGCCGTTCAATATCACTTTATGTAATTAAATAAAACTTTCCCTGATATAAAGCAATTCCCCTGCTATGTATTATCCTTGTGATATCAAAATCACTGCAATATTTGCATTTAAAATCCAATTCACTCCTCAGTACCGCCCCCGATAGCTCGTGTCACCGAGTCATAACATTTTATTATAATTCATCCATTTATTTTGTATTTCATTTTGTATTTTACCACCCAGCTGACCGGCGAAGTCATCATCCAGCCAAGTTGACACCTACTCCATCATTTATAATTCCCTTTATGTGTCACAGCAAAATGCGAAGGATGGTGATAGATTTAATTCAAAAAAACGCACTGGTGCACACACACATTGTCCAAACCCCTGTATGCTGGCAGACACACACCCACACACACTGGAGATGCTGCAAACATCATTCGCATGCAACATGCATCAGGCAGGAACAACAACAGCAACCAGACCAAGTAAGCAACATGGGGTATCATGGCATGGCATTATCATCATCGTCGTCGTTGGTGACATGTGAAATCGAATGTCATATGTCAGTGATAGACACCAAAGTGCTGCTGGAGATGATGGTGGAGGATTACTGTGCGCAACGGCTGGAAGTTGCAAGTTGCAAGGAGAGCAAATTCAGTTAAACTTTCAATTTGGTAAATAAACTTTAAAATTTGAGGCATTGAATGAGTAAAAAACACGCTCTAGGATCTTTGGTGACTTTTTCTTTTTTATGCAATAAACAGATTATAGGAAATTGAGGATAGGAATAATCCATAGACAAAATATTCATGACAGCTGTATTTAAACTTATACCTATCGGAAGTTCTATAGGTCTAAAAAAAACTCATACATAGAATATTTGCAAATGTTTGGTAATGCTACTGATATACAATGGAACTACAAATTATGGCCCCCAGTAGAACTAAACCTATTTCCTGTCCAACTCCAATGAATATTGCTAAAATTTTCTATTTATAGGATTTATTTCCGATTACCTCTCCTGAAAAGTAATTAAAAAATAACAACACATGATTTTGGAACTCCATTCTGAGAACTGCACGTGAAAGTAGCCCCAAAAAGAAAAAGTCCGGCATTATTCGTTTTGTCAAGTTACATGCCATAATATCATAATATCGATTTGAAGTTAGTAAGTATCGTATAGGAGGATTTGTCACGTTTTAGGCCCTTTTGCTATATTGTTATGTGTTGGCGTATGATTATCATAAGTAATATTCCAAGTAAATCATACGCCACAGAGTACAACAGATTTATTGTAACTGCTGCAAAATAAATTCAAAATTCAAACAGTTGATGAATGGAAAAGTGAAACTGTTGCGTTATATGAACAGATTAAAGGCATTGTAATCCTTAATTCTTTTAAATTTGTTTCAGCTAAATCGGACTAGTGGTTCTCGAGTTAGGTCAAACAAAAGAGCCTAAAACGTGACAAATTTCATTACTTACTAAAATCGCTATTAAATTATTATGGCATGTAACTTGACAAAACGAATGATGCAGAACTTCTTCTTTTTGGGGCTACTTTCACGTGCATTTCTCAGAATTGAGTCCCAAATCAATGAGCTGAAAAATATTGTACTGTGTCATAAGAAACATAATACTGTTTTAGTCGGCGCAAGTGCGATATGTCCTTAACGTACAATAGTTTAATACACTTTAATAGTCAAATATTGACGAGCGTGGTCAGCGCCTCGGCACTTTTTACCAACTTGATTCCAAATAGCCTGTTCATATCTCTAGGCGAACTGTAACATACTGAGAAATTTTGAGGACGATCAAACTATTACTATGACAATTATAACGATTTATTTAAAAAAAAAGAGGCGTGGCACAGCCTACTTCCAACCTGGCTGTAATTCATAGTGTACCAACAACAACATATATAACAAATCTCATCTTCATACCTCTAATAGTTCATGAGATATATCCATTTGATAATGTATGGGCGGTACCACGCCCCTTTATCTAATCAAAACCAGGTCTAGTAAATATATTAATCGGTCTATTGGAAAAGCCGTCAGAGCGATTTTTGAAAAGGGGGCATGGCACCGCCCACTTCCACAATGGCTGTATGTCATAGTGTACCAACAACATATATAACAAATCTCATCTTCATACCTCTGATAGTTCATGAGATATAGCCCTTTTAATTTTCAGGTTGTATGAACGGTGCCACTCCCCTTTTATCCAATCACAACCAAGTATAGCGAAAGACAGGCCGACTTCCACTCTGGCTGTATTTCTAACTGTACGGACAACATATATACCAAATATCATCTTCATACCTCTGATAGTTTATGAGATACAGACGTTTACAGTTTCAAGATGTAAGCAACGCACACTGATCCGATCCCGCCCATTTTATGTTGGATCACGAATGCGTCTTAGAAAGTAGGTAACAGAAGTTATAGAAGCTCAACACAAAGGCTCCCTTAGTGACTTTGGCTTAAATAGAAAAAATATTATGAAAAAATCAAGAAAATAAAAAATACGAACCCCCCAAATGTTGACTCTGGGGTCGTTATAAGGATCATGATTTAAGGACTTGCACCTGGAATGTCCGAACTCTTTACAGAGATGCTGCCTCTATCCAATAGGCGGAGGTCCCCGACAAATTTAAGGCTGACATCATCGTCGCTGAGAAAATGTGATGGACGGGATAGGAATGCACACGACGAAAGAACTGTGACATCTTTCACAGCTGCCATGCAGAAAGATACGAATTTGGATGTGGATTCATAGTGGGCAAGATGCTTCGACATCTGGTTTCGCTGTTTAACCCTGTAAGTGATCGCCGTTATACGCATCAAGGTAATGCGTATGATTTGTGTACTCGCCCCGATGATAATCAAAGACGAGGACATTAAAGATGCACTCTATGAGCGCCTGAAGGAAATAAATGACCGCTGCCCTGGCTATGGCATTAAAATAGGAAGGAAGATGCACTTGGTTCAGCAGTCGGAAAATTCAGTCCAGACAACAACACCTCCGATAATGGATTCAGGCAGGAAAGTTATGCGTCGGCAAGAAACATTGTAGTGAGTGGTACCAGATTCCCCCATAAAGATATCTACAAGACAACCTGGATATCCCCTGATCAAAAGACAAGAAATCAGATTGATCACGTGGTAATCTATGGAAGGCACGACTCAAGCGTTATGGACGTGCGTGAGATGCGCGGTGCAAATATTGACTCGGTTCATCGCCTAGTTGCAGCCAGGATACGCACACGATTAAGAAGTGCTAAAAGCGCTTGCCACAAAACTCAAAGAAAGCTAGACATCACAAAGCTACCTACCACCGAGATAGCTAATGCCTACTACAACCAACTTTCTCCCTACACACGGTGGCAGCATACTGCGAATTCTATGACCAGTGCCGCAACGACCGTACTGGGTTATGCAAAACCACACTCAGGCAAGCCCTGGTACGATGTCTGTCTGAAGAATAGGATGGTGCATACAGGGCAAAACTGCATCAAATGTCAACGCGTGTGGTGATGGAACAATATAATGAGAAGAAGAGGGAGATGAAATGCCTCTTCAGGCAGAAAAAGCGTCTATGAAAAAAAGAATGTCAGGATATCAAAAATTACAGGGCTGAAGATGAAGCTTGAAAGTTCTACCAAAAGGTCAAAAGAGAAGATTTTGGAGCGATTCCCACCTGTAAGGATAGAGATGGAAATCTAGGCACGGACTCTCAGAGTGTGCTGCAACGTGTATGCACCAGCTCATAAACACGATATGGCTCAAGGAATGCATGCCCGATAATTGGAACCTGAGTGATTTGTGTCCTGTGCTTAAAAAGGCGATCCAATTGTGTGTACCAATTATCGCGGGATCAGCCTTTTACCCATCGCACACATGGTCCTGTCTAGTGTGTTATGTGAAATACTAAACCTCATTCTTGCGAAGCTTATTGAACATTATCAGTGTGACTTTAGACCTGGTAAATCTACGACCCACCAGATATTCACACTACGACAAATCCTGAAGAAGACCCAAGAAATGCGGATTGACATCTACCTTCCGTTTATCGATTACAAAGCAGCATTCGGCAGTTAGATACGACAGAAATTGTTGGATGCTATGGCTGAGTTTGGTATCCCCGCGAAGCTAATTCGACTTTGCGGGATGACACTGACTGACACGAAGTCTTCAGTAAAAATTGACAAAAATCTGTCAGAGCTATTTTCTACCTAGCGAGGCTTTAGACAAGGCGATAGTCTGTCCTGCGATCTCTTTAACATCGTAATGTAGATGATCATGCGGAAGGCTGCAGTAAACAGAAATAGTACCATCTACAACAAAAGTCACATATTGCTCGGGTATGCTGATGATATAGATATAATTGGAAGTGGATTACGAGATGTTACTGCGGCTTTTTCGAGCATTGAAAAGCAGTCGGCAAAATGTCCACTCGTCTGAGACGCTGCGTGAACGTTGGGCACCATAACTTTGGAGTGGTAAATGATTTTGTCTATCATGGCGGTGCCGTAAACAAAAATAATAATATCACCTTAGAAATCAAGAGACGTGTGCTGATCGCAAACTACTGCAAGTACCGTCGTCGAATAAACCATGAGTTGTACAACGACATCGACATAGTCAAGCGCGTTCGAATAGACCAAATGCGCTGGCCTGGACACGCTGAACAAATGGATGAAAATGCTCCGGATCGATAAGTCATCGGCAATAATCTATATGGGCGGCGTAGGATAGGGCGTTGGCTAATCTAGTTGGGGTGACGAACTGTCTACGGGGTCTTCACGAGTGCTCGTGCATAAATATGTGTGGCATCTACTATAATGGCCATGCGGACAAGCACGAGTTTGGATGTGAATTTGTGGTTGGAAAGAGATTGCGACACCTAGTCTCACGGTTCAACCCTATGTGTGAATGAATAGCCACCATAAGAGTCCAGACAAAGTTTTTCCACATAACACTCCGACAGAAGAGAATAGCGATGAGGACAAAGACGAGTTCTACGTGAGGCTTAAAAATGTATATGACCATAGCCCGAGCCATGACATCAAAATGGTACTAGGCGATTTTAATGCTAATATAGGCAGGGAGACCGCATCTGAGCCTACCATAGGAAAATTCAGACCGAAACGTCGAATAATGGCATCAGACTGATTGATTTTTCTGCGACAAGAAATATGGTAGTTAGCAGCACTTGATGTGACCATAGAAAAATGCATAAGGCAACATGGTTGTCTCCAGATCAATCGGCGAGGAATCAGATTGATCACGTGGTAGTCGATGGAAGGCACACAACGAGTGTGCTGGACGTAACAGTGATCAAGAGTGCGAACATTGACTCCGATCACGACCTTACTGCAGTTTAGGTACGCACAAGGCTAAGCATGGCGTAAAACGTACGTAACTAGGCACAACAATAACTGGACATTGGTAAATTGCAGACCACAAAGGTAGCGGACGCCTACTTCAACCACCTAACTCTACTGCTACGGAATGCTCCAACCCCTGATAATATTACCTCTCGCATTGCCAATATATAGCCGACTCCATAGAACGGACTGCAAGAAAAGAACTTGGGTACTCAAAGCCGTCTCAAGATGATGTCTGGTACGACGATGAATGTCGCAATGCCACGAGAGAGATGGATGCTACATAAAGGGCGATATTGCAGCAACGCTAGCTGTTCGTGAACGGCACAGGGAGAAGAGACTTGTCTTTTTAGACGGAAAATGAAAGAGCTGAAGAAGAGACAGGATGAGTGCAAGTAGAGGGGAATCCCGCAAATTTTATCAGAAAGTTAAGGCGAGAATGCATGAAACAGGGTTGCCATCCTGCAAGGACAGCGATGGCCAGCTAGTGAAGGACCCGGATATCGTTCTAAAGATATGGAGTTCATTCACTCCAGAAGACCCCGCTCCAATCCATGACGATGACATTTACTGCCCACCTGCGAGTCCGGGTGAGATACGTGTGGCAATATCCCGCCTTAAAAATAACAAAGCGGCTAAAGCCGATGATCTCCCGGCTGAATCGATTTAGGCATGTGGAGAGGAGCTGATTAGGAGCATGCATCAGCTGATGGAGAACGTCTGGCTAGGTGAGAGCATGCCCCGGGATTGGAACCTCTGTCTGTTATGTCCCATATATAAGAGAAGAGATGGTAGGGAATAAAAGAACAACCGTGGAATAAGTCGGCCATGGCATAGTGGTTAGAACACGCGATTACCATGCGGGAGATCGCAGGTTCAAAACTAGCTCCAGTCATCTTAAAAAAAAAAAATTGTTCTTTCATTGTCGGCTCCCCTCGAATGTTGTTGACAGCAACTTCGCAGTATTAAGTGTCGAGTCAATCGGCGTGTCTAGTAAGAGCTTCTCAAACAGTGACCTTCGCATTCGTCGATAAACAAGTAGGTGCCG
Source organism: Muscina levida (assembly GCA_964034835.1). Taxonomy (NCBI): domain Eukaryota; kingdom Metazoa; phylum Arthropoda; class Insecta; order Diptera; family Muscidae; genus Muscina; species Muscina levida. Next base: position 27,797,402 of record OZ035881.1, read on the forward strand.
TTAGTTGTGAATCTAAAAATAGAAAGCGTGTTAATTCACAACAATGCAAGAAGCTATCCCATACCTCATTCATGGGGTGCAAAGGGAAATTAAGTTAAGTTTAAGTGGAATAAGCCTTAAGGCAGAAACTGAAACTTGTTGAACCTTATCAGTGCAGCTTTAGACCTGGTAAATCTACGAAGGATCAAATATATCACTTTACGACAAATCCTAGAAAAAAAACTCATAAAAAGCAGATCGACACCCACTACCATTTTGTTGACTACAAAGCTGCCTTCGACCCTCTGCTAGGGAATAGGCTACATGAGGCCATGTCTGAGTTTGGTATTCCTGCAAAACTAATTCGACTTCGGAGATGTACCTTGGAAAACACCAAATACTCGGTTAAGATTGGTAAGGATCACCCTGAACCATTCAACACAGAATATGGTCTCAGGCAGTTATGGAGAAGGTGATGAGAAAGGCTGGTGTCAACATGTCTGGCACCATATTCCAGAAGAGCTATATGCCACTAGTCTATGGCGATGATATAGACATCATTGGCCGAAATCAACGGGATGTTACTGCAGTTTTCCCATCACTAGAAAAGGAATCAGCAAAATAGGATTTAGCGGTCAACGAGGATAAAACAAAAATAATAACTTTGACGAACAAAGAGTCCTCTCGGGAGGACTGAAGGACGGCACAGAGCAGGGAGATCCAAACTTCGTTGGAAAGACCAAGTGGTAGGCGGCGTTCCAACATCTGGTAGGATTGACTGGAGAACGCAAGCAGAAGACTGAAGGTATGGTGATCATACGCCACCATATAACAAAACAGCCAAAAACGTGATATTCCCCTATACGATACTTACTAACTTCATATCGATATTAAATTATTATTGCATGTAACTTGGCAAAACGAATGATGCAGAACTTCTTCTTTTTTGGGGCTAGTTTTACGTGCAGTTCTCAGAATTGAGTCCCAAATTAATGAACTGAAAAATGTTGTACTGTGTTACTGTGTACTGTTTTATGGACTTAATTGCCATAAAGATTTTTGGTAATTTTGGTTTCGACGGTATACTTCATACGAAAAGCAGTATGAAAATTGGACCTTCAGTATGCGCTACAGCAATGATTGATTGCTTTTTCGCAAAATCCTTACTGCAATTTTATTTATATGTTAAATTTAATATTTAAACTTACTATTTAACTTGTTAATCACCCCTCTTACGATGGGCCAAAGTATGCTAGCAAATCCTATTGAAATACCCCGTCACTGCTATGAGGCAACCATACAACTGAATTTATAACATAAAACATTGTATGATTACAGGCAAACGTTCAGCTATACTTCCCCTCCACTTCCCGTCCCCCTATTCACATCACCCTCATCAGCTTCATCATTATGAAAATGGCTAGCATAGTCCTGTCATCATCATTTAAAGAGCGCCGCGTGGTTGCAGTCACATCAGCGGGAGGTACAACGCACACACACACACGCATGCACTACCGTCGGCTTTATATACGTTCCCATATGATGCATTTAAAACACATAAAGCAACCTCTGTCAAAGGTGACCAACACCGTGAGGGTGACAAAGCGGAAGCTTATGATTTCATTTTATATTGTACGTATGCATTTTGATATGAGCGCTCCGCCAGATGGGGTTCGCAATGCGCCAACGGTTACAAATAAGGATGATGACAAAATTGCAAAGTGTTCAACGTGATGGTGTTGTGTGTTATTATTACTCGTATTATATGCCAGATGCATTCCGTATTCTGTTATATGATGGGTTTTTAATACTAAATGTCATCAGATGGGCACTGAAACTGGGGTATGGACTGAATACGAGTATGAGGGACAGGCAAGTGCCATGGTGTCTGATGTAGCTGTTGCTGACGATGACGATGACTACGACTACGATGATGATGATGATGATGAGAATGAAATTGCATTGGAAAGTTGGTCATAATAATAATGTTATTTTTCGTTTTGTTGTTAGTGGTGTGTTGCAGTTGCTGATGCTACCGCTTTTAATGTTGATGACGTTGTTGGCTTTAAGTGTCACAAAAACGGCTGCCACATTACCGCACACACACCCATACACACACTAGTGCACACTCTCACTTCCGGTTGACTGGTTTGGAAACGCTAACACACACACACACTTTCTCATCTAGCAACATATAAAATTGTTGACTGCAACATTTGTTGGTTGTAATTGTATGGGTTTATAAAATGCTGTTAGGTATGAGTATAGGTTTGTTTTTGCTCCCCCCTACACGTATTGACACACAAGTTAAATGTTGCATTATGAAAACTGTTATACACCCCTAGATCTCAGATATACCCACTTGTTTTCCGTTTGGTCACCCAATGATGTCACTTGTTTTAACAGATCACATAACTCGCTTGGTCCTTCACTGGAGTTTAGTTGTATGTATGTATGTTTGCTTGCGTTTTGTGTTTGTTTGGTTTTTAATTTTTCACCTGCCTGCCCTTTATAATGATTTTCGGTGTTGCAGCAGCTATGGGTGTGTGTACAAGTAGTAGTTTGGTGTTTGTATTAAAAACTAACATTATCTGGGTTAAACAGCAAGTAAATAAGGCGTTTGGCAGTGGAGGGGGCGTTAACTTTAGCTAAAAATAATTGGTGTTGGGCTGTTGGTTGAATGATAAATGTTATATCGATGTGTTAGTCCTGGACGATGCATGTAGTTATAGTTGGGTGTGGTAGTAGCTGTTCCTATATGTAACCGCTTAAAGGATGGTTGTGATCCGTAGTAATGAGTGTTATGAGATGAATTCTGTTTTGGAAAAATACAGTTTATAATCGGTGGTAAAACATATGTTGTTTATATTTGATTTCAAATTTGGTGGGGCATGCATACGTGAAATAGTGGACTGGACACATGCAGAGACATAAGTGAAACTGAAAATTTCTCAATTAAGATTGCAATGGGATTATTACAGAATTGCCGTGACATATGCAAATATATTGTTTGTTTTGATAAGTGATCTGATGGTATTATTCCCGTGGATCTACAGAAGTATATCAATGTATAAACGCCCTAGCTTTTAACAATCTTCAGAGGCTGTGTGTATGTATGTATCCCTAAAGGGGTAACCCTGTAAGTGACCGAATAGCCACCAAGGGCGAAATATTTTTACATCACGCTGATTTGCGTACACGCCCTGACGAAAGATAATGACGATGAGATTAAAGATGCATATTACGAGCGTCTAGAGGAAACATACGACCGCTGCCCTGGCCACGACATTAAAATTGTTCTGGGAGACTTTAATGCAAAAATGGGAAGGGAAGATGTTCTTGGTCCATCGATCGGTAAATTCAGCCTGCATACCGACACGTCAAACAACGGGTTTAGGCTGGTTAGCTTCGCAGCGGGAAGGAACATGGTAGTGAGTGGAACCAGATTCCAGCACAAAGATATCCACAAGGCAACTTGGCTATCCCTCGATCAAAACACCAAAAATCAAATTGATCATGTGGTAATTGATGGCAGGCATGCATCTAGTGTCATGAACGTGCATGTGATCCGTGGTGCTAATATTGGCTCGGATCATTACCTGGTTGCAGCCAAAGTTCGCACAAGATTGAGCAGAGCGAAAAACGCACGTAACCAAACACAAATAAAGTTAAACATCGCGAAGCTGCACACCCCAGAGATAGCCACTGCCTACTCCAAGGGCAAGCTCTCCCAACTACTACGACACAACGCCTCTACTTCCCGCGGTAGTTGGAGCACACACTTGGATCACCTTTTTTCAGCACAGGACATAATACGCTTACATTCCAATCGTCGGGCATGCACTCTTTAAGCCAAACAATGCGCAGGAGCTGGTGCATGCTCGTTATCAACTCCTCGCCACCGGATTTGAAAAGCTCTGCGGGCAGACCGTCGGCACCGGCGCTTTGCTTTGTTTGTTTTTCAGCCGCGATATGGTTCTTCTTACCTCGGCTAGACTTTGTGGTGGGCAATCTAAGTCTGATCGTGTGGCTTTAGACCTGAAAAATCAACAACTGACCAGATTTTCACACTTCGGCAAATCCTGGAAAAGACCCAAGAGAAACAGATCGACACGTACCATCATTTTGTCGACTATAAAGCTTCCTTCGACAGCCCGATACGGCAGAAATTACTTGAAGCCATGGCTGAGTTTGGTATTCCAGCGAAGCTGATACGTCTTTGCGGAATGATGCTGACTGACACGAAGTCTTCAGTGAAGATTGGCAAGGACCTTACGGAGCCATTCTATACCAGACGAGGCCTAAAACAAGGCGACGGCCTATCGTGCGATCTCTTCAGCATTGTGATGGAGATGATAATGAGAAAAGCTGCAGTAAACACGAGTGGCACTATATTCAACAAAAGCCACATGCTACTCGCGTACGCTGATGACGTAGACATCATCGGTCGAAAGCTGCGGAATGTGACTGCAGCCTTCTCAGGTATACAGAAGGAATCAGCGAAAATGGGCCTAACGGTGAACGAGGACAAAACGAAGTTATTAGTTTCAACGAACAAAGAATCTACTCGTTTGGAAAACTGCGTGAACGTTGACAACTATAATTTCGAGGTGGTAGATAATTTTCTGTACCTAGGCTCCGCCATTAAAAAAGCAAATAGTGTCAGCCTAGAAATCCTGAGAAGAATCCTGCTTGCAAATAAATGCTACTACGGACTAAGCAAGTTCGTCTCTCGACGAACAAAACTCAAGCTATACCAGATACTAATTCTACCTGTCTTAATGTATGGCTCAGAATCCTGGGTTATGACACAAGCGGATGAAGCGGTTCTGGCGGTATTTGAGAGAAAAATACTCAGTAAAATATATGGGCCCATCATCGTTAACGGAGAGTATCGGCGTCGTATGAATCATGAGCTGTACGAGCTGTACACTGACATTGACGTGGTCAAACGCATTAAGGTGCAACGGCTGCGTTGGCTAGGTCATGTTGTACGCATGGACGAAAATGCTTCAGCTCGAAAAGTCTTCGACAATGAACTCGATGGACGGCGCAGAAGAGGGCGACCAAAAACTCCGTTGGAAAGACCAGGTTACTGAGAACCTTACAGAACTCGGTGTGACTAACTGGAGAAGAAGCGCAGAAGATCGAGGCGCTTATAATATTATTCTGCGTGTGGTATATAATCCACTGGGATTGCATAGAAGTACCAGCTAAGAAGAAGAAAAAGAAGAAGAAAAGGGGTAAGGCTATTCCATACCCATAAGGCCAAGGATTTTAGACCGAACTACAACTTTGCTTCGGACACAAAAGAGATATTCCGTACGGTATACCGAGATATAACCGTGTCGTAGGACCATTAAATTATAAATGCAGCCAACTTGACAAAACGAATGATGCTGAAGTTCTTATTTTTGGGTTTACTTTCACGTCCAATTCTCAGAGTTGAGTCCCAAAATCATGTGTTATACTGTGTTATAAATATGAATTTGTGACTTCATCACGCATAAGCGAACCGAACCGAATTCAATTCAATAAAAATTGGCTAACAGTTAGTGTACCAAAAGGGAAATTGAGTAAAACATAGTAAAACAATTTTTTTTGGCAATATTCGTTTTTTAATTGCCTTCTAGGGTGATACACTGATTACAGCGACTACTCTAACTTTTCGATGCCATTTTTGTAGAACGATTTGTCTTTTGCTTCAAAATAGGCCTCAGTTTCGGCAATTACCTCTTCATTCGACGAAAATTCGAATTTGAGATCTGAAAACAGGAAATAGTCGCTGGGGGCCAGATCTGGAGAAAAGGGTGGTGTGGAAGCAATTCGAAGCCCTATTCATGAATTTTTTACATCGTTTTCACTGACTTGTGAATTGTCTTGGTGAAGTAGCACTTTCTTTTTCTTCAAATGCGGTCGTCTTTCGGCGATTTCGTCCTTCAAACGGTCCTATTGGACGCTATGTAATAGTCGCTGTTGATGGTCCTTACTTTTTCAAGGTAGTTAATGAAAATTATTCCATGCGCATCCTACAATACAGACGCCATAACTTTTCTAGCCGACTGTTGCGTTTTTCTACGATTTTGAGCGGGATCATCGTGTGCAGTCCACTCGTTTTTGGTCAAAACTGAGTTCGCGCGGCACCCACTTTGCACAGAGCGTTCTCATACCCAAACATTCGTGAATGATATGATGTACGCTTTCAGTTGATATCTTTAGAGTGCCAACTATTTCATTCAATTTAAATTTACGGTCATTCCAAATCATTTTGTGGATTTTTTTTAATATTTTCGTCGGTAACAAACTATTTTGGGCGTCCACTGCGTTCACCGTCTTCGATGCTCGTTTCACCCCGTCTAAACTTAGCATACCCATCCTTAATGGTTGATTTTCCTGGCACATTGTCCGAAAACTCGTCATCAAGCCAAGTTTTTGCTTCAACTGTATGTTTTCCCTTCAAAAAGCTATATTTTAACAATGTGTCAGGCAGGCCACATGTTTACGATATGGGCGAAGTGAGCGTGGCAAAACTTTTGTTTTGAAGCTAGAGAGATAAATATTGATGATAGATAAATATAATAATGCATACGGGCGGAGTGTGCTCGAAAAACTGTATTTTAGACCTAGAGATTTAAAATTTGGTACACAGAATATGTAAACGAAATTTGAATTCTGCATCAGTGGGTGGAAGGGGTGGGCGTGGCAAAACTATTATTTAGCCCTAAAGAGATAACATTTGAAACCCAGATAGTACAAGAAAATTTCTTACTTACTTGAGTGGCCAATTACAATTTACGAAACGTAGTTCATAAATCTGAGGCCCGAAGTAATAAAGAATTCCACACGCTTCGGCCTTCTGCGTGTGTTCTCCAGTTAGTCCTATCAGATGATGGCACGTCGCCAACCACTTGGTCCTTCCAACGGAGTTTGAGTCTCCCTGCTCTGCGCCGTCCTACAGGTTCGCCTTCAAACACCTTTCTCGCTGGAGCATTAACATCCATCCTGGCAACATCGAAGTCGTGGTAAAGCTCATGGTTCATCCGATGGCGAAACTCGCCTTCGACACAGATAGGTCCATATATTTTTCGGAGTACTTTTCTCTCGAATACTCCCAGGTTTTGTATGTCCGTTGTAGTAAGCATCCATGATTCGGCAGCATACAACAGAACAGATAAGATAAGCAACTGGTATAGCTGTTATTTAGTATTCCGAGATAAGGTGGTGTTACTAAAGTGCTGCCGAAGTTCGTAGAAACATCTATTGGCTAGCACTATTCTCCGTTAAATATCTTGGCTGACATTATTTTTCTTGTTGAAGCAAGATCCGAGGTAGGTAAACTCATCAATGTTGACGGTGCGTCCCCATTGAATGGACTCTTTGTTCGTCGAAATCATTATTTTTGTTTTGTCCTCGTTGACCGCTAAACCCATTTTTGCCGACTCCTCCTTTCTAGTGATGAGAAAATTGTAGTAACATCCCGCAGATTTCGGCCAATGATGTCTATATCATCGGCATAGGCTAGTGGCATGTGACTCTTGTGCAATATGGTGCCAGACATGTTGACACCAGCCTTTCTCATCACCCTCTCCATAACTATATTAAATAGTGTACAGGACAGGCTATCGCCTAGCCTGAGACCTCTTTCCGTGTTGAATTGTTCAGACTGATCCTTATCAATCAGAACCGAAGATTTGGTGTTGTCTTAGGTACATTTGCAAAGTCGAGTCAGCTTTGTAGGAATACCAAACTCAGACATGGCCTCATATAGCCTATTCCTTATCGGGCAGTCGTAGGCAGCTTTGTAGTCGACAAGGAGCGAAAAGTGCATATTTGATCCGTCGTAGATTTACTAGGTCTAAAGCCGCACTGATAAGGTCCAATTAGTTTTACTACAATTAGCTTAAGACGTTTACACAATATGCTGGAAAGGACCTTATCAGAAAGCAATTGGTAATAGGCTTATTCCACTGTAGTTCTTACACTCACTCCTTTTTTAGTATATGGGACATAACAGACTGAGACTCCCATACCCTGGAATGCTCCCCCTAGCTAGATGTTCTCCCTGAGCTGATGCAAGCTCCTAATCAGCTCTTCTCAGTTATCTGGGTCCGTCACTAGCTCGCCTTAACTCTCTGGTAGAATTTTCGGGCTTCCCCTCTACTTCATAGAAACTCTGTGCACTCATCCTGTCTCTTCTTCAGCCTCTTCGTTTTCCTTCTGAAATGACGAGTTGCCTCTCGTCTCTTCTCAGTATGCCATTCACGAACAGCTCGCGTTGTCTTTGGCTGCAGTTTCGCCCTGTATGCAGCATCCGTCTCTTCTCGTGGTATTGCGATATTCATTATCGTACCAGGCATCTTCTTGGGACGGCTTTTCCAAATACGCTTCTCGCAGTCCGTTTTATGGAGTCGGCGTTTTATTGCCGCTGAGAGGTAATATTATCAGGGGTTGGAGCATTCCGTAGCAGTTGAGTGAGGTGGTTGAAGTGGGCGTCCGCTACCTCTTTGGTCCGCAGTTTACCGCAGTTACAGCTTTCGTTGTGCCTGGTTACGTACGTTTTTCGCCATGCCTAACCTTGTGCGTACCTTAACTGCGGTAAGGTAGTGATTGGAGTCAATATTCGTACCCCTGATCACTCTTACATTCAGAAAACTCGATGCGTGCCTTCCATTGACTACCACGTGGTCAATCTGATTCCTCGTCAATTGATCTGGAGATAACCATGTTGCCTTAAGAATATTTCTGTGGTCAAATCTAGTGCTGCTAACTACCATATTTCTTGCTGCAAAGAAATCAATCAGTCTGTTGCCATTGTTCAACGTTTCGGTGTGCAGACTGAATTTTTTACGATGGCAGGCTCAAATGGGACCGGCCGTGGCATAGTGGTTAGAACACGCGACTACCTTGCGGGAGATCACAGGTTCAACTCCTGGCTCCAGTCATCTTAAAAAAAAAGAAAAAAAAAATTCTTTCATTGTCGGCTCCCCTCGAATGTTGTCGAGAGCAACTTCGCAGTATTAGTGTCGAGTCAATCGGCATGTCTAGTAAGAGCTTCTCAAAACAGTGACGTTCGCATTCGTCGATAATCAAGTAGGTGCCGCTAGTTGTAAATCTAAAAATAGAAGGCGTGTTAATTCACAACGACGCGAGAAGCTATCCCATACCTCATTCATGGGGTGTAAAGGAAAATTAAGTTAAGTTTAAGTATAAGGTTCAAATGCGGTCTCCCTGCTTATTTTAGCATTAAAATCGCCAAGTACAATTTTGATATCATGGCTCGGGCTACGGTCATATACATTTTCTAGGCTCTCGTAGAACTCGTCTTTATCCTCATCGCTTTTCTCATCTGTCGGAGCATTTGTATATATGCGAGTTATATGGAAAAACTTTGTCTTGATTCTTATGGTGGCTATACGTCCACACACCGGGTTGAACCGTAAGACTAGGTGTCGCAAACTCTTGCCAACCACAAATCCACATCCAAACACAAATCCACAGCCAATATAGAAGATGTCGCACGTCTTAATGCGCGAGCACCCGTGTCTTGTCCACCAGAATTCCTGAAAAGCGATTATGTCAGCTTTGTATTCTTCGAGGACTTCCGCCAGTTGGAAGGAGGCATCTTGCCTATACAGTGTTGTAACACTCTAGGTGCATATCCTCAAATCCTTAATTCGTTCGAGGTGGTCGTCAACATTTTGGAGGACTCATTTTATTCTTTTCTTACTTCTTTTCATTAAAATAGCTCAATCGTCGGTGGCGGGTTGCAAGCCCAGCGCACCGTGTAGCTGTTTTCTACTCCTGCCAGGATCTCTTCATTTATAGCTTCAGCCGATAGGGTGGCACAGCGACCAATAGGTCATTCGGTCAAGTATATTGTTTATCCTTCGATTGATACTAAATTCTTTGTCATATGCAAAACTATTAAATCATTGTAACCCAATATCATCACAACATTAAATTTTGTATTTCTATAAACTTTTCATATTCATTTTATGAATTGTGTTTGTCACTTTTATGAATTGTTTGCAAATGCAGAATATCCTCTTCAACACTTGCATCTGGTAAACCCATAACTTTTTCGGTACTTAATTGTTAGAGAATCTATTAAATTTATAGCCATTACTAAGCGTCTGTCTGCATTTGTCCACAATGTTCAACAATGGTGGTGCACACAGTTAAATTCCGATGAGCAATGAATACGAAGTTAACAAAAGGGATAATAAAATGAACAAATTTGTAACAAAGTATTAAATTTTTACACAAAAAAACTAAACATCTCTTACAAACATACATTCATTTTCTTTATTGGCCATCATCATACACATTCAACGCGCAAGGACATATGCACCGTATGTGTAAGAATATTGTTGAGTGAAGCAGTTTCTATACAATAAATTGAGATTATTGTCACAGAGTCTTTTACTACTACATATACTTATACAACGTGTAGAAGGAATTTGCTTTAAAATCCCAAAGATATACTACCCGCAGCAGCAGCAGCAGTCGGTAGCAGCCAGCACCTCTCTACAAATTGCGGCATATCCTTCTACTTCGAGTTTTGAGCACAAATCCTTTTGTGCGCTATGTGTGTCATTGTTAAAATGAGCTGAAAAATCTCTTTTGTGTGTCCTCTCGAAACCCTGCACTACTGCTACTATTTGTGTTTTTTTTTTGGCAATGATTCTTTACCATTGCGCCTTTTGTTCTAGAAACAATATTTTGTCAGTTCTTTAGTAAAAATGTTCACACACACACATACATACTAGATATATATATACACATCTATATCGAACTGCAAATTCGTTTGAATGTTCTGTTCATTTATATTTTTCATTTTGTACTTAGAGAGCACAAAAATTAATTGCAATTTTTTGTCATTTGTGACAGATTTTTTCGTTGTTGTTGTTCTATCATGAGCTTGAAAGGATTTTACGTTCTTCATTTTTCACTCTCTCTCTCTCTCTCTGTCGAAGCCAAACAGAAAGAAACAATAAGTAACATTGCGATGGTATAATAGACATTTAAATTGCTTTGACTCGTAGCATTGTTAGCAGAGTTAGAGAGCTAAAGTTGGGGCAATACATGGACAACGAGTAGAAGAAAAGAATTAGAAATTATGTCATTAAGTTGAGATTATGTTGGATTTGTGACCAATTTATTGTGATTGTGAGTAACACAAATGAGCCTTAAAGTGGATTGCAAATTCTATTCTATTGTTAGCAGTTCGAAACCCCAAAAGTAGGCAACATGTTTGTATAGTATATATGTTAGATATAAGTAGCCTTGTGATGATTAAAGTTTTTAAATGTGTGACAATGACTTTTGATAGTAGAGTAAGGACACAATTAAACTTAAGCGTTGCCTTAGGTTATGTTATTTTACTTTAAGAAAATTTATAAAAATAGGGAAACTAATTCATTAAGAAATTTAATCGTGATAAAAGGACATTATATTGATATATTTTTAGCTGAAGAGTAAAATAATACTAATGCTTGTGAAATAAAATTATAAGCGTTTTAACCACCCCGGCCAACTTCGTCCCACCTCCTAAGTTATTGATGGCTGCAATATATGGCGTATATACTTCGACCTCAGCAGCGAACTATTAATACAAAAATTTCAGTCAGCTGAAGTGACTGACGTCGGGAGTGTGATGCAAGGTAAAGCATCTGATCAGTTTAACTTGGTAAACCCATTGTGATCCTTGTCAATTACACTTCAAGTCTACTCACAGAGCTCCGTATTCGTGGCACTACTGCGAACGGAGTACCTCCAAGGTGGTGACGCCTGGAAACGTGCCTTTGACGCCCGTCAGAGCAAGGCTAACTGTGAGAGGCGAAACCCAGGCACGTCAGCTCAGAGTGAGCGGTACCCTAGTCAGCGTCTAACCCTGAATGGACAGCTGTAATGAAATCCTGTTAGTAAGAGAAAACTGCGACGTGGTGCACTGAAATTTGAACTATTGCAAATCCGGTGGACGGGACACGGGTTCTCGCGCATGAAGACGTGCGACATCTACTATAGTGGCCATACGGACAAGCACGAGTTTGGATTTGGATTTGTGGTTGGCAAGAGACTGCGACACCTAGTTTCAAGGTTCAACCCGGTGTGTGAACGTATAGCCACCATAAGAGTCAAAACAAAGTTTTTCCACATAACAGTTATTTGTGCCCATGCTCCCACAGAAGAAAAAAGCGATGAGGACAAAGGCGAGTTCTACGAGAGCCTAGAAAATGTATATTACCGTAGGCCGAGCCATGACATCAAAATTGTACTAGGCGATTTTAATGCTAAAATAGGCAGGGGAACCACATTTGAGCGTACCATCGGAAAATTCAGTCTGCACACTGAAACGTCGAACAATGGCATCTGACTGATTGCTTTCTCTGCGGCAAGAAATATGGTAGTAAGCAGCAATAGATTTGACTACAGAAATATTCATAAGACAACCTGGTTATCTCCAGATCAATTGACGAGAAATCAGATAGATCACGTGGCAATCGATTGAAGGCACGCATCGAGTGTTCAGGACGTACGAGTGATCAGGGTGCGAACATTGACTCCGATCACTATCTTACCGCAGTTAAGGTACGTACAAGGTTAAGCATGGCGAAAATCGTACGTAACCAGGTACAACTAAAGCTGGACATCGGTAAACTCCGGACAACAGATTTAGCGGACGCCTAGTCCAACCACCTAACTCAACTGCTACGGAATGCTCCAACCCCTGATAATATAAGCTCGCATTTGCAATATATAGCCGACTTCATAGAACGGACTGCGAGAAGCGTACTTGGGTACTCAAAGCCGTCTCAAGAAAATGCCTGGTGTGATGATGAATGTTGCAATACCACTAGAGACGGATGCTGCATACAGGGCTAAACTGCAGACAAAGGCAACGCGAGCTGTTCGTAAACGGCGCAGGAAGAAGAGACGAGAGGCATCTCGTCTTTTTAGGCGGAAAAATTAGGAGCTGAAAAAGAGACACAATGAGTCCACAGAGTTGCTCCGAAGTAGAGGGGAAGCCCGACAGTTTTACAAGAGAGTTAAGAATGCGTGGAACAGGGTTGCCATCCTCAAGGACAGCGATGGACAGCTTGTGACGGACTCAGATATTGTTCTGACGATATGTAGAGAACATTTAAGAAATCTGCTGGATACGGATACCACTCCAGAAGACCTCGCTTCAATCCATGACGATGGTATTAGCTGTCCGCCTCCGAACCAGAGTGAGATAAGTGTGGTAATATCCTACCTTCAAAATAACAAAGCAGCTGGAGCCGATGATCTCCCTGCTGGAATATTGTGGCAGTTATGTTTACTACAGCTTTCATCGGTACCATCTCGATAGGCTGTCGATTTGTCTAGGGCTCCGTCTCGTAAAGACTGACTCGGTAAAGTCCTTGGCCATCTTCGCTGAAGGCTCAGTCAGGGTCATTCCGCCAGGGCGTATTAGCCTCGCAGGAATATCCAACATATTCATGAATTTATGTAATTTCTGTCCCATCAAGCTGTCAAAGGCAGGCAGCACTATATAAGATGATTTGTGTCCATGTGTTTTCATGAACCTTTTACAGTATTTGTTGTAGTGTAACTATCTGGCCTGTAGTTGATTTATTAGGTCTATAGCCACCTTAAAAAGGTCTAATCAGGTTTAATAAAACTGACTTAAATCTTATATAATACATAACACACCCTACAGGGCCTTTCATGTAATAGGTAAAAGTCGAATTCGGCGGTAGTTAGAGCACAAACCATTTTTCAACACAGGACATATACAGATTAGATTCCAATCATCGGCCGTATACCCCATGCTCGTTATTAGCTCATCGTCGGGTTATCTAAGCCATCGTAGGAAGTTGGGGTAATGGTTTTACGTGAACTGTCTTTCGGTACCAGCAATTGGAGAAAGTGTTCTCTCTAAAAATGCGGTATCCTCTGCGTTTCTGTAACTAAATTTCCGTCATTGCCTTACAAGAGAATAGTCTAGTATAGGTAACTTTGACTTTAACCTTTTTGTAGAATTTTCGGGCATAGTTGTAGTATTTGTAAGAGGTGGTTAATGTAGGCATTGGTTATCTCTTGGGTTTACAGTTTTGCAATGTTTAGCTTTGATTTTGATTGGCTACGTGTTTTTTTGCTCTGCCTTATCTTGTCTGCACCGTAGCTCCAACTAGATAATGATTTATTTCATGGATGGTGGTGATGTAAGTCTTGTATAAATCGAGACATCCTTAGAACACGGTCCTTACAACGTTTTCGGAGGGTTGTCAAGATTTAGGTGTTCCATTCATTACGTTTTCTTTGTGTGTTTTAAAGACAGAACAAGACTGGGCGTATAAAAAACTAGGACCACTTGTGAATCCTAACCATCTTCTGTCCCTCAAAAACATAACCAAACACTTTATCAACATCAGTCAAGCCGTTTAGAAGTGATTGAGACATTTACAAAACAAAACAGAAAAATGACGGTTGAAGCGCCACCTATCGGATAGAATTGTGATTCTTAACCATCAAAACGAATATGAATCTAAATCGTTCAATTTATTTAGGGGGAGTACAGAGACAAACTCTCGTACAGAGGGGTTAAATATACAAAATAGACCAAAAGTCCGTTCACATGTGAATCTGTAGCTTTATCGAACAGACCCGGTGGTTTGGGACGGAGGGCTTACGATATGCAAAGAAGCCAATGAAAATGCATACATAGTTCATAGAAAGGAACCTTCATTAATAAGAAAATCGGTGTTCGATAATGAAGCAATCACAATCTGGCTGACATTTTATATGTTGAAAGGGAGTCGGCGGAAATGGGTTTGACAGTGAATGGGGACAAAACGAAGTAAATGGTATCATCGAACAAAATGCCCACCCGTTGGAGACGCAGCGTGAACATTGAGAACAATTGCTTTAAGATAGTCAATGAATTCATCTACCTCGGATCCGCCATGGACAAAAACAACAGTGTCAGCCTAGAAATAAAACGGAGAATAGCGTTTGGTGATTCTTTGGGCTACGCGAGCACTTCATAAAACCACCCTATCTCGTACCACTAAATTCCAACTGTACCAATTACCAATTTTACCGGTCATGCTGTATGTCTCAGAAGCTTGGGTGCTTGTACAGACGGATGCAGCTCATCTGGCGGTGTTTGAGAGAAAAATACTCCGCAAAATATATGGACCCATTTGCGTAAACTACGAGTTCAGGATTCGGATGAACCATAAGCTGTACAAGTTATACCACGACATTGATGTGGTCAAGCGGATCAAAGTGCAACGGTTATGCTGGCTAGGCCATATCGTGGGGATGGATGAGGATACTTCAGCGCGAAGGGTATTCTATCAAGAGACCTCGAAGGACGACGCAAAAAGGGAGACCGCGACTACATTGAAAGGACCAGGTGGAGGAATCACTGACGGTGCTTGGTAAGACTGACTGGAGATGGTGCGCACAAGATCGAATCGAATGGAAATCCCTTATCATTTTGGCATCTGACTTAGACACTAAGATATAAATATATATGTTGTCATGTTGTTTTTAAGGCTAATAATAATTGTTCGCCGTAAGCGTAAATAATGAAAAGGAAAAGAGGGAAAAGTAAAACACGATAGTTTTAAAAAATATTCATAATGCCAATTGCTTTATTGATTGGTAACAATATTACCTTTTTTTACACGATTTGTAATATTGCAACAATATGCAGGGGATGCTGTCGGTAGCGATCGATAGCGAGCATCTTAACTTGAAGAGTCAACGAGATAAGACAAGATGAAGTAATTTGGCGGCGACTTTAAGCATTCGTTAAGTTACTCGTTAGTATCTGCAAACGTCACAAGGCTGTATTAAAAATGAGAAGACAGATTCTAACGAGAATTTAAGGCAGGGATGGGAGTTCGAAACCCATTAATTTAATTACGACGAAACACAATTTAGTGGCGTTGTTTTGAAATAATGCCCGCCTATATTTGCCTATTATATAAAATATTTCTTTACGAGATTTCCCTTTTTGGCATACAAATTAAATATCAAACTTTTGATATGATAATCCACAATTTTAATATCCGCCATACCGCCCTAATGTATGCAACGCATTTCTGCTTAAAATGTTATACATGTTTACAATTTATATCATGTCTTAAATTTAAACTCTGATCACATTTAATATAATTACGCCACAAAAAATACCTGCTCATTTACGAAATGTACAAAGTTTTGGCGTCATACGCCGTGACGTGAAATGTTCGTCGTCGGCAATGTGGAGCAAAGTGCTTAACGGTCAAAACGTGTTTACGTTAATCGTGCATGAATCACAATGGCGTTTGTTGGCTGCTTTTAGTTGCATTTCATGACAACATCTAATTAATGACACATGTTGCAAAATTGGGTACCACACCACACTGAAGTACATATTGTTGGTGTTGCTGGTGTTGCTTTGTGTCGTGGCATGACTTTAGAGAAAGAAAATTGGCAAAATTGGGTTGGTAAACCTGGAAATGTTTTGAAATGAATTAAAAGTATACAAGGATTTATGGCAAGCAATGTGTGTGTGTGGTATGTGTGGAAATTTGAGCACTAAGTAGCCTTTGGTAGAAAGTGTACAAATTCTAGGTCACAAATGGAAAGGATATGAGCACTTTGGCACAGAATCACTTGGTGGTGAATGCATAAAATTTTAATAACTCAAACGGAAACAGGAAATTTCGGCAATTTTAAGGAGTTTTACAAATTTGTATACTAAGTTTAGAAATTTAATTCTATTCAGGAGACGAATTTAAGAGTGAACTCAAATTTCAATAAAACTGTACTAAGGCTTAAAAGTTTTAGGATTACAAATTTAATAAGCTTTAAAGGTTATATTAAAATTGGTCCTGGTCTGTTAACAATATATAGTTTTAATTAATATACATGATATATTAATATAATGAACATGTTGTTGACTTGAGCCTACGAAATTTTATTAAAAGCTTTTAAGCTTATTAAATTTTACAAACACACTTCCATATGTATACCATAATTTCTATAACTAACCACTAGAGTTTACAAATAAATATTTAACAATAATAACCCACTAACATTATGTTAATGGCAAAGTTATTAATGCCAATCCCTAGAACTTTCTTAATGCATAATCTTTGGTGGTTAATAGCTGCTTTTAGTATAGCCAACTTTCAGGCTTCTTCTTTATAACATGAATTGCATTAACTTCTTACATAAATAGTATTTGCATTATTGTGAAAACTTTTGCTTAACAACCTTGACATTTAATTGCATTCAGACACACACACTTAGACACTTTCCCATGTATATACTTTGTAGTGGCTTCACTAAGGCTTCACTTCGTGCTTACATATTGAAATGCAACAGCAAAATGTTGAAGAGCTAATTAATATGTTAGTATATCTTAAAGAAATTGCTGTTATATTGGTGCTGAACTTGGTTGCGTTCTACAGGGGAAGTTTACATTTCATTAACAAAGTTTACAATTTGCATTTAAATGCGAGATGCAAGTGGAAATATACTGCAATATACTTTAGTTGAAAGTTTTAATTAACAGTCTCTGTGGCAGTTAAGTGACCTAGAAACTTCGATTCGATTTGAGTATTTAAAATTCTAGTTATTATAAATAAATTGTATGGCATTAAGTGAAATTATAAATAAACATTTTATATAAAAAAATCACTAAAATCACTCATCAGCGGTGAGCTGGAAATGTCTGGAATCATGAAGTTGGATTGGTAAAGAGAATATTCGATTTGATCACGTTTGCTTGGAATGATGGAAAAAGAACCTTCAAAACTCTTCAACTAAGTGACAACTGCAAATTTTTAAATATATAATGCAATTTATATTAACAGAGACATAAGTTCGTATATCACAGACTCTCACAGTGTTTATTTTTTGCAATGAAACTAAAATAGTACAATAAGTAGACGATAGAGGGCGCGTGAGTCAGTTTCATATAAAGAGAGCGGAAAATGCATGAACTAACGGTTGATGTGCCTGTTTTTTTTAAATAGATCTCAGCATATAAACACACATTAGGAGGCTGTAACCCCTAAAGAGAGAACGCGTTCCAGTTGGTGGATAGCGAATGCGATAAAGATATAGGTGATTGGAGGGAAATCACATACCTCCCGCAGACCAAGCAGCTCGGAAAGAACACTAGGACGTTCGACTTTCATGCGGAAGGTCCATTGCTCAATTCCTGTCTTCATTCATCTACATTTTTCGATGTTGTCGACAGAAACTTCGTAGTATAGTGTCAAGTCGATCGGTAGGTCTAGTAAAAGTTTCTCAAACAGCTGACGTTCTCATTCGACTATAAACTACTAGATGCTGTTAAAAGGGCGACCTGAGTGGGCATACGGTGAGATGTTGACGGTTAATGAATCAAATATGGTCAACGGCGTAGTACGAGCTTTATGTTGTTAGTAACTACATATACGTTGAGTAGCCTAACTGGGGTGGTCCAGCCGATGTATGTAGTAGGTAACAAAAGTTACTAAGGCTGAACACAATGACTCTCATAGTGACGTTGCAAACCCCAAGAAACCAGGACCGGGCGCGGGTCACTAATAAGCCACTCCTCTTAATAACAAAATTATTATGAAAACACAAAGAAATGAATAGATGTTTTCAGCCTGCCGCTAGCGTTATATGGACCTAAGATGTTACTCCCATCCAACTGACGGATGTCCTCGACATATATAAGACTGCCATCTCCGGCATACTAGAAAAGCGAGGGACGCGACAGGGATACACACGAAGTAAGATCTGTTGCATATTTCACAGTTGACATCTGAAAAGAAACGAATTTGGATGGGGGAATCATAGTCGGCAAGAGATTTAACCCTGTTAGTGAAAAAGATAGACACATTGCTTACCAAGGCAAAATATGTTCTCATCAAGTTGATTTGTGTATACGACCCGACGGAAGACAAAGTCGAAGACACTAATGATGGAATGTATAAGCGCCTGGTGGTAATGTATGACCTCTTCTCCGGTTATGATTAAGTTATTCTGGAAGATTTTAATCCGAAATCTGGGTTCAGCAGTCGAAAAATTTCGTCTATACATTAACACATTCCAACAACAGATTCAGTATATTAACATTCCAGTCGGCAGAGTGAAATCCACAATGCAATCAGAAGATCTCCTGATCAAAAAGACCAGAAACCAAAATGATCACATGATAATCAATGAAAGGCATCTATCTATCTGTGATTATTATTATTATTATCCTTTAAAACAACTTGACAACATATATATTTAGATCTCAGTGTCTAAGTCAGAGGCCGAAATGATTAAAGATTTCCATTCGCTTCGATCTTGTGCGCACTGTCTCCAGTCAGTCCTACCAAACAGCGTCAGTGATTCATCCACCTCGTCCTTCCAATGTAGTCGGGGTCTCCCTCTTTTCTGCCGTCCTTCGAGGTCTTGATAGAATACCTTTCGCGCTGGAGTTTCCCTATCCATCTCACGACATGGCCTAGCCAGCGTAATCGTTGCACATTGATTCGCTTGACCACATCAATGACGTGGTATAACTCGTACAGCTCATGATTCATCCGAATCTTAAACTCGCCGTTTACACAAATGGGTCCATATATCTATCTATGATACGTGGTGAAAATAAAGACTCGGAGCATCAACTAGTTGCAGTAGTAGTTGTAAGAGTATTCCTGAATTTTACATGAGTCTCGCTATGCAGGCCTTACCCATAATGTGCTTACCACACTGGACATATTACAATATAATTGCCTGCGTCGCCGTATGATAGTGCAAGCCAACTTGCGCTCTCTAAGAATGGGGGTCTACAACTTTAGGATGAAGGCTCTTTCTTCCTGTCCCAGAAGATACCAAATTGGGTATAATAACAAGTATCTTTGGTAAGGTTGAGGCTTATCTTACCACCTCATCAAGTCTATGGGTCTGTAACACCCGGTTGCAATGCCAATCCAAATTCCAGCCCGAAGACTCTAGCAACGATTTCTGTATCAACCACAATCCGCGTGATGCTCCCACTAGAGTGCCTACACCATCGGACAGGCGAAAACAAGTCCCGGGACGTTTGAACCCCAAGTAACATTCGAGTATGAAGACTCTTCAAGTGATTTCGGTATCAATCACAGCCCGCGTGATGCTACCACTAGAGTGCCCATACCATGGATCAGGCGGAAACAAATCCCGGGGCTTTAGAAACCCCCGCTAAAACCATACACACCGGTGGGAGTTTCACAGGGAGCTGTATAACCAAATCGAAGTGGTCAAGCGCGTCTAAATACTCCTTATCGCTAATATGTAATATTCGTTATCAAAAACTTTGTTGCAGTATTAATGACACAGTACAACACATGATTTTGGGACTCAATTCTGAGAATTGCACGTGAAATATTTAATTATTATGCCATGTAACTTTACAAAACCAGTGATGCAGAACTTTTTCTTTTTGGGGCTACTTTCACGTGTAGTTCTCTGAATTGAGTCCCAAATTACTGAGCTGGAAAATGTTTTACTGTGTAATTGTCTATTTTGGGTATTTAGAATGGAAGTTTATCAATCTTCGCTTTTATCCCTCATTTCCCGTTTAACAATATTTAGTGGCCTTAAATTTTTAAATTTCAATATTAATTTCTCTTGCAACACTTTTTTTATTACGAGTACAATTTCTTTACTTTTTCATTTCATAAATATTTGCATTTTATTAAAACATTACTCAAGACGGAGTGGCAAAAAGAAAAACACCAGAAATAATAAGGCGAAAGAGAAAAACGAACCATTTTGCATAAATTTTCCTGGCAATCGGGCGTCTGTACTAGTCCCTTGCATTTCATGCTGCAGTCACCTTTGTGGCTTCTTAACTGCAAATTTGGGGAGGGGGGAAGTACAAATGTTAAAATGTTTCTGAGTTACGGCAGCAACAAAAAGTGTTAAAGTATACTGAGAAGGCAATGATGATTTGCATATATGCAAATCGCAGCAGTTGCTGCAGCAACGTCCTTGCAACAACAATAGCAGCAATGTGAAGCACTTTTGCTTTTTACGTAGCGCTGTATATGATACAAGCACCCTCTTTCCGTCTTATAAAATTCAACTTCACACAAACAAGCAAGCACAATCTAATAGTAACTTGTATAAAAGAATTTGGCAAAAAAAATCTTAACAAAAGTCAATTTAGTGATTGAGATACATTTAAAGTACTTCTTTGTTGGCAATTAAACCTATAAATAGTACAAAGAGGCATCTGTGTGTGTGTTTTTCTTATTACCGCCACTTAATGTGGTCGCCACAAAGTAAAGTGGCAGAAAAATGCTTTTCAACCATTCACTCACTGGGTTCGTTCACTCACATTCTTTTACCATTTTTGTGGTTTTGATCAACATTTCTCTTTAGGGTCAAGTGGTTTAATTGCATTTCCGTTAAGTTTTATGTTTTGCTTTTGGTGTTTTATAGTTTTGATTGTTCTTTGGTTAAATTCAAATGCATAGTTAAGTTCCAAACGATTTTCCCTTGACTTCATGGTAGGTAGGTTAGTAGGGTGGTATGAAATTGAAGTTTTGTAATCGTCTTAATGTTTTCTGTATATCTATCGGAGCTAATATATCAATCAATATCATATGTAGTTGGTTGATAACACAGTGGAACAGCTAATCGGGGGGTTACAAATATTAACTCAGGGTAAAGGTAATGGGTTAGTAGAGTAAAACCCCCAAAGAGTTTGACGTTCTTAGACCAAACTTTTTTTTATGAACTTTTATATTTATTACTTATTATGATGATTGTTCTCTTAGTTTTTCAGCTATAACTCAAGGTCTAGACTACAGCGTATGAGTAATATTAATTTTATGCGGTTTTTATATTAATCATACGCACATCGTTCCAATAATGTGAATATATGGAACCTTCTCTTTGACATGGGATTTCTCACCTCCCGATTGGCTGTTGCACTGTGTTAATAAACCATAAATCCACAATAATGGAACGATGCTCGCCATTACTTGATGTCCATCTCATATCAACCATACTACAATAAGTTACAAAACGTTCCACACTATATAGCCTTGCGCCACCATCATGACATTTCCTTCATTCTTTGCAAGATACTTACAAAAATTTTGGTACGTAAATGTTTCCACTTGTTCCGGTGTTACCACTTTACATATACGGACGGGCAATTCGCCTTCATACCCTCTATAGATTTTTGCCTTCTAATTTATGTGCATACATTTTTGTATACGGCCAAAAGGTTATGGCTTAAATGCAGTTATAACTTTTCGTCTGTTTTTGCCATAACGTTGAAAATTTTTCTTGTTTTTTTTTTGTTTTTATTTTTTCTTAGCCACTAATGGCTTTTTGTGGTACAACTAAAATGTAAATTCATAGAATATGTATACTTCGTATATATAGATTTCTGCCAGCAAACTTTCACTTGATAGCAGCAAATTTTTGTGAGATGCCATGTGAAATGTTTAATTGGTTCCTTGAAATATACTTTGGAAAAATCCTAGAATCAAAAAAACATATGGCTACTAAAAGTATGCCACACAATTGGTAATGGATAGAATGTTGTAAGCCTAAGTGTAGACGCAAGGCAACACACGTTTTCAATTAGCTTTGTCAAAAGTTTTCTCCTCTGTGAGTGAGAAAATGTTTAAAGGTCATCTAAAATGGGTTTTTTCAGTTAAAGTTAACGAAATTGGTCAAGGGCAAGATTTGGGGTTAGTTTGTAACAAGTGTCTTAGTTTAAAAAAAAAAAATGTTTCTTAAAAATCTTAAGGACATTTAAAGTTGAGTTGAAGTAAGAGTATTGTGACTAAGTGCTAGTTTCCTGGTCGTGTTATGTCGATGTTGTGATCATGTCTAGTAAAAGCTTCTCAATAAACCTGACATTTAGATTCGGTATTAAACTGTAGGTTTCGTTGAGTATATGGGTGCAAATGAGGAAAGATCTTTCATGTCACTTTCATGGAATGCCAAGAGGAAATTGGGTTTTTTTGAAAATAATAAAACATGTTGTTCCGCTCTACGGTGCTCTACCCATCGAGTCTATTGCCTAAGACTTTTCGAACTGGATCATTTTCATTCATTCGTACAACATGTCCTAGCCAGCTTGACAACGCCAATGTCGTTATCTAGTTCGACTTAACCAAACTCAAAGGAAGCTGGACATCGCGAAGCTGCAAACCCCAGAGATAGCCACAGCCTACTCTAACCTTCTCTCCCAACTACTATGACACTACGTCTCTATTTCTGACGTTCGCGATACACAGTGACGACATATTGCGCATACCAAGGCAACCGCCGCAACATCCGTGCTAGGATATGAAAAGCGCGCTCAGACGAATCTTGGTACGATGAAGAATGTCGCATAGCATCTGAGGAACAGGATACTGCTTATGGCCAACGATACAGCCAATTGTAACCCGGTCTGTTAGGGAACGCCACAAGGAGACAGCTATTTAAGCGAATTTTGCTCAGATGAAGACGGAAAAAGAAGGAGCTGAAGAAGAGACAGGTTAAGGGCACAGAGTTGCTCCGAAGCAGAGGGGAAGCCCGAAAACTCTACCAGAGAGATAATGCTAGAATGCGTGAAATAGGACCTGAAAAGAAGGAGCTGAAGAAGAGACAGGTTGAGGGCACAGAGTTGCTCCGAAGTAGAGGGGAAGCCCGAAAATTCGACCAGAGAGAAAATGCTAGAATGCGTGAAATAGGACCTGAAAAGAAGGAGCTGAAGAAGAGACAGGTTGAGGGCACAGAGTTGCTCCGAAGTAGAGGGGAAGCCCGAAAATTCTACCAGAGAGATAATGCTAGAATGAATGACCAGCTAATGACAGACCCGGTTAAAGTTCTAAAGATATAGGTAGAATATTTCCGCAATCTACTGGATACGGACACCACTCCAGAAGACCCTGCACCAATCCATGACGACGGTATAAACGCTCCACTTCCGAGCCAAAGCGACACACACGTGACAATATTCCGCCTAAAAACTAACAAAGAGGCTGGAGCCGATGGTCTCCGTGCTGATTAGAAGCGTGCATCAGCTCATGGATAACATCTTGGTACAGGAGAGCATGCAAGGGGCTTGAAGTCTCAGTCTGCTGTGTCCCATATACAAGAAAGGAGATCGTAGTGAGTGTAAGAACTATCGTGGAATAAGCCTATTACCATTTGCGTACAAGGTCCTTTCGAGCATATTGTGTGAATGTCTAAAGAAAATTGTAGAAAAACTAATTGGACCTTATCAGTGCGGCTTTAGAGCAAGTAAGTCTACTACGGATTAACTATTTACTTTATGCCAAATCCTGGAAAAAACTTATGAAAAGCAGGTCGCTACCTACCACCTCTTTGTCGACTACAAAGCTGCCTTCGACTATCCGATAAGAAGTAAGTTATATGAAGCCAAGTATCAGATTGGTGTTCCTGCAAAACTGACTCAACTTTGTAGATGTACCTTGGAAACACACAAAATCTTCGATTCAGGTTGGTAAGGATCTTTCTGAACCATTCAACACGGAAAGAGTTCTCAGGCGGGGTGCTAACTTGTCCTGCATACTTTTTACTATAGTTATGGAAAAGGTGATAAGAAAGGCAGGCATCAACATGTCTGGCACCATATTCCACAAGACCCACGTGCCTCTAGCCTATGCCGATTATATAGATATCATTGGCTGAAATCAGCGGTATGTTACTGCAGTTTTCTCATCACTAGAAAAGGAGTCAGCAAAAATGGGTTTAGCTGTCAACGAGGACTAAACTTAACTAATGATTACGGTGGGGTAGTAGATTTGAGGTAGTAGATCAATTTACCTACATCGGATCTTCCGTCAATAAGGAAAATAATGTCAGCCAAGAAATTAAGAACAGTTTTCGCCAATAGATGGTTTTGTGGACTTCGGCAGCACTTCAGTAACACCTCCTTATCTCGGGATACTAAGAAACAGCTATACAAGGTACTAATTTTACCCGTTCTGTTGTATGCTGTCGTGTTTTCGATAACGGACATACAAAACCTGGAAGTATTCGAGAAAAATGTACTCCGGGAACTATATGGACCTATCGGCGGATGAATCATGAGCTAGATAAGCTTAATTACGACATCAACGTAGCTAAAAGAGTCAGAATTCAACGACTACGATGGCTGGGACATGTTGCCAGGATGGATGTAAATACTTCATGCTGAAGTAAGGCGCAGAGCAGGGAGACCCAAACTTTGCTGGAAGGACCAAGTGGTTGGCGACGTGTCACCATCTGGTATGACTAACTGAAGAACGCACGCAGAAGACCAAAACGTATGGAATTCTTAAATACTTGAGGCCTCTAATTTATGAACCACATTCGTAAGTTGTAATGTGTTACATAAATAAGTTAGTAAGATTGTTAAGATTGTTGTTAAGGATTTATATGCGCCATTCGTTACGAAGTGTGATAGTTTTTCACAAACACCTGGGAACATTATATTTAATAAGAGCCACATGTTAATCGCAATCGCCAATGATATCGACACTATCGGCAGGAAGCTGCGGGCGATGACAGCTATCTTCTCATTTATGAAAAGCAGGTCACCATGAATAGAAATAACAATGTCAGCCTGGAAAATAGGCGGTTAATAGTGCTCGCCTAACACCTTAGTTCAACTGTACCAGGAATAAATCAGCCTGTCCTGATGAGTTTGAGAGATAAATACTACGAAAAATATATGAACCTATAAGTTTCAACAGCGAGTTCAGAAGGTATCAGAAG
This sequence comes from Muscina levida, assembly GCA_964034835.1. Lineage (NCBI taxonomy): Eukaryota > Metazoa > Arthropoda > Insecta > Diptera > Muscidae > Muscina > Muscina levida. Next base: position 27,823,130 of record OZ035881.1, read on the forward strand.
GTAACAGAAATTTTGACATGAGTTGACAATTGTTAAAATAGTACAGTAGATAACCGGGCGTCGGGAGTGTGATGCAAGGTAAAGCTTCTGATCGGTTTAACTTGGCAAACCCAGAGTGATCCTTGCCAATTGCACTTCAAGTCTACTCACCGAGCTCCGTATTCGTAGTACTACTGCGGACGGAGTACCTCCACGTGGTGACGCCTGGAAGCGTGCCTCTGACACCCGTCAGAGCACGACTAACTGTGAGGGGCGAAACCTAAAACCCAGGCACGTCTGCTCAGAGTGAGCGGTACCCTGGTCAGCGTCTGACCCAGAATAGGCGGCTGTAATAAAATCCTGGCAGGAGGAGAAAACTGCGACGTGGTGCGCTGGGCTTGCAACCCGCCACCGACGTATAAACTATTGCAATGAAAAGAAGTAAGAAAAGAATAAAATGGACCCCCCAAAATGTTGACGACCACCGCAAACGAATTAGAACCATGATTTAAGGAAATGCACCTGGAATGTTAGAACACTGTATAGACCAGGTGCCTCTATCCAACTGGCGGAAGTCCTCGAAGAATACAAGGCTGACATAACCGCTTTACAGGAAATCCGGTGGACGGGACACGGGTGCTCGCGCATGAAGACGTGCGACATCTACTATAGTGGCCATGCGGACAAGCACGAGTTTGGATGTGGATTTGTGGTTGGCAAGAGACTGCGACACCTAGTCTCAAGGTTCAACCCGGTGTGTGAACGTATAGCCACCATAAGAGTCAAAACAAAGTTTTTCCACATAACACTTATATGTGCCCATGCTCCGACAGAAGAGAAAAGCGATGAGGACAAAGACGAGTTCTACGAGAGCCTAGAAAATGTATATGACCGTAGCCCGAGCCATGACATTAAAATTGTACTAGGCGATTTTAATGCTAAAATAGGCAGGGAAACCGCATTTGAGCCTACCATCGGAAAATTCAGTCTGCACACCGAAACGTCGAACAATGGCATCAGACTGATTGATTTCTCTGCGGCAAGAAATATGGTAGTAAGCAGCACTAGATTTGATCATAAAAATATTCATAAGGCAACATGGTTATCTCCAGATCAATTAACGAGGAATCAGATTGATCATGTGGTTGTCGATGGAAGGCACGCATCGAGTGTTCTGGACGTACGAGTGATTAGGGGTGCGAACATTGACTCCGATCACTTCCTTACCGCAGTTAAGGTACGCACAAGGCTAAGCATGGCGAAAAACGTAAGTAACCAGGCACAACGAAAGCTGGACATCGGTAAACTGCGGACCACAGAGGTAGCAAACGCCTACTCCAACCACCTAACTCAACTGCTGCGGAATGCTCCAACCCCTGACAATATAACCTCGCAGTGGCAAAATATAGCCGACTCCTTAGAACGGGCTGCGAGAAGCGTACTTGGGTACTCAAAGCCGTCTCAAGAAGATGACTGGTACGATGATGAATGTCGCAATGCCACGAGAGAGACGGTTGCTGCATACAGGGCGAAACTGCAGCCAATGGCAACGCGAGCTGTTCGTGAACGGCACAGGGAGAAGAGACGACAGGCAATGCGTCTTTTTAGAAGAAAAAAGAAGGAGCTGAAGAAGAGGCAGGACGAGTGCACTGAGTTGCTCCGAAGTAGAGGGGAAGCCCGAAAATTCTACAAGAGAGTGAAAGCGAGAATGCGTGGAACAGGGTTGCCCTCCTGCAAGGACAGCGATGGTCAGCTAGTGACGGACCCGGATAACGTTCTGAAGATATGGAGAAATCACTTTAGAAATTTACTGGATACTGACACCACTCCAGAAGACCCCGCTCCAATCCATGACGATGGTATTAACTGTCCACCTCCGAGCCAGAGCGAGATACGTATGGCCATCTCCCGCCTTAAAAACAACAAAGCTGCTGGAGCCGATGGTCTCCCTGCTGAATTGTTTAAGGCTGGCGGGGAGGAGCTGTTTAGGAGCATGCATCAGCTCATGGAGAACATCTGGCAAGAGGAGAGCATGCCCGGGGATTGGAGTCTCAGTCTGTTATGTCCCATATACAAGAAAGGAGATCGTAGTGAATGTAAGAACTACCGTGGAATAAGCCTATTACCAATTGCGTACAAGGTCCTTTCAAGCATATTGTGTGAACGTCTAAAGCCAATTGTAGAAAAACTAATTGGACCATATCAGTGCGGCTTCAGACCTGGCAAATCTACGACGGATCAAATATTCACCTTACGACAAATCCTGGAAAAAACCCATGAAAAGCAGATCGACACCTACCACCTCTTTGTCGACTACAAAGCTGCCTTCGACTCTCCGATAAGGAATAGGCTTTATGAGGCCATGTCTGAGTTTGGTATTCCTGCAAAGCTGATTCGACTTTGCAAATGTACATTAGACAACACCAAATCCTCGGTTAAGATTGGTAAGGATCAGTCTGAACCATTCAACACGGAAAGAGGTCTCAGGCAGGGCGATAGCCTGTCCTGTACACTATTTAACATAGTTATGGAGAAGGTGATGAGAAAGGCTGGCATCAACATGTCTGGCACCATATTCCACAAAAGCCACATGCCACTAGCCTACGCCGATGATATAGATATCATTGGCCGAAATCTGCGGGATGTTACTGCAGTTTTCTCATCGCTAGAAAAGGAGTCAGCAAAAATGGGTTTAGCGGTCAACGAGGACAAAACAAAAATAATGATTTCGACGAACAAAGAGTCCTCTCGATGGGGACGCACCGTGAACGTTGACAATTATTGTTTTGAGGTAGTCGACGAATTTACCTACCTCGGATCTTCCGTCAACAAGATGAATAATGTCAGCCAAGAAATTAAACGGAGAATAGTGCTAGCCAATAGATGTTTCTACGGACTTTGGCAGCACTTTAGTAACACCACCTTCTCTCGGAATACTAAGAAACAGCTATACCAGGTGCTTATCTTACCTGTTCTGTTGTATGGTGCCGAATCATGGGTGCTTACTACAACGGGAATACAAAACCTGGAAGTATTCGAGAAAAAAGCACTCCGAGAACCATATGGACATAACTGTGTCGACGGTGAGTTTTGCCATCGGATGAACCATGAGCTAGATGAGCTTTACCACGACATCAACATTGCTAAAAGAGTCAGAATTCAACGGCTACGATGGCTGGGACATGTTGCCAGGATGGATGTAAATGCTCCATCGAGAAAGGTGTTTGATGGCTAACCTGAAGTATGGCGCAGAGCAGGGAGACCCAAACTTCGTTGGAAGGACCAAGTGGTTGGCGACTGAAGAACGCACGCAGAAGACCAAAGCGTGTGGAAATCTATAATACTTGAGGCCTCTAATGTATGAGGCACGTTCGTAAGTTGTAATGTGTTACTTAAATAAGTAAGTAAGATTGTTAAGGATTTATATGCGCCATTCGTTAAGAAATGTGATAGTTTTTTATGTCGTCGTGATGACACAAACACCTGTGAACATTATCTATATAAATAAAAATGAAATGGTCCTCGTATGTCATACCATCACTTGAGAACGGCTGGAGCGATTTGGCTGATTTTTTTTTTATTCGATTCGAAATTTTCCGTAGATTGTTTGTGTTAAAAAAAATCATATCCAGGTGGCGCTAGGGTGGATTTCTATCGAAAATTTAAATGCATGTACCAATTCAACTGAAATTTAGAATTAATATTAGTTTGGTCATGAGAAAACATTATACGTACAAATGGACCCGGTAGATGGCGCTGGGGTCGGTTTACAATCAAAATTTAAACGAAAGGGCCAATTTAACTGAAATTCAGAATCCATGTATGTTTGATCATCAGAAAAAATTTTATATACAAATGGACCCGGTAGATGGCGCTAGGGTGGATTTATATCGAAAATTTGAATGCATGTACCAATTTAACTGAAATTTAGTATGTATTTATGTTTGTGGAACCTTGAGAAAATTTTTTTGTATAAATTGACCCGGTAGGTTTCGCTATGGTGGAATTATAATGAAAAGTTTAACGAATGAAACAATTTGACTGAAATTTAGAATGTATATTTGTTTTATTATGAGAATTTTTTTTGTATATATGGACCAGCAGTTGATTTAGCTGGGGTTGAATTATTTCGAAAATTTACATCGATTGTCCGATTTTACTTAAACTTAAAATATATGATTTTTTTGGCATGAGAAAATTTTGAATGTATGTTAGGAACCAGATGCCGGTGTTTAGCTTATGATACACTTAATTTTTGGAATGTCACTTAGTCACTTTTTTTAACATCATAGTTATTCAGAAGTCTATATATATATAAAAAAATTACATTTTGATGTCACCACTAATTGTGAAAACGGTTGACCCCATTTGTCCCAAAATTTCAGTGAAAGGTAAGGTAAAGAACGACTAACTTTTATAATGGCGCACTTCATACTGAATTAGAGAGCTTCACAAAGTGGGGATAATAACGAAAATAGGAATAACTGTTGATATCACCTAGACCATACGGTTAATGGGGTTGCTGAGCCTAATGAATGCATTTTGGAAATTCGTACTCCTTAGGATAAAAAGGTACAATCACCCAGTACACCAACGCAGAAAGTTATATGTCAGTCAATCGGCTTAAAAATGTGGTTTTAGAATGTATGCCTATCAATAAGTATGTTTTCATCACATCATGGTGACACTGCTGATCTAATCTTTAAGATATATGAAGAACAGAATTTGTGAAGAATTTAAATTCGCCCTTTAAATTGAAATATTTTAGAGGTCAAAGAAATAAACCAATCGTTATTAGATTTCAACTTTACTCAACATATTTTACAAAAATTTGGAGGCAGGACTGGGTCTGCCGGGCCAGCTAGTATTTAATAAGAGCCACATGTTAATCGCAATCGCCGATGATATCGACACTATTGTCAGGAAGCTGCGGGCGATGACAGCTATCTTTTCATTTATGAAAAGCAGTAATAGTGCTCTCCTAACACCTTAGTTCAACTGTACCAGGAATAAATCAGCCTGTCCTGATGAGTTTGAGAGATAAATACTACGAAAAATATATGAACCCATATGTTTCAACAGCGAGTTCAGAAGGTAATAGAAATCATGACATGAGTTGACAATTGTTAAAATAGTACAGTAGATAACCTTTAGTCATATAAAAAACGTTACTCTGATTTTAACAGTGAGATATAAAAACATGGGCAATCATCTCTTTAAATTCTTTTAAAGTGTATTCCTTTTTTTTTTGACCTGCCGACGAGATAATCCTTACTGTCATTAAGTTCTTGTAGCTTTTGGTTTACATTATTAACATTATCCCTTCTAATGCCCACTGGACTGTGGACTGTGATAGATTTCTACTTTCGGCATTAAGGCCATTACATTTGCCATATACTGTCATCTATTTGTGGTGTCAAATATGCCATTGCCTTCAATTACCATCCATGCGATTTACTAAAAATCTACCAGAGGGGGAAACCATAAAATCAACCATTGATTAATCTTTCCCTCCGCAAAAAACAACACACACACACATTAATTTAATCGCTTAATGTTGCATAACATTGAATGTGTTGCTGCCAAGCGTCGGAAAGGTGGACGCGCACCGCACCACATGTTAACTGAGTGAAGTTACAATACGCTAGAGCGCTTAATGTCGACTGGGTCATCATCATTTTCATTTGGGAGTTTTGCGAGTGGAATGGTGGATTGGTTGTCCAATCATATTGTTAATGTTTAAATCAATTGAATGTGAGTGCGAGGGTGGTGAGGAGGGCATTAGTGACATTAAATACTTACAATGGGCAAAATGTATGCGTGTATTGTACTTGGTAACATGTGTATGTATAAGGATATTGAAAGGTGTTTGCATGTATGGGTGTACTTTTTATGTAGGAGTGTGTGTATATGTGTGTTTAAGTGCCACAGAGGTTAAAAGCTAATGGTTGGGAATTAAATATGTGTAAATGTGAATACTGCACAGTGGTTTCGAGGGTAAATGACGGCTTTAATTTTTAGAGTTTTATTCAAGCTCAAGAACATTTGTTTTTGAAGAAAGTTTATTGCAGAATGATATTCTCATAATACCAGGCAGTCTGTATAGCTATTTCGGATTCAGCCAGGAATTCTCATCACTAGACTTTGGTTCAATGTTTGAAAATTGGTCGTTTTGTTATGATGGTGACCGACCATGATATGTTTGTTAGAACGTCCAATAATCATGCGGAAATCCAGGGTTCCATTGCACTCTCAGTCATCTAATTTGCTTTCATTAGTGACCCCCTCGATGTTGTCGACAGCAAATTCGCATTTAAAGTATAGTAAAAAGCTTTTTAAGGAGCCAACGTTCGCATTCGACTGTAAAATGTAGGTCCTGTTGTGTAAGCCTAAAAATTGTAGCGTGTTAGTTCACAATAACACGAGAAGCTATCCCATGCCTCATTCATGGAGTGTAAAAGAACATTAAGTTCTTTATACCATCACCCTTAGGGATGAGGGTATATATCATTTGATACGACCCAAAAGTGTAACACATAGAAGGAGTCACTTCAGACCCTAGGTTTCTTAGAACCAATTTTGACTCATGACTTTTTAAGTCATTTGAGCCATGTCCATCTGTCTGTCTGTCCGGCTGGTTTGCACGATAACTTTCGAAAGACGCAACCCCATACAAATACATCAGTTTTGCCAGGATACATTTTTAGAGAAAAAATCTAGAAGTCCAGACACGCCCCTTCTGGTACCTCCCATACAAATGTATCACTCCGCCCACTTTAGAGATGGAGTAAAAATATCAATACACTCGACACGATCGGGCCCAAATTCTGTATTTTGTTAAGTTATAACAGGATAAAGTTTTGGAAAAAAAATTAGAAGTCTAGACACGCCCCTTCTGGTACCTCCCATACAAATGTACCTTTCCGCCCACTTAAGAGATGGAGTAATAATATCAATAAACTCGACATGATCGGACCCTAAATTCTGTATTTAGCAAAGCTATAAAAGGATAAAGTTTTGGAGAAAAATTCTGGAAGTCTAGGCACGCCCCTTCTGGTACCTCCCATACAAATGTACCACTTCGCCCACTTTAGAAATCGAGTAATAATATCAATATAATAGCAATTTTTTTATTTTACTGAGGGTGATGGTATATGTAAGTCGGGTCGCCCTACTGAAACTTTCTTACTGGTTTTAGACATATTTTGTTATGCTCAATGTTACATAGTTTGTATGTCTTTACCACTGTGCGATGTTTCCATACCCTCTAACGGATTATAAAAGCAACATTGAACGTGTACGTTTATAAACCAAAAGCAACAACAAGAACAACCATAACAATATTACAGAAAGGCCGAGTAAAACATAATACAACAGATGGACTGTAGACAATAGCAGACATATGTCCGGATATGGCAAAGGAGCTAAGCAGACAGTCAGACAGACAGACTGATGTAACCCAGGACATACAAGCAGCCATAGGTGTATGTATAAATATACTCCAATCGCTACAGCTTTATACCCGCACACAGCTATTAAGCCTTGAAACATAAAGATTATGTTTCCAGTAACAACACCAACACCAACAATTACACCAACATTTTGGTGTTAGCTGACGACGACGATGATGGTGATTAGCCTGATTAGTTGCAGACCAATAACGAGACGATACAAAAAACACCAAGTAACAGGCCGACAAAAACAAAAACTTTTACTAATAATTGTAAATCAATGAATTGCAAAGTTTAAATGACCGCCACTGCCAATAACAGTTTGTTAAGCCAGTCGGCGCTGCCGCACTCAACCATAGCCATCTCCTACGTCAAACTCCTGAGTCATTAACTGCGAAGCAACATAATTATTTTCCATCGTTTATTATCAAATGATGTATTTAGCTTAGTTTGCTGTGTTAGTTACTGACAACTAAAAGCTTAAATGGTTGTACTATTCCCCAGTAAAGAAGCAGGATACCACTACCCTTCAGGTGGACTTTAATTTCAAATTACGCCTTATGGGCACAAAATTAGTTGCTGAACACCTTTCTAATCCCTGACAGTTGGTTGCTTTCATTTGAGAACTTTTATAGCTTGTACAATTTTTATTTTGTAATTTTCAATATTGTCAATAGTTTGAACTTTGCTGCTGGTCGCTTTTTGTATAAAGTTTTTGAAAAAAAAAAAAATAAAAACTATGATGTCGCATGGGGGAATTTCGCTATTATTTCGGGGTTTGAGCTTTTAGCTCATAAAAAGTTACATTTGCAAAAGTTTCCGACAGAGGATTAAAGTTAACATAGTAGAGATAATCAATGGTATGTGCTGGAATTAGCTTTAACTAGTTGTAATGTAAAGCAAATCTTCTGTTAGTAAGAAGGAATTTAAAAATTAATGCAAGGTATATATTTATAAATAATTCATAAGATAATACATACATTGAGAAATGTGTGTGGTCCTTCGAGCCGACGATATTCATATTATATAGAAGACATGAACACTTCGTTTTATAAGTGATAATTAATAATATTGACGACAAGATAACTTAAACAGTACACAAATATCCGTCAGGTAGTCCAACAACAGTTGTCGAATTTTTCTTATTAAGTGGCCCATTACAACTTACGAACGTGGTACATAAATTATAGGCCTGAAGTATTAAAGAATTTCACACGCTTCGTTCTTTGGCGTGCGTTCTCCAGTAAGACCTAACAGATGGTGGCACGTCGCCAACCACTTACTTGGTCCTTCCAACGAAGTTTGGGTATCCTTGTTCTGCGCCGTCCTCCAGGTTCGCCTTCAAACACCTTTCTCTCTGGAGCAATTACATCCATCCTGGCAACATGTCCCAGCCAATGTAGTCGTTGAATTCTGACTCTTTTAGCTACGTCGATGTCGTGGTAAAGCGCATACATCTCATGGTTCATCCGATGGGGAAACTCGCCATCGACACATATAGTTCCATATAATTTTCGGAGTACTTTTCTCACGAATGCTCCCAGGTTTTGTATGACGGTTGTCGTAAGCACCCACGATTCGGCATACAACAGAATGGGTAAAATAAGCACCTTGTCCAGCTGTTTCTTAGTATCCTGAGATAAGGTGACTGACTGACTGACATTATTTTTCTTATTGACGGAAGATCCGAGGTAGATAAATTCACCTCAAAACAATAATTGGCAACGTTCACGGTGCGTCCCCATCGAGAGGACTCTTTGTTCGCCGAAATCATTATTTTTTGTTTTGTCCTCGTTGATCGCTAAACCAATTTGTGCTGACTCCTTTTCCAGTGATGAGAAATCTGCAGTAACATCCCGCAGATTTCGGCTAATGATGTCTATATAAACGGCATAGGCTCTGAGGTGGACTGTTAATACCATCGTCATGGATTGGAGAGGAGATCTTTTGTAGTGGTGTCAGTATCCAGTATTTCAGAAATGTTCTCTCCATATCTTCAGAACGTTATCCGGGTACGTCATCATTGCTGTCCTTGCAGAGGGCAACCCTGTTGCACGCATTCTCGCCTTAACTCTCTGGTAGAATTTTCGGGCTTCCCCTCTGCTTCGTAGCACCTCATTGACTACGTCAATGTCGTTGAACAACTTATACAGCTCATGATTCATTCGACGACTGTACTCGCCGTTAAAGATGATTGGTCTTAATATTTTGCGAAGAATTTCTCTCACCAAGACTCCCAGAATAGATTGATCCGCTTGTGTCATTACCCAGGATTCTGCGCTGTAGAGCAAGACAGTTAGAGCTGTATCTTTGTTCTTCGAGAGAGCGCGTTGTCGTTAAATCGCTTGCTTAGCGCACAGTAGCAGCGGTTTGCGATCAATACTCGTCTTTTGAATTCCAGGCTGACATTATTATTTTTATTTATGGCGGAGCCAAGGTAGACAAAGTCATCTACCACTCCAAAGTTATAGTTGTCAACGTTCACGCAGCGCCCCAGACGAGCTGACTCTTTGTTCGTTGAAACAAATAACTTGGTTTTGTCCTCGTTTATCACCAGACCCACTTCACCCGACTGCTTCTCAATGCTCGAAAAAGCCGCAGTAACATCCGCAGTCCAAGTTCAATGATATCTTTGTAATCGGTATACGCCAGCAGAAAGTTTTTCCTCCCAAATAAGATATATATGAGTTCAAAAGTCTACGTTGATAAGCCAGCTAGGATTCAATACTTAGAAGACAACAATATTCGTATAAATCGCGATAAATGCTAGAAAGTTTAACCATCTGAATTGACAACCCATGGGGTAGTCGCGGCCTACATTTGTGTGAAGTGATATTTAAAGAGAAAATGCCAGACATTATTCATTCTAGCCATGTTAATGATTTCGTCATTAAATTTTATTAAAATTATTCTATATAAGATTACAAAACTAATTTCTAAATGGATCACTCGTTAGAAACAATATCCATTTGAATATATTTTGAGATGTATCATAGTAATTGCCAGAATATTATTCTTTCGGGCCATAATAAAGATTCCCACATCCAATTGAATTTAAATTGTTACATTTAAGATAAACAAGAATGCCTAGTTAAATGTATCGCAATGTTATTTTAGCTTCCTTTAATACCTTAGTAAGCTTTAAATCGTAATAACTCATATTAAAGCGTAATACAACAAAATATAAAAAACGCGTGTGGCAATATAAAAACCAGTCTTTACCATGGCAACAATTTACGCAATCTGTCTTCAAATTATTCTCAAATACTTTTCTCTCAATTGTTCCTCCCTTCTAAGAAGGCAGCCACCATGTCATAAGTACCACCACCACATACATACATCATACATACATACATACGTGTTATTGTTATTTATTCAACACTTACAAGAAATATGAACGAACGATAACATATAGACACAACCATGATACAACCCCAATCATTATCCTTGACCTTTATGCATATGCTACAAAGAGTCAACATCATCTAATGACCACCAAAACCAAGAAGCAAAAAAAAAAAAATAAAATATCGCAAGCCTATTATGTAAAATCTCTAGTTTTTTTTTCTAAAGCCTCCGAGAGAATAAACACTCGTGAATAACAAGCTATGAAATTTGTATTGCCTACATGAGTGGGCAAACGACGTGGTGTATATTTGAGTTAGAGAGGGAACCAAGGGGGGTTCTTACGACACAAGTTTCCATATGTGCCGGTTGGGGTTTTTTTTATATTTTTTATGACCTCCTCCTCCCTCTACACAGCAATACCAACTATCCCATACATGCGAGTATACACATAAGACTTATAGTACTCGTTCACATCAGGGTCACTTCATTTTATGACCATGTTTAAGGTCATCATCGTCATCATCAACAACAATTGCTAGAGGAAGCTTTCGTATGCTCCTCCTCTCACATCGTCGTTTGTAGTGGGGGCAAAAAAAATTCCATATTATGGCATTAGCATTAAGCATTCTATAGATAGACTCATGAGCTTGTAAATGAGATAGTTTTGGGGAGCATGATGAAGTCGTTGATGGCGACGTGGATGATGATGATGATGCCGTCGTAAAAAACCAGTATACAAGTCTACTAAGACTCCTAAGGATGGAAGTGTGGCAGAAAGGACACATCACAACTACTTCTAATTCTTAACTACTGCTCTAGTAGAAGAGACCAAAAGCGCCTGTAAGCGCTTCAATCTTTTGTAAGGGCAAATGGGGGATCACAGTAATAAAAACTGTATTGGAATCATGTTAAAATGGCTATTACGTGTATGTACATAATTTGTACGAAATCAATTGAGTGAATGTATAAAAATAGCTTGTTATGTGGACAAAAATGTGACCTTTAATGGGGCGGTGGCTGGGGCGATTTTAGCATATTTTTTTTACACAAAATCTATAATCTAACAGACACTCAGACACGTAGCCAGACACAGACACAGGGGACGGACCGAGTGTCATGTGGGAAATGTGCCAAAGAGATAAGATACAATGTCATGTGGTATGCTAGTCATACAGGGGCGAATAGTTTACACATATGTGTGCGTAGTATTAAATCAATATATAATATGTATGTACGTACGTTAAGACTAATAACTAAGTTGATTTTTAAAAAAAAAAAACGTGAATGTAAGAGCGTCACACAATTTTCGGCATATCTTTAAGACATATTTAAATTCGTTATTTCGCACAAAGAAGAATATCGCAAGTGCACAACATAAGCCAGCCAGCGAATTTGTTTTATTTGAACGCGCTTGACTACGTCGATGTTGTTATAAAGCTAATGGTTCTTACGACGGCACACTTCGTTAACTATTATAGAGCCAACTAGTTTTCAAAGCATTCCTCCTTTAAAGACTTTGACCACTGACTGAACCGGTTGTGCCATTACTAAGGATTTTTGTTCGTCGAAAAGGGGGCTTTGTCTCTTAAATGCTTGCTTAGCTCATAGTAGTAGCGGTATGTGATCAATACTCGTTTTTTAATTTCCAGGCTAACATTTTTAATTTCCTTTACGCCGAAGGTAGACAAAATCATAAACCATTTCAAATTTATAGCTGTCAACTTTCATGCTGAATCCCAAAACAGTAGACTCTTTGTTTGTTGAAACAAATAACTTAGATTTGTCCTCATTTACCAAAGCTTGAAAAGACCGCAGTAACATCTCACAGTCATCGGCCAATGATATCTATATCATCGGCATATGTATGTGACGTATTTACTGCAGTATTCATTAAGATCATATCCATTAGGATGTTAAAGAGATCAGATAGATTATTCCATGTCTGAAGTCTGATTTGTTCGAAAAAGGCTCAATAAGATATTTCCCTATCTTCACTGAAGACTACGTATCGAACAGACACAACCTGCCTGTGGTAAAAATTTAGTAATTGTCTGTATCTATCTATATTCCTTGCGTCTTCTCCAGGATTTGTTGTAGTGTGAATAACCGGTCGGTTGTGTATAAGTTTATACCAGGTCCAAAGACACACTGATATGGTCCATTAAGGGTCGTTGAGACGAGCTTTACATTGTCAAATAAAACTCTCAAAAGAATCTTATATGCAATCGGTAAGAGGCTGATACCGTGATTGTTGGTGGAAACTCTTGGATAGCCTTTCTTAGGCACAAGACACAGAACACACACTTTCCATACATTACATTAACATTTCACAAAGCGTTCTTATAAGTTGGTACATGTATGGTACCAGCTTTCGCCGCCTTCCTTAAAAATCTCTGCCGGCAGTCCTTCGGCACTCGCATTTTTTTCAAGCCGTGTAAATTTAGGACTTTACGGAGCCTTTCTATACCAAAAGATGCCTAAACAAGGCGACGACCTGTCGCGTGACCTCTTCAACATAGTGATGGAGACATGCTACTTACGTACGCTGATGACGTAGGCATAATCGGCCAAAAATGCGCGATGTGACTGCAACCTTCTCAGGTATACAGATGAAATCAGCAAAAATGGGTCTCCTGGTAAACGAGGACAAAACGAAGTTATTAGTTTTAGGGAACAAAGAATAAACATGTTTGGAACGCTGGGTGAACGATGACAACTAGAATTTCGAAGGGGTAGATGATTTTATGTACCTATTATCCACCTCGATATAATCAATTTAGGGTTCCTCCGAGAAATCAAGGTATGATGCAATGGAGAAACCCAATCTTTAAGAAATCCTAGGTCCCTCGCCATTAAACAGGATGAGCGATGGGTTAATACCCCACCCTCGAAAAAAAAACTATATTACTGCAACGCTGACAAATGTAAGAACAATCCCCCCCTCGACGACGATCTACGGCCTTACACAACATGAAACATTGAATGTTCGAACTCTCTCTGAAACATCAAGACTGGTACTACTATGCAATGAAATGTCTTCCTACAACATTGACCTATTAGGCATAAGCGAAGCAAGATGGGTACATAGTGGCAAACAATACCTTTCATCAGATCACTGTTTCATATTCTCCGGAAATAATACCAATAAAATTTATGGTCCAGGTATATTTATGTCAAAGAAAACAGATAGGCCACGACTGGAATACATGCAGACAAGCACGAGTTTGGATGTGGACTTTTGGTTGACTAGAGATTGCGACACCTGGTCTCACGGTTCAACCCGGTGTGTGGACGAATAGCCACCGCAAGAGTCAAGACAAAGTTTTTCCACATAACACTGATATAAAGAGAAAAGTGATAAGAACAAAGACGAGTTCTACGAGAGCCTAGAAAAAGTATATGACCGTAGCTAGATGGCATGCATCGAGTGTTCTGGACGTTTGAGTGATCAGGTGCGAACATTGACTCCGAACACTACCTTACCGCAGTTAAGGTAAGCTCAAGTCTAAGCATGGCGAAAAACGTACGTAACCAGGCACAACGAAATCTGGACATCGGTTCACTGCAAACCACAGAGGTAGCGGACGCCTACTCCAACCACCTAACTCAATTGCTACGGAACGCACGAACCCCTAATAATATAACCTAGCAGTGTCAATATATAGCCGACTCCATAGAACGGACTGCGAGATGCGTACTTGGCTACTCAAAGCCTTCTCAAGAAGATGCCTGGTACGATGATGAATGTCGCAATGCCACGAGACAGACGGATGCTGCGTACAGGGCGAAACTACAGTCAATGGCAACGCGAGCTGTTCGTGAGCGGTACAGGTAGAAGAGACGATAGGCATCTCGAAAAGAAGGAGCTGAAGAAGAGACAGGATGAGTGCACAGAGTTGCTCCGAAGAAGAGGGAAGCTACAGGAGAGTTAAGGCGAGAATGCGTGAAACAGGGTTGCCCTCCTGCAAGGAGGATAATGTTTTGAAGATATGGATAGAACATTTCAGAAATCTGCTGGGTACGGACACCATTCCACAAGTCCCCGACCCAATCCGCCTTAAAAAAAGCAAAGCAGCATAAAACGATGGTCTCCCGTCTGAATTGTTTAGGTGGAGAGTAGCTCATTAGGAGATACATCAGCTCATAAGGAACATATGGCTGGAGGAGAGCATTCCCGGGGATTGGAGTCTCAGTCCATATACAAGACAGGAGATCGTAGTGAGTGTAAGAACTACCGTGGAATAAGCCTATTACCATTCAACACGGAAAGAAGTTTTAGGCAAGGCGATTGCTTGTCTTGTACACTATTTAATGTAGTTATGGATAAGGTTATGAGAAAGGCTGGTGTCAACATATCCGGCACCATATTCCACAAGAGCCGCATGCCACTAGCCTATGCCGATGATATAGACATCAATGGCCGAAATCTGCGGGATGGTACTGCAGTTTCCTCATCGCTAGAAAAGGAGTTAGCAAAAACGGGTTTAGCGGTCAACGAGAACAAAACAAAAATAATGATTTCGATGAACAATGAGTCATCTCGATGGGGACGCAGCGTTAACTTTGAAAATTATTGTTTTGAGGTAGTAGATGAGTTTACCTACTTCGGATCTTCCGTCAACAAGAAAAATTATGTCAGCCAAGAAACTAAGCTGAGAATAGTGCTCGGTCGGCAGCACTTTAGTAACACCACCTTATCTTGGGATACTTAGAAACAGGTGCCAGGTGTAAATTTTATCCCGTCTGTTGTATGCGGCTGAAAAGTGGGTGATAACGACAACGGTCGTACAAAACCTGGGAGCATTCGAGAGAAAAGTACTCCAAAAAATATATGGACTTATCTGTGACGATGGATGGATGAGCAGTATGAGCTTTACTACGAGATCGATGTAGCTAAAAGAATCAGAATCCAACGACTTCCACTACTGGGACATGTTGCCAGTATGGATGTAAATACTTCAGCGAGAAAGGTGTTTGAAGGCGAACATGCAGGACTCAAACTTCGTTGGAAAGACCAAGTGGTAGGCGACGTGCCGCCATCTGATAGGACTAACTGAAGAACGCACGCAGAAGACCGAGGAATGTGTAATTCTTTAATACTTCAGACCTCTAATTTATGAGCCATGTTCATAAGATGTAATGGGCCACTTAAGTAAGTTAGTAAGTAAATTTTTGAATTATTCTTTACGAATGATTACTATTTATATAACCTACGTTACTCATGCGTTAATTACATTGTCATTGCTTACAGCGCCACCTGCTGACAATTTTTCACTTTTCTTCGTTCCTAAAACATTGCGTAGCAGTTACGAAGCATCCAATTTGGTACAGGCGTATAATATTTCGGGCCTCTTATTTGCCATCTCCTTCATTACTTCTGCTGATATGCCATCGGGACCAGGTGCTTTCCTGGATCGGAGACCAAGGGCAGTATTCTTGTGTTCGTGCACCGTGAACGGCATGGGATAAGTTATGTTCCCAATGAGTCCTCTTTCCTCTCTTGAGTCGGAAATAGAGATGTCACAATATTGTCCATAGTTGATTCGAACATCTGCCCTATGCGGTTTTTTGCGCCTAACTTCTCCTGTTTATGACCTCTCGAAATTCCTCAAAAAATTGCCGCTATCTGTTGGCTATGGCATTTCGTAGGGATTTTTTCGCTTCCCTGTATACCGATGTTCCGGTTTCATATATGCCTCTACGTCTTGCTCTTGTGTACCTTCTCCCACATCGGAGAAAGTTTCGTCTAACAGTATCGATATCTTTACTTCACTAATACGTATAGTGATTGATTTCTAATGTTTGGAGGGTTCGTCTTGGGCATTGCCCTGTTACAACCCTGTGTTATCACGCTCATAACCTATCCTGTTGCAGTCTTTGCGTCGTTTGCGAGATCATATTCTACGTATCTCCTGTCGATTTCTGGTATAAGTGCAATGGCATTTAGCTTCCGTGAATCCCATTTCCGACTATTCATCGCCGTATATCAAGTATATCGCTGATGGTCGCTGCTAGTATATTTCTTCAAGACCTTCCAGTTCGTCAACTTTTGCGCCATTGTCTCGGATATCAGTGTTACATCTGGTATGGTGCCCTCACACGCGTATTGTCTAAATGTTGATACATTTCCCACTTTTACAACAAGAAGTCACGTTCTAGCAACCATGTCGATGATCCTTCTTCCCCTTGGATTTGTACTCTGCATTCCCCATTCTGCTGCGCGAGCATTAAAATCTCCTGCCACAATAAAATTTCCTCCAATCTGTAATATTTTGTCCTCAATACATCGCAACTTGTCTTCAAATTCGTCAATGCCGTCACTGGGTGTTAGAAAGCAGCTTACCAACGTTATTCCTTAAAATTGCATTCAGAAAAAGCAGTAATCTGCTCGTGTCGGTTATCGACAAGGCTGCTGTTGTCGTATCATCTTCTAACAAACATCCTTTATTTTTTGGGTTGTATTGCTCGCTGATTACAGTAAAGTCTGCTTTCTGTTCCAGGACGACCTGTGGCAGTAAAGAGACAGCTACTTTTCCTCTATGCATATTTATCTGTAGTATTTTGATCATCGCTCTCTTCTTTTGCTAGTTTTGCAAGTTGTGGATCCTTGATCATTGCATTTGGCGGCTCCGAAACATCGGTAGCAGCGCGTTAGTTCTTCCCGGAGTTGAATTCGGCACCTCGTCATTCAATCTTATTTTTCTCCGTTTTAAATAGGGTGTTGGCATCGGCTACAGGAAGTGATATGAAGGCACTGTTCTGCTCCGGGCTATTTGTATTTTTTAAGCGAATTGTGGTGTCCGACTCCAATCTCCGCGTTAAAAACCTCTTCGCTTGTTTCTCCCGTACCTCTTATATATAATCTTCCGCAGTATTCACTACTAAATTGCTAAAAAAAACCCATTGTCCATCGAGTTAATGGAAGTTTCTAGTAGCGAAATCGTCTTCAACTTTACACCAACAATATTGCCCTGTGTTAGGCACTAATATTAATTTGTGATGAAGTCAAACGTTTCCGTTATTCCCCATTTTCACACAATCAATTAACTTCATTCATTGTCGATTGTGAACAAATCTTCCCATAAACGTCACAAACCATTAACGTTTTGGGTCAAATTCCTGAACATACAACTAACATTGATGTGACTTTCAGTTCATGTATATGTTCTTCCATAGGATGGAAACTTTTTCTTGCCACAACCTTTTTTAAGGTATTGTGTATCAATAATACCAATCAAGCGAATGACATACGCTTTTATCCGCAAATTACTTATGTACCAGTGTCGCTGTTGTGGCAGCTGCTATTGGCTCTCTTGTTCGGCAACAAAATCATTGTGAAAGTCCCAGAGTAGTAAAGCAATTACTCATCTTTCTTTCATTTATTTGTGTTTGAAAAAAAAACACATGAAACTGACGACTGACCATTTTTTTGTAGGAACAATATAGAAACACTCTCGAAATACACCAACGAACATAGAGAGCGAGAGAGAGAAGTGAATAGCTTAACAACTACAATACATAAATCTTTAATGCCATAAAAATAATTTCTTAATAGTGTTAAATCAAGTAGAACGTACATGGACGTTATTTTTTTGTACATTTGGACACGCACGCACTTATTTTAACACACACACATGCATTTGCAGCGTTATACTACAGCACATATTCAATCATCCATATATATATATACGCACGCACACACACACACACACACACCAATTGAATGTAATGGTATGGGTGGCGGGAATGTAGAATAATTACCCACGCACCAGTAGATAGGACGACGACTCCCTTAAAGTATTTAAAGCTTTAAGATGTAAAAGAGCCTAAAGACGAGGATGGTATGAAAAACAAAGAAAAGTTATTATAATCGGTATTTCTATGGAAAGATAATATACATTTATTAAACAGTAGTTGGTTATTGTATACTGATGAGAAATATTTCAAAGTTCCCTAAGCTTTTGGAAAATTTGTAGGTTTCCTCGTTTCCGTTTTGTATCTTAAGTTAACCTTTAAAAAAGTTAAGCGATTTCACGATAAAATTTAAAAAAAGGATACATATTCCCACTCTTTTACATCTCCCTCGTTCCCTTGGCCAACTTAACCACATAAGTCACCAATGTAGCCTTCATAGCTTTCTGCATTTTATGCCCTCGCCGACTGTCCCACCACTTAGTCATCGTCGTCGACGTAAAGAAATTATTTACAAAGTAATTACGATTAGTGACACAAACAACAAAATCCAGCCACAAATGTTATAAGCTTTATGTTCCGGCCGGCACAGGACTAAGCAGGCGGACAGACAGTTGGACAGACTAAAAGCGGATACGGTAATGGCTAAGTGAACGAAACGCAAGGAATCACAAGCAAAGCGAACAGATTTTCTCATACTCTTTGGCACAGACACACATATAAAATGTATTAACTTTATATACAGTAACAAACTTTTATATACAACACTCAGTGACTTGGACACCAGTTTCGATCAATGCTGATATAGAAGCAGAAGAAGAAGCTTAACAAAACTGTCGGGGCCATAATGTAATAGCCAAGTTAAGGCACAAGTCTATAAGTAATATGCCAGTGTGAGTGCGCGCTTGTGTGTGTGTACAAGTGTATTTATGTGTTTAGAGTCGATGGCTGTAAGTGGGCACAGGCACGGAGAAAACTCAGTGCATAAGCGGATAATTACTTTGGAAAATTGTGATCAATCATAGTATTTGATGGCCACAAATGGTGTTGGTAATTGTAAAGGTAGTCTCAAACTTGTTCTATTATACGAGTACACAGTAAAAGTTTTCTATATACTTGCACCACACATAATGCCCGACAGTATATAAAGCAGTCAGTACACAGCACAAAAGCCTAAGAGAATTGTTGAGGGAGGTCCTTATGTGTGTGTGTGTGCTGTGGTGGGCCCATAAAAATTATGATGATAAACGAACGCCATAGGAAATCTAATATTTGACAAAAACCTCTGCTACATAAAATGTCAATCAATGTAATGGAAAATGACAAGCTCTGTAGAGAGCGACAGGAAATAAAGTTGGTTACAGCAAAGCAAAGGCAATATAATGCACTGCGCCTCGGCAAAACGGTAAAGGAAGCCTTAGAAAATATCGGTCTTTTGATAGACAGGATATAACATATATATATATACATCATAGATGGTATTTATAGAAATAGCTATCGCCTCGTATTAAATATCATTAGATATAATTATATTATTACTGGGGAAAGTATTCATTAACTGGTAAGTGTCATATTGTGCCTGGGAGTAGAAAGGATCCTGCTGGTTTTATATCCGTCTTCGTAGTGTCTCTGTAGTGGAAATTAAACAAAGATTAGTGTGCAATACATTTGAGAGAGGCTCTTGTTTAGTATGATATGCATTTCGTGAACGCGAGAAAAACTACTGAATGCAATTCAATGTTAAGTTTTTAAAACAATTCAGAAGGGTTGGGATAGCTATGGGTTACTTTCGGAGGCGAGACGAACAAATTTATACTCTTAAGGTGTGCCGTATTTTACCCTCTTATATCCGCACCCATACAGATGAGCGTCTATGTTATTTGATACGATAACCTGTACAGAAATTTCAGTTAGGTGAACTGACTGATAAATATCCTCAACCTATGAATGATATTTTCTATTTAAATAGAACGTTCTAAAAGGGGTCCTTCGATATAACCGATTTTCTAAGTCAAATTTTCTTAAGCGTACCTTTACTTACAAAAAAGATATTTATGTAAACCTATGGGATGCCGTTGGGGATGTAAAGTGAATCTTGCTTCTTAAATCGACTGACAACCTCCTTCGTGGTGTCACCTGGGCAACGTGGTTCGTCATATTTTTTCTATCATGAATAGCGGCAGATAGTGAGCGACGAGCCCCGATGGTTGGGCTAGCCACCCGCCTTCAGGTCCTTCATTGGCTATGAAAACACGAGAAAGAAATAGTAACAATCGGAACCGCCCAAATTTTGAGGACCCCCGCAAACGTAATAAGGACCATAATTTAAGGATCTGAACTCTATACAGAGATGGTGCCTCTATACAACTGCCGGATGCCCTCGAAAAATACAAGGCTGGCATCACCGCCATATAGGAAATGAGTTGGACGGATCCGGGATGCACACGTCTAAAGAACTGTGACATGCTTTACAGCGAATGTGGCCGATGTGGTTTCACAGTCGGCAAGAGACTTCGACACCTGGTCTCTCGGTCAAACCCTGTATGTGACCGAATAGTCAATATTCGCATCCGGGCGAAATATTTTTACATTACGCTGATTTGTGTTCACGTCCTGACGGAAGATAAAGACGATGCCATTAATGATGCAATCTTTGAGTGTCTGGAGGAGATATTTGACTACTGCCCTGGCCACGACATTAAAATTGTTCTGGGAGACTTTAATGCAAAAATAGGAAGGGAAGATGTTCTTGGTCCATCGATCGGTAAATTCAGCCTGCATACCGAGACATCAGACAACGGGTTTAGGCTGGTTAGCTTCGCAGCGGTAATGGTAGTGAGTGATTCCAGCACAAAGATACCCACAAGGCAACTTGGCTATTCCCCGATCAAAACACCAAAAATCAAATTAATTGGTGGCAGGCATGCATCTAGTGTCATAGAAGTGCGTGTGATCCGAGGTGCTAATATTGGCTCGGATCATTACCTGGTTGCAGCCAAGGTGCGCACAAGATTTAGCAGAGCGAAAAACACACGTAACCAAACACAAAGGATGTTAAACATCGCGAAGCTGCAAACTCCAGAGATAGCCGCTGCCTACCAGCTCTCCCAACTACTACGACACAACGCCTCTACTTCTGACGTTCCCGATACACATATTGCTTATTCCATGCCAACCACCGCAACAACCGAGCTAGGAAATGTCAAACGGCGCTCAGACGAATCCTGCTACGATAAAGAATGTCGCATAGCGTCTGAGGAACAGTATTACGCTGCAGCCAATTGTAACCCGGGCTGTTGGGGAACGACACAAGGAGGCAGTAAAACAGGCGAGACAGCTTTTTAAGCAAAAAAAAACGTCAAATGAAAGAACGAAAGAATGAGGATATAGAGCGATACAGGGATAGAGGTTAGGCCCGGAAATTTTACCAGAAAACTAAAAAAATAGGCCACGGTGATGGGCTCCCCTCCTGTAAAGACAAGGATGGAAATCTGGTTACAGATACCTAGAGTGTGCTGCATATATGGAGAGAACACTTCCAGCAACTGATGGTTCCAGAAGGCAGCGCACGTGAAGGTATCACGCCCATTGTAGACGGCGGTTTAGATTGCCCACCAAAAGTCAAGCCAATGTAAGAAGAGCAATATCGCGGCTGAAAAATAATAAAGCTGCCAGTGTCGACGGACTTTCGGCAGAGCTCTTCAAGTCCGGTGGCGAGGTGCTGATAACGAGGACGCATCAGCCCCTATGCACGGTTTGGCTTAACGAGTGCATGACCGATGATTGGAATCCAAGCGTGTTCTGAAAAAAGGTGATCCAAGTGTGTGTTCCAACTACCGCGGGATCAGCCTTTTATCCATCGCGTATAAGGCCCTGTTGAGTGTGCTATGTGAAAGACTAAAGCCAGTGTTACCCAATCGAGATCGGGCTTTATCAGTGTGGCTTTAGACCAGATATTGACACTTCGGCAAATCCTGGAAAAGACCCAAGAGAAACAGATCAGCACGTTCATGTACATGCATGCTCCAGCTCGAAAAGTCTTCGATAATGAACTCGAAAGATGACGCGGAAGAAGGCGACCAAAACTTCGTTGGAAAGACCAGGCTCAATTCGAGACAAACCTATCTAGTGTTTCGTGGCAGACTGGTTATTTTTCATATGCTACTTGAGGAGGATGGTTTTCGAGAACAATATTGATAGGCTAAGAGTTCATGGCCGCGGTGATTGTGTCCCTATGAATGTTGTTCACTCTTGCCTGATACGCTTGCTGACCTAGAGGCTCTCTTTTGTAACGTTGTGCCACCCTCTCTAAATCATGCAGATTTCTCCTTATGTGCCGGGGTGGGGAATCCAACCCTTAGAAAATGTGGTTAGGATGGTTGTACCTGTGGCAACTCAGCATGTACTGTTTGTGCAATATCTCATTATGTACCTGTACGAGGAGAATCTTGGCCTCCTTATTTAGGTGTCCTTCTGTTGACATGAGGAGGAATCCTGTTACTGTTCTTAGGACCGCGTTCTAGCAGATGTGGAACTTCACTGCGTGTCGTCTACGTTTGCTGACCACACGGGCACCGCATAATGGGTCTGTACAACCGGACCTACGATCGGACCTACGAGTCTATACAATCGGGCTATAAGCCTGTACAAGCGGACCTTGAGTCTGTACAATCGGACAATAAGTCTGTACAATCGGGCTATAAGCCTGTACAATCGGAAATTGGGTCAGTACAATCGGATAATAAGTCTGTACAATCAGGCAATAAGCCTGTGCAATCGGACCTTGAGTCTGTACAATCAGACAATAAGTCTGTGCAATCGGGCTATAAGCCTGTACAATCGAACATTGAGTCTGTACAATCAGACAATAACTCTGTACAATCGGGCTATACGCCTGTACAATCGGAAATTGAGTCTGTACAATCGGGCAATAAGACTGTACAATCGGGCAATAGGCTTGTAAAATAGGACCTTGAGTCTGTACAATCGGACCTACGAGTCTGTACAATCGGGCTATTGGCCTGTACAATCGGACCTTAAGTCTGTACAATCGGACAATAAGTCTGTACAATGGGGCAATAGGCCTGTAAAATCGGTCCTTGAGTCTGTGCAATCAGACCTACGAGTCTGTATAATCGGACACTAAGTCTGTACAGCGAGTCCTTGTACTTGTAGTGCCAGGGCCTATTAATAGTTATTCTTATTCTTCTGCTCCAGGACCTTTACAAATCTAACCAGAAGGTCCTACCTATTTTACCTGTGAGTCCTCGACGTCCGACGAATAATCGCAACCTGTCCTGTTGCCAATCACCGAATTACCGCTGCGTCAAACCCGTCCTGTTTCCCGTCACCGAATCACCGCAGCACGTCTATGGACAACATTCCCAGGCACCGCAATACATTACTCCAAACACCATCAACGATACGAGGCCACCGACCAAGCATAATCCCCAGACATCATTACCCGCCATCAAACATCTTAAGGATATCAGACCAGTGATTGCACATAGCTTAAGGTTCCGGAGTTTTTTTTTGTTCTATTTAAATTTTGTGAATTATATTTTAAGGAAATAAATATATAATATATTGCCCTAGTTAGGGAAACTCTACTCGTAAGATTTTGAGGGTCCTTGCGAAGACCCTGGAGACGGCTGAGCTACCTCAGCCTAAGATAAGACCATCGTTATAGTTGTCTGCTGCCAATCCTCAGGTTTCTTACAGTGAAGAAAGTAGCAAGATCTGTTATGTAGCCGTTTATTTTATGGCAAATGTCATCTGATTTTGGGCCCGACGCCATAATCATACAAACAACAGCATACGTTACGATCTTTACGCATTCAGGTGGTTGTGGAATTCCAGAAACATAGAGGATAAACAGAGTGGGAGAGAGTATACTGCATTCCTTGTTTCACTCTAAGGAGTTTCGGCTTCTGGCTTCTGAATTCCACAAATGATTGGCTCCCACACATATAGTTGACGACCCAAAGTTTCAAACTGGCCGGAAGGGTGGTATTCAAAATAACTTCAAACACAACGTCGTGGTCAACTGTGTCGATTTTCATCGACGGGTTGATAGCCATGATGACCGTCTTGTCGAAGACATTCGACATGAACGTGCCAAGTCGAGCCAAAGTGGGCGTGGTCGAAGCGATGAGAGCGGAAAAATTTAATGCATAGTAAATTTTTCTCAATTTATGCCTTGAGTAAAATAACACTGAGAACTTTCACAATGTATAGAAAATAATGATTCCTGTGACATTGAAAACTAATATCTGCCAATAGATATCTTGATAATGCGAGAAAACTTTGTAATGGGCGTGGCAACTCCAGTATCAAATAAATATTTGCCATCATGTCACAGCAGCAAAAAACAAGCAGGAGTGTAAAAACACCTACACAAAGTGAATAATCACTGCCAAATATATGCAGTAGGGGCCGACCGTGGCAGGATGGTTAGAACACGAGACTATCGTGCGGAAGACCAGGTATTGATTCCTGTCTCAGTCATCTATGTACATTTATGTCATCATCATCGACCGTTGTCATTGTCGACGACAACTTCGCAGTAGTGCCAAGTCAATCAGCATGTCTATCTACTGACTTTCGGAGTCGTCGTTAAACTGTAGGTCCTGTTGTGTTAGTATAAAAATAGAAGTGTGTTAACCATTTCAATGTGAGTGGTTAAGTAAGTGTATTTATGTAGTACTACAATAACGACAGTCTTCCTGATTGGGATGAATGTTTTTAATACTAATGAATACTAACTGAAACGTATCACAGGCCAAAATGGTTGGCCAAATGGGGTAGCAGTTATTAAATGTAAAAATGATAATAAACTTTTTGCCTACTTTGAAAACAACATTTGTATTGAAGAGCAGCATTTATTGCTTACCTGTTATAAATCTTCTAATATAATTTTTATCTTTTTTTATATATTTTAATAGTAAGTGTTCTGTCCGAACTCCCGGACATGGTAAAACAGATAAAAACTGTAAAAACAACTAATTTTAAAGGACTATTGTTGTATGTGACTATGGCATTGAAATTTTAAAACCTACAAATGTTTTTGCGATAGCGTTTATTTTAAATAGTACTTAAACTGTAGTTTCAAAGTCACATTTGTGTAATACTTTTTAGAATAATAATTTTCATTTATAAACAAAAGTGGATCTTTAATTCCATCGAACTTTTTGTTTTTGTTTGCTTATGTTTATATTTTCATTAATATTTTTTTTGCGGCTTTGTTATTGCCAGGTACACAATAAAATCTGTCCTTAAGGTCTTACGCAATGCCATAACCATTTGGCATTTTTTAACTCGCTTGCTCGCTCGCTCGTCATTGGGGACATTTAACCCCATGCTGCCTAATACCCTTTTGTTGCTGCCGAATATCCTTTTGTTTGCTAATACCCAACGTGTCCTTGATTGTAATTAAAATTATAACAATAATGAATTCAATTAGCACGACAACAGCAGCAACATCAGCTAAATTTGTTAATAACTCTCCGCAAACTAATAAATCATAAAAATGTACACACACAAACAGAGTAATGCCATAAAAAGGACGAAACAATAAACGAAACTCAAGAGACACTCAGAAGAATAAATCCCAACAACGAGTATGAGCAATCAAAAGGGGATTGGTTTTTTTTTCGTTTGCTCTCTGTGTATCACAAATGGCCGGCCGTACAATAAAAACCGACCCGGCCAAAGCGCTTTGTGATAAATAAATTATTTTCGGGAACGCCTTAATTTACACTTTTGAACCAAAAGCACACAACAAATTGCGTTTGTTGGCCGTGAATACAAAAATGTTAATAATTACCACAATTTGAAAAATCGCTTATGAGTTTGTAAAGATGGAAAGATATTCGAACCAGTCCTGCGATGGAACAGAGAAACGGAGAAACGGTTTCTCTTAATATATGTGGCACATCGAATTCTGTTGTGCTGTGAAGGTTTTTAGAATTATACAGATACTAATTCAATAATTTATGCACAGATTTCCCCAAAAGGGATGGATGAAGGAAGGAGGTAAATGAGCAAACAGGATGAAATAAATCCTTTTAAGCGTAACAAAAGTATACAAAAT
Source organism: Muscina levida (assembly GCA_964034835.1). NCBI lineage: Eukaryota > Metazoa > Arthropoda > Insecta > Diptera > Muscidae > Muscina > Muscina levida. The sequence goes on from OZ035881.1 coordinate 27,849,692, forward strand.
GTAAATAGCAGATAGCAATGTGAAAGTGAAAATAAACATATTTATTAATTAAAATAAAAAGAATACCAATTTTTTTTGTTAGTGAAAATTTTTACTGCATGTTTGAGTGTGTGAAATACAGATGAGATACGGCAAACAAACTCATACTCAACTTGAGTACCTTTATAGCCCACGGATAAATGGGTGTAGGGTTGTTTTAGAATGGATTGACTGGGAGTTGCAAATCACTTTTTTGTAGTTTTATTTTATTTATGAATTTCAGATTTTATACCTGCTTTTTTTATTTTTTGTTGCACAGAAACGAGGGTTGTTAATGCGGGTTGGTAAAAGCCAGCGAAGCACATTCTGTAAATGGCTTCCACAAGGGATTGTGGCTCGATGCTAACCTGAATTTGGTGAATGATGTAATTTTCATTACAGTAAGAGAAAAGGCCACCGTTTGTTATATCAGCGAAGTAATCTATATTTGGTTGGTTTCAACTAATTTCAATTGGTTTTATCCGACTTCGGCCGGTGTAATCGGACCTCTGTCTGTTGAATCTAACATCGGTTAAACGCAATTTCGTTTGTGACTCTGTCTGACATATTCGGACTTTTGTTGGTTGAATTAAAATTCGGTTGATTGGACCCAATTTCCGTTGGCACAATGGCATAATCTCATTGGTTTTATTATATTTCGGTCGGATTAATCGGACCTCTGTCTGTTGAATCCAACATCGGTTAAACGCAATTTCGTTTGGTGTAACCCGACTCTGTTCAACATAATCAGAATTTTGTTTGGTTGAATTCAACTTAGTTTGATTTAACTCAATTTCGGTCAGTGTTTCTCAAATCCGGTCATCATAATGGGTCTGCGGTCAGTTTAATCCGACTTCAATTGGTTGAACCCTTTTTCTGTTGGTTTCACCCGACTCTGTTCGGTTTATACGGAATTTGGTGTGTTGAATTGAACTTGGGTTGGTTAAACCTAATTTCGGTTGGTTGAACTCATTTTCGGTTGGTTTAACCCTACTCAGGTCGATCTGTTGATTTCAACTTCGGTTGGTTTTACTCGAATCCAGTCAGAATGATCAAAATTCGGTGTGTTTAATCCAAATTCGATTGGTTTAACCTAATTTCGGATGATTTAATCTGAATTCGGCTAGTTTAACCCGACTCAGGTCAGTCAGTTGATTTTAACTTCGATTGGTTTTAGTCGAATCCGGTCGGATTAATCGAACTTCGGCCAGTTTAATACAACTTCGGTATTTTGGACCCGATATCGAAAGGTTTAACCTGAATTCGGTCGAAGTAATCGTCTGGCAAATGGATACGGTAATGGCCTCCCCACCTGTAAGGACAGTGATGGAAATCTGGTCACGGATACGCAGAGTGTGCTGCACATATGGAGAGAACACTTCCAGGAACTGCTGGTTCCAGAAGGCAGCGCACGTGAAGTTATCACGGCAATTGTCGACGACGGCTTAGATTGCCACCCACCAAGTCAAGCCGAGGTAAGAAGAGCAATATCGCGGCTGAAAAACAACAAAGCAGCCGGTGCCGACGGTCTGCCCGCAGAGCTCTTCAAGTCCGGTGTCGAGGAGTTGATAACGAGCATGCACCAGCTCCTGCGCACGGTTTGGCTTAAAGAGTGCATGCCCGATGATTGGAATCTAAGCGTATTATATCCTGTGCTGAAAAAAGGTGATCCAAGTGTGTGCTCCAACTACCGCGGGATCAGCCTTTTACCCATCGCATATAAGGTCCTGTCGAGTGTGCTATGTGAAAGACTAAAGCCAGTGTTATCCAACCTGATCGGGCCTTATCAGTGTGGCTTTAGACCTGGAAAATCAACAACTGACCAGATTTACACACTTCGGCAAATCCTGGAAAAGACCCAAGAGAAACAGATCGACACGTACCATCTTTTTGACTATAAAGCTGCCTTCGACAGCCCGATACAGCAGAAATTACTTGAAGCCATGGCTGAGTTTGGTATTCCAGCGAAGCTGATACGTCTTTGCGGAATGACGCTGACTGACACGAAGTCTTCAGTGAAGATTGGCAAGGACATTACGGAGCCATTCTATACCAGGCGAAAATGGGCCTAACGGTGAACGAGGACAAAACGAAGTTATTAGTTTCAACGAACAAAGAATCTACTCGTTTGGGAAACTGCGTGAACGTTGACAACTATAATTTCGAGGTGGTAGATAATTTTGTATACCTAGGCTCCGCCATCAACAAAGCAAATAATGTCAGCCTAAAAATCCGGAGAAGAATCCTGCTTGCAAATAAATGCTACTACGGACTAAGCAAGCGATTCAATGACAGAGCCCTCTCTCGACGAACAAAACTCAAGCTATACCAGATACTAATTCTACCTGTCTTAATGTATGGCTCAGAATCCTGGATTATGACACAAGCGGATGAATCGGTTCTGGCGGTATTCGAAAGAAAAATACTCCGTAAATTATATGGGCCCATCATCGTTAACGGAGAGTATCGGCGTCGTATGAATCATGAGCTGTACAAGCTGTACACTGACATTGACGTGGTCAAACGCATTAAGGTGCAACGGTTGCGTTGGCTAGGTCATGTTGTACGCATGGACGAAAATGCTGCAGCTCGAAAAGTCTTCGACAATGAACTCGATGGACGGCGCAGAAGAGGGCGACCTAAACTCCGTTGGAAAGACCAGGTTACTGAGAACCTTACAGAACTCGGTGTGACTAACTGGAGAAGAAGCGCAGAAGATCGAGGCGCTTATAATATTTTTCTACGTGCGGTATATAATCCACTGGGATTGCATAGAAGTACCAGCTAAGTAAGTAAGTAAATAATCGGCTGGTTAAACCTAATTTCGTTTGAAGTGAAATTCTGTCCTTTATATCCAGTTTCATTTGGTTTAACCCGACTCTATTCGATATAATCGGACTTTAGTATGTTGAGTTACACTTCGTTTGTTTGAACTCAATTTCGGTTGTTTTACCAGAATCCGGTTGGCATAATCTCATCTTCGGCTTATGTAATCGTAATCGAACCACTGTCTGTTGAATCCAACATCTGTTGAACCCAATCTTGTTTGATTTAACCCGACTCTGTTCGATATAATCAGAGTTTGGTCTGTTGAATTCAACATCGTTTGATTTAACTCAATTTCGGTTACTGTTTCTAAATACCAGTCATCGTAATGGGACTGCGGTCTGTTTAATCCATCTTCGGATGGTTGAACCTATTTTCGGTTGGTTTCACTGGACTCAGGTCGGTCTGTTGATATCAACTTCGGTTGGTCTTACTCGATACCGGTCGGAAAAATCGAACTTCGGTCTGTTTGATCAGTTTTACCCAAATCCGGTCGAAGTAATCAGTTGGCTGAAGCTAATTTCGTTTTAAGTAAAATCCTGTACTTTAAATCTAATTTCGTTTGGTTTAACCCGACTCAGTTGGCTCAGTTGATTTCAGCATCGGTTAGTTTTACTCGAATCCGGTCGATATTATCGAACTTCTGTGTGTTTAATACAACTTCGGTTGGTTGAACCCAATTTCTGGTGGTTCAACCTGAATTCGGTCGGCGTAATCGGTTGGTTGAACCTAATATCGTTTTATGTGAAATTCTGTGCTTTCAATTCAATTTCGTTGAGTTTAACCCGACTTCAGTCATATGAAACTGAATTACCATCAAATCCGGATTAGCACTACGTTCTGTGATACGAACATGAATTGATGACAAACCAGTATAATCAAATCTCTCACGTATTGCTGTTATGAACCTGAATTGCCAACAATCCCGGTGCATCACTTCAAAACCCGAACTCCCACTACCTTCCCGAGTTGCTGATATGAACTCGAATTGCAGACAATTCTGAATGATCAATACGATCCCGAGTTAATGATATGAACTTGAATTTTCCACATACCCTAATCATTAATGCGATCACGAATTGCGGATATGAAATTATCGACAAACCCGAAACATCAATAGAGTGCCGAATTGCAGATTCGAACCTGAATAGCCAAAAATGTCCTAATCATCATGTTCTCTAGTACATACAAATACGATCCTGATATATTTGACTTCTATAGATTTGGAGGAATAATCAAATATTTATTAATTATCTCAAATCAAGCTGGTCGAAAGATAACAATCAACTTAAATCAGCCTAACCCCCAAAACCTACAATCACAGCCATTGATCACATCAACATATTCCAAATGGCTGATAAGAACCTGAATTCACGACACACCCAAAGCATCACTACCCAGCAGCGGAAAAGACGAGGCATTGTAAAAATATGCCTGCATACATGCCTTCAAAGGCAGTTTGTTGACATTCAAATACGCCTTCCTTTTCCAGGCATGTATACAGGCTATAATAAGTCCTTCACTAAGCCTAACAAAAAATTCCATACCCATGCACATTTCGCTTCTCAAATGAGACCTGCAGTGAGGCCTCTTACTAGGGTGAGAAAAGATCCCGCAGACATACCTCTTTCCCTTCTAAAAACTGGCCTGTGAGCAGCCCTACTGTGTACCCCACAAAATACCATAGATGTGCACAAAGGACATACAAACTTTCTTGCCTTAAACAGGCCTGCTGACAGTCCTATTAGTAGAAGGCAGAATTGACGTTCATAGCCATGCACTTTTCACTTCTCCGATTAGGCCTGTTGGCAGGCCTCTTAAGGGTAGGTAAGACAGATGCTGTTGTTTATGAAAACCACATGTATGTTATTTATCGTACAACAACTATATTACGTGATAGCCGAGTAGGTAGCATGCCCAACTATGAGTACTGAGGTCGCGAGTTCGATTCCCGCTGCTGGAGTTTAAAAAAACTAGTTATTACAAATTGTAATAAATATTGTATTAAAAATTTATAAAAAGTAGGAAATCATTTAATATGGAAATAATTCGCATATGTTTTTTTTTTATTTTAGTCCTTCTTTAAATGCTCTTTTGCAGGCCTGCAAGCTGGTCTGCAGTAGCAATGCCTCATAGAAGGCCCTTGTAATTAGGACTCCAAGCAGGACATACTAGGCATGCCTACTGAAACGCCTTCAATTAGAAAGGGAATGTGCAGGCCTTGCCTGCCTATGACACCCTATGTTAATTTGAAATGAAGACTGCATTTGAAGGGTAGGGCTTCTGACTGCCATTGCAGGCCTGTAAGAAGGCATGCAAAGCCCCATTTTTTGCTGCTGGGTACGATTTCGAGCAGCTTATACGAATATGAATTGCAGACTAACGAAACGAAACTGAATTTCCGTCCAGCCCGAATCAATAATACTTTACTAAATTGACGCCAAACCCAATGTATTACTACATTTCCGGATTGCTGATACCAACCTGAATTGCCGACAACATCAAATTATCAAACATGAATTGCCGAAAATATCCTAATCCCGAGTACCGACAAATCCTCGAAAAAAAGTAATGAAAAGCAGATCGACACCTACCACCTTTTTGTCGACAACAAAGCTGCATTCGAAATGCGGGAGAAACGTGGTTCGATTCCCGGCTCTAGTCATCACCATTTTTCTTTCATGTTGTCGTCAGCAACTTCGCAGTATAGTGTTGGGTCAATCGGCATGTCTAGTAAAAGCTTCTCAAACAGTGACGTTCGCACTCGTCAATAAACAAGTCGGCGCCGTTTGTTGTGAACCTAAAATCGAAAGCGTGTTAATTCACAACAACGCATTCATGGGGTGTAAAGGGAAATTAAGTTTTTTTAATTGATGCCATGCAAAACTAATTCGTCTTTGCTTGATGTATCTTGGAAAACACTAAATCCTCTGTTAAAATTGCTCTGAACTATTCAATACGAAAGGTGGTCTCAGGCAGGGTGATAGCTTGTCCTGTACACTATTTAATATAGTTATGGAGAGGGTGATGAGAAAGGCTGGTGTTAACATGTCTGGCATCATATTCGACAAGAGCCACATGCCACTAGCCTATGCCGATGATATAGACATCATTGGCCGAAATCTGCTGGATGTTACTGCAGGTTTCTCATCATTCGAAAAGGAGCAAGCAAAAATGGGTTTAGCGGTCAAAGGGGACAAAACAAAAGTAATGATTTCGACGAACAAAGAGTCCTCTATATGGGGACGCATCGTCATCGTTAAAAATTATTGTTTTGAGGTAGTAAATGAGTTTCCCAGCTCGGATCTTCCATCAATAAGAAAAATAATGTTTGCCATAAAATCAACCGGAGAATAGAGCTCGCCAATAGATGTTTTTACAGACTTTGGCAGCACTTTAGTACCACCACATTATCTCGGGAAACAGCTGTACCTGGTGGTAATTTTACCCGTTCTGTTGTATGCCGTCGAATCGTGTGTGCTTACCACAACGGACATACAAAATCTGGTAGTATTCGAGGGAAAAGTACTCCAAAAAAAATATATATGGACCTATCTGTGTCGACGGCGAGTTTCGCCATCGGATGAATCATGAGCTGTATGAGGTTTACCACGACATCGACATAGCTAAAAGAGTCAGAATCCAACGACTACGATGTCATGAGACATATTTCCAGGATAGATGTAAATGCTCCAGCGAGAAAGGAATTTGAAGACGAACCTGAAGGACGACGCAGAGCAAGGAGACACAAACTTCGTTGGAAGGGAGGGATAAGTGGTAGGCGACGTGCCAGCATCTGGTAGGACTAACTGGAGAAAGCACGCCGAAGACCGATGCGTGTGGAATTCTTTGATACTTAAGGGCTCTAATTTATGAAACACGTTCGTAGGTTGTAATGTGCCACTTATGTAAGTAAGTCAACAACATCGCTGCTGCTCAATCTAAATACATATCTGAATTGGTTTCTTATATACTTTGTTTAACCCATTCAGGCCAGACCATATTAAGAGATGCGATAGACAAAAATAGATATTATATCTCAAGTCCCCGTGGTCTAATTAAGAAAAAAAATGTTACCTTAAACTTCCAGGTGCGTAGGAGAGCCAGGGGGGGGGGGTTTGATGCAAAACGCATCACTAGGACTTAATGAAAGGAACGTTGAAAAAATTACAGAAAATATGAAATACATTATGAAAACCAGAACAATTATATTTTATTTATGTCGAAAAATAAACGATTTATTTACGTTTATTTACGTTTTTCCAGAAGTTGCAGTAATTTTACGAACTTGAAACAAAATAGCATTGGCAAAATTTTCTTATAAATTTTTCTCCAAGATACACTCGAGTAACAAAGTGGCACCTATGAGCAGTATTGTAGTATAAAATCTAAAGTTTTTGGAAACATGTTGGTAATCATTATAACCCTAGCCGTTTTTTCTTGAGGTTTCCTAGAAAATGAGATGCGTTTTCGCATCGCTAGGCTTTAATGGGTTAAATGATGTTGAGTTTGTATTACGTCATCAGGAATAAATACAATTATTATTCCCCTAGTCAGGGAAACACTACTTAGTTATTATTCCTTAATGTGTTGTGTGAGAGTCTTTATGGCGTGGGTCGTCTAAGAAAATTTTTATGAAACCGGTGACCAAACATGAGGCTGTGAGCATGATCATGAGGCTTTAATATCTGTACCAATTGAATTTTGTAAGGATTTATATCTTTGGAAAATGCGGTTGATATATATTTTAGGCACGTTAAGACGCTAGACCATTTTCTAGCAGAGTAATATTTTAAACGCTCTTTGTTTTCTGGCATCCTGGTCGGCAGGACCGTGTTTAATTCATTGTTTAACCTGTCTCCTCAGTCGTTTTCACACATTTTCTAATCAATTGGCTCTATGACTTTATTGTTGCGCTATACTCGAAGAATCGTTGCTATGACAGTACTTACATATATAGAACACGCTATGTGAGCTGCTTAATGACTCTTTGGCTCTAGCATTTCGTATGCGCACCTCCCCAATCCCAGCCATGGTCGTTCGACCCAACTACCGATTCAAATGTAAACGGATTTTTGGCTCACCCGTGATAACTGACTTTGTCATTTTATTAATTTTGAAATGGACTTCATGCCCTCAGCTGATAAAACTATAAGGCTAACCTATTATGACTTCGGAGCACAACACTTGATGTGCAGTTTCAAATATAGACACTTTTAGAAAACCGGCATATATGTTTTGTTTTAGAAATCAAAAGTAGCCAAGTTTGTAACTTTTAATCCCTCTACCTTTCAGCAAGTGGTTATATTCGCATAAACTACCAACAGCCTATTCATTTATTAATTGTTTTACCACAAAATGCCGTTTTTCATATTGTTGCCTTTTCACTCCAATTTTCATAGTATCCTCATACCGCCTAACTCACCTAAATACACACACACACACACAAATCCACAATAAGTACATTTACTAAACGACTGGGTGCGTTTTTCACCGACACGCGATATGCGCTCACAGCCGGGTGTAAGTGCACCGCGCGTATACTAAGTGAACTTGTGTTGTCGACTTTCAGGGGCAAAACATAACGAAAACTCATTGTGTGTTAATATCCGGGTGTGCGTTTCAAATTGAGCGGATTAAGTTAAATTACAATCTTTTCTAACTCCTCCATTGCCAGTGATGATAGAAAATGCACCAAAGGTTTGCATGTATGTACGTATGTTATGTTGGTTGGTTGATCTGTAGACAATATCAAATATTCTGTGTTTTTAACTCCACACATACTAAATGTTAAATTAAACATAACACCCCCCCTCAATCATTAAAACAGCAAAAAGGGGAAAGTATATACGGTAAACTGGCTAAAGAGCACACAAAAGGAAGGGCAGACTTGCCAGCACGCTTGCTACAGCAGAAGGACGGCCCATAAGTGTGAGTGCATGGCGAGATGGACAGACATTTAGATGAAGATTTCCTATACTGTCTATGCATATAATATTATAAAAGCTTTAATGGTCTAACAGAACACCGTTACTAATATGAATCCCCTGCGGTGTAGTTTCGTGAAATGTCTGAATGTGGCTGAATGTGCCAGAGCCATTCGCTACATCCACTTGCAGTGCCGACGCCACAACTCGCACCGCCCACACCGTCACAGACGCTATTGCCATTACCAGTGGCAGTGGCTTTATTCATATCCTTTAATGCATTTACATTGCATGTCCTTGGCCATAAAATTGTTAGAGTTAGCGTTTGGAATGGAAATCCGAGAAACAAACAAACAAACCAAATGAACAATAACAACCATACGTTCGTACATTTCATTGTATGAAGCGGATCGTATGGCATCGGAAGGACAAATGGACGGCCGACGAATAGACAGACACATACACACACACACACACCCATTTACAATTCTGACAATTATAGCAAATGTGAATTCGTTATGCACACGTGTTTGTTTGTGTATTGGCGCGGCACGACGCTTATTTCAATGTCTATGGGCTGCTGATTGTATTCATTACCCGACCGACCGACCGACGTATGTATATATTTTGTAGGTGAAATGACGTTTTTATTTCATTCTTAATGTTGAATATTATTAAAAACAAAATTAAAGCACGAGTACGAGATTATTGAAATGTTTATTAAGGGGTTTTTATTAATCAAGAATGAAAGTCTAGTAAAATGAATTGGATAAATGTATTTATGCCGTAAGGCGAAAAATAAATAAGAATAAATTTACGAAGGTCCTCGATGAGAGTGCTAATAAAGCGGAACGTTAAACGTTAGTAGTTAATAAATGTATATCTGAGGTTATTCTTTGTAGATTAACAATGTGTTCAATATAATTTAGTAGGCAGATAGTTTTCTAGCTGTTCATTCACAGTATTACACTGAGGGAAAAACGTCGTTGTAGAATTGACAGCGAATGTGGTCAAGTTTAGATTTGGCGTTGTTAGTTTTTTCACAACCAGAGTAGTCCAATTTGACTATCAGCGTTGTCAATTTAAAATCAGTATGTTGAAGAATGAACGGTGTTTTCTATTTGACACCAAACGGCCTTAAATGGACACCAATACGTTCTCGAATTGACAACAATATGTTGTGGAATGGACACCAATTTAAGTAAAATCGATACTAACGTGTTCTCCAGTTGACAAAAACATATTGTGGAATAGATACCAAATGACATCATATAGGCACTAAAGTGTTCTCAAATTGACAAAAATATGTTGTGGAATCGATTCCAAATAGTATCAAAACGACACCAAAGTGTTTAGACCGACAACAAACAGTGTCAAAATGACTCCAATAATTTGTCAACTTAAGAAAACACTTGGTGGTACGCTGTGGCTTGCTGATTCATTTCATCATCCGTTGTCAATTCATTAGTCTGCGACGACATTTTTTATTCTACTTCTTTTTGGAACCATTAGTGGGGTTTTAGGTTAGTTTAAACATTCCAAGACAACGAGTTTCTTCAAACTCCTCTACAGTCTTGTGATTGGTGCCTGGTGGGTGGGAACCAGTCCAAGTACTAACACAAATATATGACGGGACACGTAACTTTAACATTGCTTTGTCATTGGAAGTGTTAATTAACACCCTACGTAATAAATAAGACCACTCTGTGTCTGTTCTACAATACCTAGCTAAGAGCCAACGTCGAGAAACATGATTCAGGCTATTCCTTAAAAACATTTCCTGTGTCAGTTCCTCTTAAAACCGATTTCAAAGTACATGACGCCGATTACTCCTATTAATTTTAATGAATTTATCTACTTACTTACTTAAGTGGCCCATTACAACTTACGAACGTGGTTCATAAATTAGAAGCCTGAAGTATTAAAGAATTCCACTCGTTTCGGTCTTCTGCGTGCGTTCTCCAGTTAGTTCTACACGTCGCCAACCACTTGGTCCTTTCAACGAAGTTTGGTCTCCCAGCTCTGCTCTGTCCTTCAGGTTCACCTTCAAACACCTTTCTCGCTGGAGAATTTTCCTCCATCCTGGCAACATGTCCCAGCAATCGAAGTCGTTAGATTCTGACTGTTTTAGCTACGTCGATGTCGCGGTAAAGCTCATACAGCTCTTGGTTCACCCAATGGCGAAACTCGCCGTCGACACAGATAGGTCCATATATTTTTCGGAGTACTTTTCTTTCCAATAGGGACCGGCCGTGGCATAGTGGTTAGAACACGCGACTACCATGCGGGAGATCGCAGGTTCAAACCTGGCTCCAGTCATCTTAAAAGAAAAAAAATTAATAAAATTTTCTTTCATTGTCGGCTCCCCTCGAATGTTGTTGACAGCAACTTCGCAGCATTAAGCGTCGATTCAATCGTCGTGTCTAGTAAGAGATTCTCAAACAGTGACGTTCGCATTCGTCGATAAACAAGTAGGTGCCGTTAGTTGTGAATCTAAAAATAGAAAGCGTGTTAATTCACAACAACGCGAGATGGGGTGCAAAGGGAAATTAAGTTTTTTGTTTTCTTTCCAATATTCCCAGGTTTTGTATGCCTGTTGTCGTAAGCACTCACTATTCTGCGGCGTACAACAGAACGGGTAGAATTAACACCTGGTATAGCTGTTTCTTAGTATCCCGAGATAAGGTGGTGTTACTACAGTGCTGTCGAAGTCCGTAAATACATTTATTTTTGCTTGATTTCTTAACTGACATTATTTTTCTTGTTGATGGAAGACCCGAGGTAAGTCAATTCATCTACATATTACCTCAAAACAATAATTTTCAACGTTGGTGGTGCGTCCCCATCGAAAGGATTCTTTGTTAGTCGAAATCATTATTTTTGTTTTGTCCTCGTTCACCGCTAAACTTATTTTTGCTGACTCCTTTTCCAGTGATGAGAGAACTGCAGTAACATCCCGCTGATTTCGGCCAATGATGTCTATATCATCGACAAAGACTAGTTGCATGTGGCTCTCGTAGAATATGGTACCAGACATATTGACACAAGCCTTTCTCATCATCTTCTCCATAACTATACTAAAAGGTGTACAGGACAAACTATTGTCCTGCCAGATACCGCTTTTCGTGTTGAATGGCTCAGAGTGATCCTTACCAATATTTAATGAGGATTTGATGTTTTTCAAGGTACATCTGCAAAGTCGAATTAGTTTTGAAGGCAGATTTTTAGTCGACAAAAAGGTGGTAGATGTCGATCTGCTTTTCATGAGTTTTTTTCCAGGATTTGCCGTAAAGTAAATATTTGATCCGTCGTAGATTTACCATGTCTAAAGCTGCACTGATAAGGTCCAATTTGTTTTTCTATTGGCTTTAGACGTTCACACAATGTGCTTAAAAGGACCTTGCACGCAATTGGTAATAGGTTCATTCCATGGTAGTTCGTACACGCACTGCGATCTCCTTTCTTGTATATGGGACATAACACACTAAGACTCCAATTTCCGGGCATGCTCTCCTCTAGCCAGATGTTCTTCATGAGTTGATGCATGCTCATACACAGCTCCTCCCCACCAACCTTAAACAATTCAACCGGGATACCATCGGCTCCAGCCAATTTGTTGTTTTTGAGGCGGGATATTGCCACACGTATCTCGCTCTGGCTAGGAGGTTGACAGTTAATACCATCGTCATGGATTGGAGCGGGGTATTCTGGAGTGGTGTTCGTATCTAGTAAATTTCTGAAATGTTCTCTCCATATCTTTATAATGTTATCCGGGTCCGTCACTAGCTGGCTATCGCTATCCTGGCAGGAGGAATATCTTTTTCCATGCCTTATCTCTCTCGAAGAATTTAGTGCACCCTGTCTTTTCTTTTTTCCGTCAAAAGTGACGAGTTACATCTCGTGCCGTTCACGAACAGCTCGCTTTGGCATTGGCTGCAGTTTCACCCTGTATGCAGCATCCGTCTTTCTCCTGGCATTGCGACATTCATCATCGTTTCTGGCATCATCTTGAGACGGCTTTGAGTACTCAAATACGCTTATCGCTGTCTGTTCTATGGAGTCGGCTATATATTGCCACTGCGAGGTAATATTATCAGGGGTTGGAGCAGTCCGTAGCAGTTAAGTATGGTGGTTGGAGTAGGCGTCCGCTACCTCTGTGATCCGCAGTTTACCGATGTCCAGCTTTCGTTGTACGTTTGCATGTTTTTCACCATGCTTAGCCTTGTGCGTACCTTAACTGCGGTAATGAAATGATCAGAGTTAATGTTCGCACCCCTGATCACTCTTATGTCTAGAACACTCGATGCGTGCCTTTCATCGACTACCACGTGATCTATGTGATTCCTCGCCAATTGATCTAGAGATAACCATGTTGCTTCATGAATTTTTCTATGGTCAAATCTAGTCATGTTAACTACCATATTTCCGCGGAGAAATCAATCTATCTGATGCCATTGTTCAACGTTTCGGTGTGCAGACGGAAATTTCCGATTGTAGACTGAAATGTGGTCTCCATGCCTATTTTAGCATTAAAATCGCCTAGTGCAATTTTGATGTCATGGGCTACGATCATATACATTTTCTATGCTGTCGTAGAACTCGTCTTTGTCCCCATTGTTTTTCTCATATAAGTATTATGTGGAAAAACTTTGTTTTGACTCTCATGGTGGCTATACGTTCACACACCGGATTGAACCTTAAGACTAGGTGTCGCAGTCTCTTGCCAACCACAAATCCACATCCAAACTCGTGCTTGTCCGCATGGCCACTATAGTAGATGTCATGCGCGAGCACCCGTGTCGCGTCCACCGGATTTTCTGTAAAGGGGTTATATCAGCCTTGTATTCTTCGAGGACTTCCGCCAGTTGGATGGAGGCACCTGGTCGTTACAGTGTTCTAACATTCCAGGTGCATATCCTTAAATCATGGTCCTTAATTTGTTTGCTGTTGTTGTCAACATTTTGGGGGGTCCATTTTATACTTTTTTTACTTCTTTTCATTGCAATAGTTCAAACGTCGGTGCCGGGTTGCAAGCCCAGCACACCACGTCGTAGTTTTCTCCTCCTACCAGGATTTTATTACAGTCGCCTATTTTGGGTCAGACGCTGACCAGGGTACCGCTCACTCTGAGCCGACGTGCTTGGATTTTAGATTTCGCCTCTTACAGTTAGCAGTGCTCTAAGGAGTGTCAAAAGCACGTTTTCAGGAGTCACCACGTAGAGGTACTCCGTCCGCAGTAGTACAACGAATACGGAGCTCTGTGAGTAGACTTGAAGTGTAATTGACAACGATCACTCTAGGTTTGCCAAGTTTAACCGACAAGAAGCTTTACCTTGCATCACATTCCCGACGCCCAATCATCTTTCATTAAAATTACCGTACACGGTGCACTGCCTTATAGAAGAAGAAGAATCACTCAGTATTTACTTTATTTTTGAAGTAAATGTTCGCCTTGTAGCCTGAATAAGTACTAAAGGTAGTGATCCTCAGACAATGTTGAAGTACTGTTAGGTCGTAAGAGTTATTTTGTATATATTTTTTCTCAGTAAATATTGCTAGTTCTGGTTGAAAACTCATTTATTTATAATTTGATTAATTTTAGAATTGTTTTTCAATAGCGTCACATATGTATGGGAGTTTATAGCTGCTAACAATGTTGCATACTTTGTGGGGTCATATGAAATGTCGTCATTTTACTCAGTATTACTCACTGACATGTGCTCATATATTCTCTGGTTCAATTAATTAAAAAGCTGTCCATATTTTGACACTTTCTTTCGTATTTCCTTAGTACTCGTTATTACTATCAGCTCAAATTATATAAACATTATCTCTGTTATAACGATCCATTCTATAGTTTCCCATACAGCTTGTTCAAGAAAATCGATTACACGCAATAGAAAGATGATACATTAAGACAAACTGCATATGTTTATTATCACTTTCTTCCGTGACACTAGACACCACCACTCTAAGACGGGCAAACACTTGCAACCATGCAGCTTAATGGCAGTGTGCCACGTTCATGGTCCACGTCGCTATGTTGCTGGCAACAATAGTGACAACAACATCTACCATATCCTAGTAATAATATGCCGTAATTATAGGCTTTCCTTAGCGTTAAATGAATTACTTTGCCACTCACTCAGCTCGGGATGCAATTTAACTATTGTACTTGTAATGGGGGAACCGGAACAAAATCTTTTATACTTCTTACTTACAAACAGCATCAGGGGTTTTGTTATGGCGTTTCAAATACACGTTACTATTGTTGTTGGCACTGACAAAACGTACTAAAACATACGTTTTCATTATATTTGAAAAACAAAGTAATCAGATATCGTAAAATGCATTTAATGCCAATTCTTTATCCTGCTCCTGCTCCTACCCTTGCGAAAGACATACACACGCTGGCACACTGGCAAATACTGCAAAGGTGACAGGGATGAGTGATGAGTTGGGCGGAGCGGGGTTGTTTGTGTGCACTTAACAAGAGGGTGACTTTTTCATATGCTGCTGCAAGTGTCAAAGTGTAAAGTGTGCATGTGCGTTGTACAAACACACACATCTACCGATTCTACTTTCAATTGTGTGTAATTGTGCCCGTCTGTCTCTGTGTGGCAAATTCACTTGCATGTTTACTATTTGATTAAAATTGCTATTGAAGGATATTTGTGGTTTTTGCCTTTTGAGCTTGATTAACATTTCATCTCGTCTCATTTCATTACATTTGTTTGATGTATTGATGTGAACACGTGTTTCATTTTATACGTTTAACTACACAACGCTACGCACAGTGGCCGGAGTTGTGTTTATTTGTTTGGGTTACCAAAGAATGGGGGGGCGGGGGAGAAGGCGGAAATTTCATTAATTTTTAGAACATAAATTATAATTTTTCATTAAAATTTGCTTTGACATCACAAGTGGCCATAAATAATTACATTTTGTACTATGTATAAAAATGTCATCATAAAATGCAGTAAAAAGCAACAGAAAAAAACAACAACAATATCGATTATTGCTGTGTATAGTTTCTCCCCTGTTGGCATAAAATTATGCTATAGTTTGTGGTTATGCGGTAGCCTGGATATATGCAATGGATTTTGTAATAATATCGGCAAATTAGGAAAGAAATTTTGTGGTTTTGGTTTACAGAAATGTAATTAATTGCGGCATACGTACTAACAGTTATTTGATGGGGAAAAACTATTATGTTAATTAGTTAAGGGGGGAACTATTGCTGCAAATATGTTGTTGAAAATAAAGTAAGAAAGCCGTAGGTTTTTTAAAATTTATAATTATTTGACAGACATGTCGGCTTCTTTGAAGTGATTAATAGTCTGGCATAAAACCACAGTAATTGCAGGCATTTGGTATGTTAATATTTAAAATAAAATTTACTTTTGTGGTTTGTTTACTTGAGATGCATTGTACATTTTGTAATATCGGAAAAATCATTAAAATGGGTGGTACCATTTAATTGATTTGATACAACTGACCATAACCTTTTATACCTTATACTGTTCAAAAACCAAGTTTGTATGTCATCGGCTTGGTGCAGATGAAATCTCTCGAACAAAATAAATATTTGTAGATATTTTTAAGTCTTCGGACGGATGTATAGGATCTCCCCTCATATCGCACTCATGGGACGCTAAATGCATAAAATGGGCGTATTCGAATCGTTGGGAGTGGTATTTCTTATAAAAGTAAAAATTTATCAACACCTATCTGAATTCTTAAAAAAATTTAAGAAAACGTACTGGAGTACATTTCGCAGGAGCTGGAAAGAATGCTTAGGTTATCATCATAGTACTACGACTAATAAATCTGAGCTAGAAGAATTAGTAAGCAAATTTACCGAAGCATGCAGAATCACACTCAATGAACCATGCAGAAGCACTTGTTAAACTTTGGGATATAAGGTCCTCTGTTAGGCGACTTTTTAATAAAGCCAAAAATTGTAATATTCAAAGATGATGACAAAGATTGGAACATTTACAAAACTAGTCTTAATACATATAAGGTGAAGTAAGGAAATATAAGCGGAAGTCAAGGCAAAACTTCTATGAATCTATAGAGGGCAACAGCCAGACTGGTACTTACTTTCTAAGGACTCTCCATGCATTGGATTTTTAAAAGACGATGGATCGTGAGCCTTTTCTTTCGAAGAATCCTTCGAGTGTCTCCTGGTCACTCACTTTTTGAATACTAACTTCAACACTTGTCATAAGTCAGAAATATCAAGTATAAGTCCGTCTAAATTAAATAAAGTTCGCTCGGTAGTGAGCAGGGAGAATCTTATATGTGCTGTCGAATGTTTTAAAGCCTATAAATCAGTCGGACCCTGCAGAATAATTCAACAGTGGAATAGATACAGAAATCGGAATGATTTATCTATATACAAAGTATATGACAAACTTGTAAAGTACGAAATTTTTTGCTTTAGAAACAGAAGTTGGAATAACACAATTAAAAATCTTGACACTCGTTCAAAGCCATTTTGGAATATTTCCAAAATGTTGCGTAAAAAACTTAACGCTTTACCATGTTTAACTTACTCAAACAGTGTGCTGGTGCTAGATTATGAGAAAGCGGATGCTTTTTCCCAACATTTTCTTTCTAATCATAACAACTCTAATAATATTCGATGTGATAGCACTGAAGAACAAGTGTCAAACGTTTTAACAGATTTCAATTATTCTGTCATTCCTACTCCTGATATTAAAGTACACGTGTCCGTTGACACCATAAAATCTATTTTAAAGCAGCTTAAGACGAATAAATCTTGTGGTTTAGACAAAATCTGTACTTAAAAAATTTATCTAATGTTGCAATTAGTTTTTTATCAAAGATTCTAAGCGCATGTCTTAAATTTCAACATTTTCCCAAATTATGGAGAAATGCTAAGGTAATTCCAATACCTAAGCCAGGTAAACCACGTGGATTAGTAAGCAGTTATAGGCCTATTAGCCTTTTAAGTAACTTAGGTAAAGTTTATGAAAAAGTTTTGAAGGAAAGGATTTGGAATTTTTGCAATAGTTCAGCTGTTATTCCAAAAGAACAATTTGGATTTAGACCCCTTCACGGTACAACTCACCAGATCAAGCGAGTAACGCAGTATGTTAATCACAAACTAACGTCAAAGCTTTCTGCCGCCATGGTTTTATTAGATGTTGAAAAAGCTTTTGACACTGTGTGGCATGACGGGTTAATTTTCAAGCTGATAAGGCTTAATTTCCCTAATTATCTAATTAAAATTGTACAGTCTTTTTTAAATGAGAGAAGCTTTTGCGTTCAAATTGGCAGTGAAACCTCTGACTATGTAAGTGTGCCTGCTGGAGTTCCACAGGGATCAGTCCTTGGGCCACTACTTTACATAATATACCTATCTGATTTTCCCAAAGTTGACAATTGCACTTACGCGTTTTTTGCAGATGATTCGGCTATATTATGCTCAGGTTTGCTGGCGACCAATATACTTTCAAGCATTCAAATAGCCTTAGATCAAGTAGATGAATTTTCAAAAAAATGGAAAATAAAGATAAATGCTGAGAAGTCCCAAGCTATCTTTTTCACTAGAAAAAGAAAGATTTGTTACACTCCTCAATCAAATCTTAAAATTAATGGTATTGATATTACCTGGTGTCGCTCTGTGAGATACTTAGGTGTATTCCTGAATACTCGTTTAACTTTCAATGACCATGTCTCTCACATTTTAAGTAAAATAAATCTGGCCATTAAGCTCCTCTATCCACTAATAAATAGAAAATCTGAATTAAATTTTGAAAATAAAATTTGCATTTATAAATCAATATTCCAGCCAATAGCTCTCTATGCCTGCCCTGTGTGGGGTGCCTGTGCCAAAACTCACATTAAGAAAATACAAGTTTGTCAAAATAAAGTTTTAAAGCTAATGCTAAATTTACCTCGGCATTTTAGCACTCGAAGACTCCATGAATTGAGTAGAACTGAACTAATTAAAACCAATATTTCTCGTATTTCAAATAATTTTTACATTTAGTGTTCCCATAATGAAAACAATTTAATTTCTAATCTAAAGAATCCAATGTAAAGTAAAATTCATATTTTAATAAAGGTTTTTCTTAACTTTTTCCTTTTCTTGAATACACTTTTTATTATAATTATGTATAATTTATTTGAAATCTGTAATAATAATCTAGATGTAAGGTTGTACATAACTATCTCTTAAATTAATATTATATTTTAGATCTTAAGAGAAATACTGTTTTACAATAAAATAACAATGAAAATAATTCAAACGAAATAATAGGAGGCTTTAAACATATCATGTGGTTTGTTGGAAGTAATTTTCAGGAGCTTCCTCATTGTGGTAGTTATTTCCAATATTTGGATGCAAACCAAAGTGGTTTTCATCACGAAAACTGGCAAATGCTTTTTTGTCAAACCAAAGGCGACCAATCTCTCATCTTTTGTCCTTAAAACTTTTGAGAGTTTATAAGAAATCCAGTAGTCTTCCACATATGCAAATTGTCTTAAAGTATCATCTTTCTATTGCGTGTAATCGATTTTCTTGAACGAGCTGTATGGGAAACTAAAGAAGGGAACTTTATAACATAGATAACATTAATATAATTTGAGATGATATCGATAACGAGTATTAAGGATATTAGGAAAGTGCCAAAATATGGACAGCTTTTAATTTATTGAAACAGAGAATAAGCATATGTCAGCGAAGTCAAATATATGATATGATGACATGCCATACGACCCTTCAAAGTATGCAACATTGTTAACAGCTAAAAACTCCCATTTGTATGTGACGCTATTGAGAAACAATTTTAAAATTAATCTAGCTATACATAGATGATTTTTCAACCAAAACTAGAAATACTTACTTAGAACAAAATATATACAACACAACTCTTATGTCACAACAGTACTTCAACGTTGCCTGGGAAAGACTACTTTCAATAGTTATTCAGGGTACAAAGCGAACATTTACTTCAAAAATAAAGTAAGTAACGATTGATTTTTATCTTCTATTTTGCAGTGCACGGTATCGGCCGTAGCATGATGGTTAGAACACGCGACTATCATGCGGGAGATCACTGGATTAAAATCACAGCTCCAGTCATATTAAAAAAAAAATTCTTTCATTGTCGGCTTCCCTCGAATGTTGTCAACATCAACTTCGCAGTATCAGTGTCGAGTCAATCGGCATGTCATGTAAGAGCTTCTCAAACAGCGACGTTCGCATTCGTCTATAAACGAGTAGGTGCCTTTAGTTGAGAATCTAAAAATAGAAAGCGTGTTAATTCACAACAACAAAGCTATCCCATACCTCATTCATAGGGAGTAAAGGGAAATTAAGTTTTTTTTTAAGTTTTTTTGCAGTGCACAGTGTACGGGAATTTAATGAAAGTTGATTGAACGAAATGCCATCTGTCGGATTCTCGAGAGAACCTCACATGGGTCATTAAATGCCTTAAACGTATGTAATTTTCAGGGACTGCCTAATTCTGGGATGTCATAAGAACTTTCAATCCATCTGGTAACCTTAAGACACAAAATAGGTGTCGTAAGGTTCATAGACTTTATGTCGCAATACTTATGGACCTAATGCCACAACGTCCATGGACATAAGGTCCAAAGACTTTATGACACTTTTTCTTGTGTCAGAAAGTCCATGGAACCACACAGAGTTGAAAGTAATTCTCTTTTGGCACAGTTTCAGATAGAAAATTTTTTAAGCATGCTCAAGTAATGGTCTCTAGTAACCATAACGCATTGTCAGGTTTTTTCTAAGAAGTAGAAACTTCACACCACACTGTGTCGACTCCATATGCGACAATTTTGTTTGTTTACGTTGCCGCTCGGATCGAAATGAGCCTTATTAGACATAATGGCAGCGATTTTCATCATGTACTTAAAACATTTGAGAGATTATTTGAAATCCATGTTCGAAATAATCTTCTACAGAAGTTATTATCAATATGTTTGCTTGCCTACATTAAAGGAAGGTCTACTAAGACAGTTCTCTACTCTGTAGTCAGTGCAATCGCAATCTCCCTCGAAAAAAATCGTCGCTGCGCCAACCAAATCAATTATTTGTAATTTTAAAATTTCATTAAGTGTAGAATATATGTGAAATGTTCCAAAATAAACAATGTTTTTGGATCTCCTGTATAGTAATTAAAAAACACATAACTGTTTGGGTCGGCGCGGCGACGAAAAGATCTCATTAATATTTTACCTATTTGCTCACCTCATTAGGATGCTTCTGGTGGAAAGAATAGTCAGAGCTGAATAGGAACAGATCACAATTGGTAATTCTGAAGGAGGTGTTCATTTCCCACTTAAATGGTTAAACTCGATCAATGAATTGTTCTCGTGTAAGATATGGCCGAATTCCAGGCTTTTGCCAACGCCGATGACCTTGACACGATCTGTACGTGTACAAACCTCAATTTACTTAGCATTCGAACACAACCCACCTAATTAGTCCTACATCAAACTGGACAACCAATTACAGACTGTCGCTAGACCACTTAGTTCCAAACTTATTGGTTTTTCTCGGAAATCAAAGCTGAAGAGCTCGGAAATCAAAGTTCAGGAGGGAGTCCTGTCTCTACTTATACGATTTGCCTCAGCCAATGAACTGCTTCTCGAATAAGAGATGGCCAAATGCCAGGTATGATCATGCCATCGTCTGTACGGGTAGAAACATCAATCTACTTAGCATTCGCACAACCAGCCTAATTAATGTAGTATCAAACTGGACTACCAATAGTGAACTATCGCTAAACCCACTTAAAAATTAAGTTTATACTGTTTTTGCCGTAACACAAAAACCAAAATTTGAACCACCGCCAATAAATGCGGTTTAATTGCTTTGGAAAGAACTAGTCAAGTGTCTATGGATTATCTTTGAGAGTAAACTGTCTTGGAAATCCAATGTGAGGGTGAGAGTCATAAAGGTATCTGTTGGTCTTTACTGCTGCAAAGAAGCTATAGGTAAGCGCCGTGGACTGACTCCAAAGATCACTATATGGATATATACGGCTATAGTTGGACCAATACTTTTTAATGGTATCGTAGTTTGTCGTAGGTTCCTTCATACGAAATCCCTTGACAAAAATTCAAAGATCAGCATTGATTAATGTTAGTGGAAAAATTAACACAACGCCAGGTATAGCACTAAAAATCTACTACTGTTTCCCGTACCTATTACCAGTAACTAATCAAAGGACTTTTATTCCGAATGCTAATACCTCTAAAAAGTTACTATAGGGGGATACGAGTAGTATTTTTTACCGATGGATACAAGTTGGACGAGGGAGTAGGCTATAGCGGCTTATTCACCAGAGCCATTGCATTGCAGCGTATTTTAGGCAGATCCGCCCGGATCTAATTCTTTTTACTTGATAGGATATTCAAGTTGTTTATATTTCTTTTGTGAGGGAACCATAATGACTGACAAGTACAAGCTCGAAGCTTGTACTCCATCCGATTTGGCCACCCAAACTTATTATTTGCTACTTTAAGTAACATGCATTAAAAGTACGTGCACTTGTTGTTTTGCTCATATTATATATCCTCTTCAGCCAACGCGCGCCGAATGACGCGCATCTTTGACATCTTTGATAATTTCGTCTACGAATAGACGGACACATTATACACAGACCTTCACAAGGAGCAAGCTCCTTTTCCGGCTGGCCCAGTAGCTTTCCTTATTGTTTTAGTCCTCGTCTGGTACAGAATGGTTGCTAATCTTCAAGTTGCTAATCTTCACTGAAGACTGGAATACCAAATTCAGCCATGGCTTCGAGTTTCTCTTGGGTCTTTTCCAGGATTTGCCGAAGTGTGAATATCTGGTCAGTTGTTGATTTACCAGGTCTAAGGCCCGAACAGGTTGGATAATACTGGCTTTAGTTTCACATAGCTCACTCGACAAGATATGCGATGTGTAAAAGGCTGATCCCGCGATAGTTGGAGCACAATCTTGGATCACCTTATTTCAGCACAGAATATAATACGCTTAAATTCCAATCATCATACATGTACTCGTCAAGCCAAACCGTGCGTAGGAGCTGGTGCATGCTTGCTGGAAGTGTTCTCTCCATATATGCAGCACACTCTGCGTATCTGTAACCAGATTTCCATCCTTGTCCTTACAGGTGGGTAGTCCATTACCGCAGCTTATTGCTTTAACTTTCTGGTACAAATTTCGGGTTTCACCTCTATCCCTGTATCGCTCTATATCCTCGTTATTCGATCCTTCATCTGATGTTTTTATCGCTTAAATAGCTGTATCGCCTGTTTTACTGTCTATATGTGCCGTTCCCTTACAGCCCGGGTTAAAATTGGCTGTAGCGCTGCCCTATAAGCAGCATCCTGTTCCTCAGACACTATGCGACATTCATCATCGTACCGGGATTCGTCTGAGCGCCGTTTTTTATATCCAAGCATGGTTGTTGCGTTGGTTGCCATGGAATGCACAATATGCTGCCACTTTGTAACGGGAACTTTAGAAGTAGAGGCGTTGTGTCGTGTTAGTTGTGAGAGCTGGTTGTAGTAGGCAGTGGTTATCTCTGGGGTTTGCAGCTTAGCGATGTTCAGCTTACTTTGTGTTTGATTACGTGCGTTTTTCGCACTGCTCAATCTTGTGCGCGCCTTGGCTGCAAGCAGGAAATGATCCGAGCCAATATTAGCACCACGGAGCACAAGCACGTCCATGACACTAGATGCATGTCTGCCATCAATTACCACATGATCAATTTGATTTTTGGTGTTTTGATCGGGGGATAGCCAAGTTGCCTTATGGATATCTTTGTGCTGGAATCAGGTTTCACTCACTACCATGTTCCTTCAAGCTGCGAAGCTAACCAACATAAACCCGTTGTCTGACGTGTCGGTGTGCAGGCCGAATTTACCGATTGATGGACCAAGAACATCTTCGCCTCCTATTTTTACATTAAAATCTCCCATAACGATTTTAATGACGTGGCCAGGGCAGCGGATGTATGTTTCCTCTAGGCGCTCTTAAAATGCATCTTTAATCTCATCGTCTTTATTTTCCGTGGGGGCATGAGCACAAATCAGCGTGATGTAGAAATTTTGGTGCAGATTGTGGCTATTCGATCACTAACAGGATTGAACAGCGAAACAAGATGTCTGAGTCTATCGCCACATACAAATCCACATTCAAATTCGTGCTTGTCGGCATGGCAGCTGTAATAGATATCGCAATTTTTACATCGCGAGAATCCTTGTACTGTCCATCTTATCTCCTGGATGGCGGTGATGTCAGCCTTTTATTTTTTAAGGACATTCGCCAGCCGGATAGTGACACCTTCTCTGTTGAGAGTCCGGACATTCCAGGTACATATCCTTAAAGCATGGTTCTTATTACGTTTTGTGGTGGGTTCCGTTTGTTACTGTTTCATCCTGGTGTTTTCATAGCCATTGAAGGACCTGAAGGCAACCATCAGGGTTTGTCGCTCACTATCTGCCGCTATTCATGATAAAAAAATATCACGAAAAACGTTGCCCAGGTGCCACAACGAACGAGGTTGTGAGTCGGCTTGATGTGCAAGATTCACTTAACATTCTCAACCGCATCTCAGTTACTACCGTAAAATACCCTTTCGGTAGCCCCATATTAAATGACCATTTATCCAGACATAGAATTTACATATTAACATTTATTGGAGATATAGATTTTACATTTTAACATTTGTTAAGGCATTCATTAACACT
The DNA here is from genome assembly GCA_964034835.1 of Muscina levida. Classification (NCBI taxonomy): domain Eukaryota; kingdom Metazoa; phylum Arthropoda; class Insecta; order Diptera; family Muscidae; genus Muscina; species Muscina levida. The sequence goes on from OZ035881.1 coordinate 27,874,207, forward strand.
TTTTACATGTATGTTAACGTCTAGCCCTACGACCGAAGTCCTTTCTCCAACCGTTTACGCTCCACAAGCTAAATTATTATACATAAGTACTTTTATTTAAAAATCATTTAGTTGCAATAATTTGAGACTTTGACAATATCATACATAGGGTAAGGGTATTTATCGGTCAGTTCACCTGCCTGATATTGCTGTACTGGTTTAATCGAAACTCACTATCACGATATTAAATTTTCTATTTAGCACAAATATTTGTGGCGTAGCCGATTTAGAGAACATCATATTATGAATTTCAAAGGATCCTACATATCAGTTTATTCTGATTTCCCCTAGTTAAAGCAACGCTAAAAAGGTCAATGAACTTCTTTTCGATAAATATCGTACTGTCCCCATTAGTAATGTAGTCCCATGGTCCGACTCATTGATGATGAAAATGTGTTATAATTTAAATTATGAAAAACTTTTGCCATTTCCCCTAAAATGGAATCCATTAAAATCTTATTAATTATTCAAACATCAAAGCCAGCTTGGTAAGCATTGACTCTCGGCCTCTCTCTCTCCTTCTCTTTCTCGCCATGTCATAGCTCCTCTAATGGTTGCCTACCGGCTTAGCTAATTAACCGCAAAAAACGAATACCAATTCAAATGAAATATTGCCGCACACAATTACAACGTTAGCCCAGATGATGATGTTCATTATGATGATGGAGACGGGGCGATGGTGGTGAATAAATTTGTTTGTTTTAGGCAAAATAAAGTTGCCATATTTTGTAGCATTACTACGATGACAAAAAATAAGAAGAGAAAAAAAATGTTAAATAAAAACAAAATATTTTGTTTTCAACGGACGGCGGACAAAATTACCATAAATCAACAAATAAAATGAAAACCTCTACTTTGGTAGACAGACATCCTTAAAAAATGCGCACAGACAAATTTTCGTCAATTTCCTAGACATTTTGTTAAAACAACATAACGATCAACTTAAATGAAATGCGACGACATCTTCATGTTGTTCTTTCGTCGAAATTATGTTAATATTTTTCTTACCAATTTGTGTGCGTGGGTGTGCTCTCTCAAAGAGATGGCGCACATCTCTAACGGCACAGACTTCGTAAGGAAAAATATATAAAAATAATAAACATATTTTGATAACTTTAAAGTGTATGTTGTCTGTTGGTATTGGGGGTTTTTTTTTGTATCTGCTTTGTCATTGCAAACCTTGAACAAGGTTATATGGGTCAGCGGTACGCCAGCCGCCTCCCGTCAATTTAACGCGTTATCATAGCAAGACCTGAACGCGGTTACAAAAATATGCAAAAATATTCTTAATAATAATATTGATGTTTATTTGTCATCATCACTGTGACTCCATTTTGACACTGTAAGTTAATTATGCTGCCATGAAAATGTTGGGGATACCTTTTAGTATTGTAACTCAACAGCGTTTTAGTATGAGGGGTGGTGGTTGCTGGTTCAGCAGAGAACTGCTGGAGTAGGGAATGACTATATAATCGAGGCCAATCGAATAAAGTTATTGTTGTATCTTGTTTAGGAACATTTTTCTTGCAACAGCTGGTTTTATTAATAATAAATGGCTTATTAAATACGGTACATAGAGTAAGCTCTTACACCAGGTTCATCCAACAAGGTTTAGGTGGCCTTCTCCTGCGCCTCCTATCGTGTTTATGTGCTCTCGCAGCTTTGTGGTTTTGACTCAGTGTTGGACAGTCTACTGCTTTGTCGATGATTGGCGTGATTTTGTCACTTATGCTGCATTACACAGTACAACACATGATTTTGGGACTCATTTCTGAGAACTGCACTTGAAAGTAGCCCCAAAAAGAAGAAGTTCTGCATCATTAGTTTTTCAAGTTAAATGATTTATTATAAATAATTTATAATTTACGTGGAATATTACTTATGATAATCATACGCCACCATATAATATTTATGTTATGTCAAACAACAGAGCCTAAAACGTGACAAATTCCCCTATACGATACTAAATAATTTCAAATCGATATTAAATCGATATTTAGTATCGTATAGGGGAATTTGTCACGGTTTAGGCTCTGTTGTTTGACATAACATAAATATTATATGGTGGCGTATGATTATCATAAGTAATATTCCACATAAATCATACGCCACGGAGTACAACAGTTTCCACGGCAGCCGGTTTTATGTACCGGATTGACCCGAAGCAGCTATACTTCGGCCAGGGGCTCAGTACTATGTGACCCTCTATGTTTGTTCATCGTTTTGCCCTAGGAGAGGCACATCCCGGAGTGTCTGCTCCGTACTCTTTTGGTCCGTTCAAGGGCTGAACTAAATCCCGGGCCAATTCAATATTTCTGATCCGTCTGCAGAAACCTCATCTATCACCGTTCAACTTCAGTAAGGTGTAACCGATGTATGGAGTGGGTGCACTTCAGACGTTGCTTAGGCCTTAGCCACCTGAGGGAGTATTGCCAGGAATATGTTGCTGCTTGCTGTTCCTCCGTATCCCGTAGTTTGTCCCAAGAGTCGCAGTCGTCTTCGCCGTTGCCCTCGTCGTCTACGTCATCAACCTCTTCGATTTACGGGACACCACCGCAATCTCCCTCAAAGCAATACCAGCAAATATAGCATCCAACACCACAACTAACGGCACATATTACTATACCAACCTCATAACGTGCAATCTTTTTGTAATTTAACAGCAATAGTCTCCGTATCAAAATCAGCGAAATCGCAGACTTCATGAATCGGAGAAACATCAAGGTTGCTGCGATCCAGCTTGCACAGTTGTCAGGGTTGCAATGTGCTACGAAAGGGTCGCACCAGAAGTGGATGTGGGGACTTGCTTTCCTATTGCACCATTCTGTGCAGTATAGACCTATCTCGCCTGAGCTTGACTCTAGAGACCCATACATCGAATGTGTGGGGGTAGCAGTCCGGGACTGCCGAGATAGAGCTGTACAACAAGTGGTTCAATATAAGGGGTTGGTCACAAATTATATGACTAAAATTGTATATACAAATTATATGACTAAAATTAAATGTATAGATTTGGTAGCTGTTCTGCGCGTTATATGCCAGACATTAGCCCGTTTCCTCAAGGCAATAACCGCGTTGTCCTAGGAGACTTTAATGCCCATCACGAACTTTGGCATTCTCTCCTAGCCAATGACCAAAGAGGCACAGCTTTGGCCGAGCAAATCGATGGCTCTACGTTTAGCACAGCGAATGAGGATGCCTCCACACGGATTATGGGTGACTGCAGCAGCTCGCCAGATATAACCATCGTTTCGCCAGGTCTGATTAATGACGATACCTGGCAGCCCGTCATTGCACTTGGTTCAGATCACCTCCCCATAATCCTCTCCATTGAAAGAACAGCCGATTACATCATCTCTGAACACCGTACTTTCTTTAACTGTAAGAAAGCAGACTGGAACGGGTTCAGAAAATTCACCAACACCAGCGCTTCAATGCACTACCCATACCCTCAGATGTTTGGGTTGTTGAGAAGAAATTCCGAAACATCATACGCGCAGCGGTCGCTCACTTTATCCCTGCTGGGATAAAGTTCCGGTATCGGTAAATTGTGGGCAACGGTTAAGTCACTCTCGAATATGCAATTCGACAACCACCTTACGGCGTTAATATCGTATCATATGCCGATGATTGTACGATTCTGGCATCGGTCCCCTCGATTGATGACATATGTTGTAGGTTGAATTTGCTGAAATTGCCATGCTTCTTTGCTGCGTGAAGCATGAAAATTTCCGCCACAAAATCATCGGCCACACTGTTCACCGCATGGACAGCGCAAGTGAAGGAGCAGCTCAATGTGATAGTTGATGGCACATCAATTCCGACCACCAACCACCCCAAAGTCCTTGGTGTCACATTTGACAGCCTCCTTAGATTCAACCACGCCACAGCTATTGCCGGCAGCACTTAGGAACTGACAAAGAAACCTTGTGGACCTCTTACAAAGCGATAGGTCGGTCTGTGGTGAACTATGCAGCTCCAGTATGGTCACCGAATGTGTGCGAGACGCAGTAGAAGAACATGCAGACATGCCAAAATGCCGCTCTGTCAACTGCGACAGGGTGCCTCACTTACATGAGGAGACGAAGTTCATACTTGTGCGCCGACACAACTTCCTTTTGTCGAAGCAGTACCTGCTTGAATGTTACCGGTCCAGCCATCCCAACAACCATCTTATGGATAGGCTCCCTCCCCCAGGCAGGTCAGCAAAGACCTTCATGATCTAGAGCGCGAAATCCAACGGTACAAGAGAGAGCCTCTAGATCTAAGAGCATTTCAGGCAGGCTTAGCAGACTTTCACTCAGTCGCAGCCGTGGAAGCAGTGAATAACTACAGAGTGAATGTCGTGCTCGGAGAACACTCTCCATCTGTGGCTTCGGTGGAAGAGGTTTTACCGCGGCAGACGAGAGTTCTTATGGCCCAACTAAGATCTGGCTGGTGTAGCCGCCTCAATTCATACTGAACAAGAATTGATGGCAATACGTCGAACGCCTGTCCCGCTTGCAACCAGGGACCACACGACACATTTTCAACTGCCCCGTCAAACAAACTCAACTTGTTGCCAGGTCTCTTTGGACCCACCCAGTGGAAGTAGCCACCTTCCTTGGCCTTGAAACAATCACAGCAGGCAAATTACATACAAGGCGAACCAATTAACACCTAATGGCACAACAACAACAACAGTTTTATTGTAACTGCTACAAAATAAACCCAGTTCAAAATCATTTGATGAATCAAAAGTGAAACTTTTGCTTAAGTAGGGCAAGTTTATATGAACAGACCAACGGAATTGTAATTCTAATTTTTTTTAATTTTGTTTCAGCTAAATCGGACTAGTGGTACTCGAGTTATGTCAAACAAAAGAGCCTAAAACGTGACTAACTTCCCCTATACGATACTTACTAATTTCAAATCGATATTAAATTTTTATGGCATGTAACTTGACAAAACGAATGATGCAGAATTTCTTGCCTTTGGGGCTACTTTCACGTGCAGTTCTCAGAATTGAGTCCCAAATTCAGTCCAAAGCTGAAAAATGTTGTACTGTGTTATGCTGCATTTGGGAAGAAGCAAAGTATGAAAATGTGCTATCTATCTTTACAACACACTCTGCGTCTCCTTGACGAGATTTCCATTACTGTCCTTACAGGTGGGTATCTTTGTTGCAAACCCCTTGTTTTTTTTTACCGAAACGGAAACTGGAGCAAAAGCTTTTCATAATCAGTGAAGTTGGCGAAAAAAAGTTGCAGCGAAATTTGGAATTCCGTCTAAATATCGATCAACAATTTGTTCATACAATTCTATACTACGAATTTTTTGTAAAACGAATTTTTTTTTCGCAATATAGAGGTTCAACTGTATTAATTATTCACATACATTTCACTAAAATCGGGATATCAGAAAAGCAATATTCCTTTTTCTACTTACAATACACACAGCTGCACTTAGATACCATGCCTCCGAATGCCTCTTATAGTGTTTTACACACGAACTAAATAAAACTATTTTTGTGTTGGCTTGTTGAAATTTCCTAGTGCTTAACTGCACTTGCATTCACAATCTACCTCTCTTCTCTCTACTCTTCTCTGTTGATTGTCATTTATATTAAACTTTAATGGCAACATTTTCTAAAGCCTTCAAAACTAAATTAGTTTGCTTCAGTTTTTATTCTTCCTGCATGATAAAAGAAATCCTTGAAACAACAAGGCAACACAACACAAAATTCAAAATACAATAACTTCCTTGATTAGCTGCTCTCTTAACCAAAAAGTACTTATGCAGCTTCAGCTTTTGCTTTAGCTTTTACTGATTCCTGTTCCTGGAATATTTACTTAGCTGTATTTGTGTTTGGTTAAATGTGGGCGGTTTGTTGAAGTACATCATTGAGTGTGGCTGCCTTCCGTCCTCTCTTTCTCTCTCTCGGTGTGTGTATGTGTGTTGTTGGCTTTAATTGTAATGTTAAATTAACAAACACTATTGTGTTAATAACAACTGACAGTATAACTTCCTGGAATATACAACAACAGTGACTGCAGCAGCAGCAACGACGACAGGGCGAAGTAACAACAAGAGCAAATGGCAACGGCACATTAGCAACAGAGCAGCAGCACTTGAATAAATACGAGGCACTTATACGCACACATACAGAGGCAAATATAAATACTAATGCAGATATTGACATGCAATGGGCACAGTGGTTAATGGGAAGTTGGGGGGTCGCAGGTTATTAAACATTTAGATATACCTTAGATTATTCTGAGCGATGAAAAAATTGGGTTTTCTGATCTTTATTCCCTTCTGAATAACCAAAAACTCTATGTGGAGGTCCCCTTGATCCGTTAGAATTTGTGTTTCCCGGGTACTGCCACTAGACAGGCAGTGGATGTAAATGTTAAAAGGCGCAATGTTGAGTAACCTTAACTTCATGTTCAACACAAAGCGGTTTCTAGAGGCGATGGCCGCCCCAAGAAACTAGTATCAGGCGCGGTGGCCTAATAAGCCACAAATTATTTAGAGAACACAAAGAAACAAAAGTGCTGACAATGACCATCATTTATGGATGTGCATCAGGGCTGTTCGAACTTCTTTACAGAGATGGTGTCTCTATCCAATTGGCGGCCAAGGATTCACAAGACGAAAACACTGTCATACAAAAAGACACGTATCAAAATGTGGATTCATAGTCGACAAGAGAGTTAGACATCTGGTCTCTGTTTTTTAACAAAGTAATTGACCCAATAGTCACTATCTAAAGATTCATTCTATGAGCGTCTGGAGGAAATATATGAATGTATCACTGCCCTTCATGACATTAAACTTGATCTTGGAGATCAAGCGGCGAAATTAGCAATGCATATGCAAGCAAGGCATGCAACTAGGCCTTCAGAGACATGAAAACGTCACGTCTTCAAGGCCTTGTTTTCACATGCCTAAAAACAGGGGTTCTCCTTCCTTTCTGAAATATTCCGAGCACATGTTCCTCCAATCTTTCAGGACCACTGCTGCAGGCCTTCTTTGAGAAGGGAGAATCAAAGTTTTCGATGATTTGTTATTCCACCATTTCGTGTGTATACACATTCCGTCTCCCTTATCATAGAAGGCATGAGAGAAGACATGAAAAGGAAGGGAAGGTGTTCGTGGGTTTTTCTTAAAACAGTTTGTGATTATTTTTAGTCAAACAATTCAAATGCATCTTCATAGGCTAGATGGTAGCATGGCTAACAATCGCGAGGTTGTGAGTTCAAACTCCAAGTTCTTCTTGTTTCATTTGTATGCAGGCCTACCATCAGACTTTCTTACAGGGAGCGACGATGGAATGACACCCTATGTTATTTGGAAAGGAAGAGGGAATGCAGAGCGCAGGCTTACTGACAGATTTTTAAGGCGTATCATAAGGCCTTCTAGGTCCTTCTTATCGCCGCTCGCTAACTTTGATAACGGATTCCTACTTATTAGCTTCGCATCGGCAAGAAACATGATAAAAAGTTAAACCAGATTTTCATATTAATATATATTCACAAGGAAACTTGAATCAAAATATAAGAAACTAGAACTTGCGTGTGATGTGTGGTGCAAATACAAACCCAGATCACTACTAAGTCGCAGGCAAAGTAAGCACGAGATAAAGTAATATCGAAAGCAGTCGTAACCAAAGGCAAAGAATGCTAGACAAGGCAAGGCTGCATACAACCGATGTGGCCAATGTATACTCATACCAAATCTCTGTTAATTACCGCTTGCAAATACTGATAATTCTGATGTTCCCGACACACAGTAGCAGCATATAGCGCATTCTATGAAGACTGCTGCAATGTCATTGGGTGTGAAAATTCTTGCTCAGACAACAGAGGAAAAGGATACTGCATACAAGGCAGAACTTCAATTAATGGTAACGCGATCCTGTGAGAGAATTAAATATGGAGGCAGAACTTCAATTAATGGTAACGCGATCCTGTGAGAGAATTAAATATGGAGAGTAAGAGCAAAAAGGAGGAGAGAGACGAAAAGCCTTTTCCAGCAACCAAAAAGCTTCTGCCAACAACCATAAAACATCTATGGAGGAGGCGAGAGAGACAGTTAGATATCGAAAAGTATTGGGGTGGAGGTGAAGCCCGAAAGTTCTGCCAAAAGGTAAAATGAACAAGTTTTGGAACCGGGAGCTCCACAGACAGATGGTAAACTAACCACGGACACGCAGAGTGTGTTGTAAACCTGCAGAGATTACAATCATCGATGACATGGAGATTGTCCACCGCCGTGCCATAACGAGAGTAGCACGGCTTAAAAATAATAAAGCTGCGGGAGCCGATGGACTGCAGGCATAGCTTTTTAAGGCCAGGGGAGATGGGCTGGAAAGATGCATGCATCAGTTCATAAACACGATTTGGCTTAAGAAATGCATACCATGCGTGGTTGGATTCTTAGTGTTCTATGTCCTATGCTAAAGAAAGGTAAGATGAAAAATGTTGCGTATACTCTGAGCAAAAGGATGTTGCATACAAGGAAATACTGCAGTTAATGGTAACGCGGTCATGTCAGAGAACTAAATAGGGAGAGTGAAAGCAAAAAGGAGGAGAGAGACTAAACTCCTCTGCAAGCTATCAAAAAAGTCTCTTCCAACAACCATGAAACATCTATGGTGGGGACCATAGAGACAGTTTAGATATCGAAAAGTATTGGGAAAGAGGTGAAGCCAAGTATGAGTTCTAACTATCGCGGGATCAGCTTTTACCCATCGCATACCAGGTCCTGATTAGTATGCTAAATGATAGACTAAAGCCCATCTAACGATCCTGATTGGACCTTATCAGTGTGTCTTTAAACCTGGTAAATCCACGACCGACCAGATATTCGCACTACAACAAATCCAGGAGAAGATTGAAGAAATACAGATCGACACCTACCATCTGTTTATCGATTACAAAGCAGCATTTGACAGTCCGATACGACAGAAATTATAAGATGCTTTGGCTGAATTTGAAATCGCCGCGAAGCTGATACGATTTTGCGGTATAATACTGACTGGCACGAAGTCTTCAACAAAAATCTATCAGTCATTTTCTACCAACGATGCTTTAGACAGGGCGATAGTCTGTACTGCGATCTCTTTAACATCGTAATGGAGATGATCATGCGGAAGGCTGCAGTAAACAGGAATGGTACCATCTTCAAAAAAAGTCACATGTTGCTCGCGTATGCTGATGATATAGATATCATTGGACGTGGATTGCGAGATGTTACTGCGGCTTTTTCGAGTATTGACAAGCAGTCGGCTGAAGTGGGTCTGGTGTAGAATGTTCAAAACCGAGAACCGCCTAACCGGTTTTTTTCTCCAAAACCGTGTGTCGGATTCTTAAAAAATTGCAATTTCGAATACACGGTTTACCGGTTTTTTGATGTCGTTTAACCGGTTTTTCAAAAAGGAGTATTTTTAAAGAACATTGGCAGGTTTATTCTTGGAGGAAATCTCCAAGGATGTTTTCATTGAAATTTCCTTATGAAATACCAAAGTTTGTTTGGAAAATGCTGCTAGATGACTGTTTCCTCACAACTTGAAATGATTGGGATGCCGTCCGTATACATATAGAAGACTTTCAATTGTCGCTATCACCTAAACTAAGCATCCAATTGCGAAAAAGGGCTTAATTTGCGATCCCCATACAATATTTATGAAATCATTAAGATATAGGTGGGATCTTACCTTACAATGGCTGGGAAGCCGTCCATATTCATATGAATAACTTTAAATGCAGTAATCCCCTAAACTAAACTAAGTGTCATTTTGTCGATCTTTGCTCCGCCATAAACAATAATAGAAATATAAACCTTGTAATCCAGCGACGAGTATTGATCGCAAACCGCTACTACTAGTGCTTAGCAAGCGATTTAATATCAAACCCTCCTCTCGACGAACAAAGATCCAACTCTACCACACTCTGATCGAACCTGTCTTGCTCTACAGCGCAGAATTCTGGGTAATGATACAAGTGGATCAATCTATTATGGGAATGAACGAATGAACCATGAACTGTATTAATTTGTCGAATGCGTTGGCTAGGGCATGTGGCTGAATGGAGAAAAGGATTAGGTAAGCTTAATTTGGCAGCCGCCTTAAGCATAACTCACTTGGGTAGTAGTATACGTCCTTGTGTGATACCATTTTAAATTCACGCACCAATTATTCATACTCCAATTCGTCAATGTCGCTCACGAGCCATTTCGCTGTTCTGATAAAGGCTTGGGTGTTACACTACTGATAGACAGGTAATGTCAATAAGTGTCCGGTGACCCAACGTCTCACATCTCAGGCCACCATACGCTGGGCAGTGACATAGAAAATGCTCAGTGGTCTCCTGTTCTTGCTAAACGTTGCAGCTTCTACAAAAATCATTGTAGCTAAGACAGGTTCAACGCAAATTGAGTCCTCTGTATACCATTGGTAGGCCAAATCTGTTTGGTCCCTGTGCAAGTGTGGTCTTTTACCCTTCCTACCTTAGAAATAACGTTTAGGTTCCACGGAAAATACCTGTTTCAGAGAATTAACAATGACACTGTAAATTGCATTCAAATTTATGATGGCAAAGACCTTAGTCATTTCTTTGGCTCAGTGGTAACCACATGAGAGTAGCCTGGAACCCATATAAAGGAGTGTCTCGATATCTACTCCAGAGACGACCGGCACAGTTCTCGAAGTGGTATACACGTTCTCCAGGGATCTGATAGCCACCTTTCACTCAGTAAGTAATTGAACATTGCCGCCCAATATCGTATGATACTAAATTTTCTATTGACTGCTATTTTGACCTGAACTATGCTGCAGTGATCTCGTAGCCTAATCGATTGAAAATTCAACTCCTAAGAAGAGAGAAGATTCAGCCCGCTCTTACTTTAAATTTGGATCCGTCCGTGAAAAATAGGATGACATCAAAGTGAAGGGCTTTATCATTATTACATAATAAGTTCTGTCCGGAATGGTACTTATAAACTCGGATCTTAACAGGTTCTGGCACTATGTATTAGATATGACACCTTCCAATGATTATATTCATAACACAGTACAACATTTTTCAGCTCATTGATTTGGGACTCAATTTTGAGGGCTGCACGTGAAAGTAGCCTCAAAAAAGAAGAAGTTCTACCTCATTCGTTTTGTCAAGTTACATGCCATAATAATTGTATATATTGTAAGTATCGTATAGGGGAATTTGTCACGTTTTAGCCTCATGCTATACAATAACATTCATACTTAGTTAATGCTTCTCGTACAAAACTCACGCTCTTTTTTAAATTCATTTTTTTTGTTTCTCTCCCAGTTGTCTGGTATCAATTTTCAAGGACTCTTCTTTTCTTCTACATTAATGCCAAACCACTGTATATCAATGTATATCTTTATTTGCCTTTACAACGCCGACAAATTCTGTAATACTCTCAATATGCCAATGGACTCATTCGAATCCTTCACCCAATGCCTTCGTCCTGTTTATTTTTGTGCGTGTGTGTGTGTGTGTTTGCAACTACGCGCAACCCGTCGTCAATGTATTTGCAGTGGTGTTGATGTTTGGTCTATACTTAAAACATTCATAATTACTTTCATTTAGATTAACTTTCTAAACAGCGGCAACCAGCCTCACTCCTGCACAACAGTCATGTAGACATCACCTTAACACACACACAGTGTAACAGCTTAACACCCACTACGAGGCATGTGGTACATAGCAGGAAGTTAAACTTTAATCCCTCAGCCAACCATCTTTAGGTCTCACAGCCTTGTAAATCCGTCTTCCCCTTTTAACTATTGCGCTTGTTTGAATACAATTCAATGAATGTTAATGATTGAATATACGTACAACGACTTTTGGTACGATGTAAGGAAACTGTATATACTGTTTTTGTTTTCTTTTTGATACTACAAACTCTATGGAGTTCCCTGGAGTAGCAGCAAAGTATGGAGTAAAGCAGAATGCATTGTAACAAATCAAGTTGGCTGCATTCAGCTTTGTGTCATATTAAGGTTTTAGTTTTCATCGGGAAGGGAAACTGACGGATGCAGGGAAGAAGCTTATTTTTTTCTGATTTAGCTCAAATATGTCTGGCAAAGTAGCTAGTTGTAGTTCAATAGCTTGTCTAAATGATGAGAGTTAACAGCTGTTGAGGAAAATTTTCGAGTTTTGTGTGAGTGTGTGTGTGTATGAGGGCAATGACGCGATGTTTGAGGGTGGTGGAAATAATTAATGTTAAATATGTTTAAGAGGGTTATTTTACGTATACATTCATCAAATCATTGCAATTGTACCGAGATGTAAATATGACTGTTCAAAGTAAGATGATTTAGTTCACATGAAGTGACTTGTAGTGCAAAATTGCACTTGTACACAAGAAACATTTATGTCTTGAACTCGAGATCAGACAACAGCTACTTTATGTGTTTGTGATCTCTGAAACCGTATCTAAAGTCTATTTATACCAATCTCATCAGGTTTTTGACGTTACTTTAAAAACCCTTATTTTGTAAGTCGAATTTTGGCGTTTTTAAGGTTAAGAGAAAATCCTGACGTGCTGGAACAAAATTTATTCCAGATTCGGATAACTTTTTGCTGACCAATGTAACTTTTCGCGGTAAGCAGAACCCCTGCAGGAGGTGAAGGAAATGGGTATATGTGTATATGCCAGTGATTGTCTTTCGTGCCATATTCACTGTCTATATTAAGATATAAATTTTTTAAATTACACATAAAATTGACACAAAAATCTACTGAAAATTTGCACATTGCATTTTAGGTATGATTCATTAAGAAGCTTGTTTTTGAATTGCCTTCATTGTGCAGGTCTTGACTGACCAGTGTTAAACTATTATCTTATTTTTAAACACTATTGTTTGACAATTTATTGTCAGAGACTCTTATAGCAACAACGTCATCAAACTATTCAGTTGTCGGAATTTATCTCGAAGTACTTTGAAACCCAAAGATTACCCAAACAATTTGTTTGCATGCCATATTCAGTATCTACATAGAGATATATGTAAATACTTAACATCATTATGCATAAAATTGATTAATTATACAACAACTAAGTCTTTCCACGTCTAATTAAAATATAGAGTTCTTATGCATCGTATTTTATATGTGACAGGCAGGCATGGCTCAACAACTTAAAAAATCATGTATCGAATTTGGTTCAAAGATACATAATGAACCATTGTGTTACACTTTCGGGTCGTATCAAATGATATATACCCTCCTACCCGTAGGGTGAGTGTATAAAGAGGAGAGGAAGATGCTCTTGGTTCAGCAGTTGGTAAAATTCAGTACACACAACAGCACAACTGATAACGGATTCTGTCTGGTAAACTCTGCATCAGCAAGCAACATGGTAGTGAGTGGAACCAGATACCCGCATAAGGATATCAGCAAGGCAACCTAAATATCCCCTGATCAAAAGAGAAGAAATCAAATTGATGATGTGGTAATTGATGGGAGGCATATCTCAAGCGTTATGGATGTGCGTGTGATGCGCGGTGCAAATATTGACTCATATCACCACCCAGTTGCAGTCAAGGTACGCAGTACTAGAAACGCTAGACACCACATAACTGCATGCCACCGAGATAGCCAATGTCTACTAAAATAAACACTCTCAATTACTTAAAAAAAAACCCCATAAATGCACACCGTAATAACTGCTATAGTACTGAAATTTGTTATTGCAGCTTCTATCTCTTAAGCGAAGGTTAAGTTCTATGTTGGGCAAGATCGGCAAACCAATCCCACCCCTCATAGAAATTCCCACCATTTGGGGGGTGTTCGTCTGTTTGTTTCAGCGGTTACAGCAGTAGTGTAACAGCAATTAAGCTTTTTTTTGGTAAGATAAGATAAGATAAGATAAGATAAGATAAGATAAGATAAGATAAGATAAGATAAGATAAGATAAGATAAGATAAGATAAGATAAGATAAGATAAGATAAGATAAGATAAGATAAGATAAGATAAGATAAGATAAGATAAGATAAGATAAGATAAGATAAGATAAGATAAGATAAGATAAGATAAGATAAGATAAGATAAGATAAGATAAGATAAGATAAGATAAGATAAGATAAGATAAGATAAGATAAGATAAGATAAGATAAGATAAGATAAGATAAGATAAGATAAGATAAGATAAGATAAGATAAGATAAGATAAGATAAGATAAGATAAGATAAGATAAGATAAGATAAGATAAGATAAGATAAGATAAGATAAGATAAGATAAGATAAGATAAGATAAGATAAGATAAGATAAGATAAGATAAGATAAGATAAGATAAGATAAGATAAGATAAGATAAGATAAGATAAGATAAGATAAGATAAGATAAGATAAGATAAGATAAGATAAGATAAGATAAGATAAGATAAGATAAGATAAGATAAGATAAGATAAGATAAGATAAGATAAGATAAGATAAGATAAGATAAGATAAGATAAGATAAGATAAGATAAGATAAGATAAGATAAGATAAGATAAGATAAGATAAGATAAGATAAGATAAGATAAGATAAGATAAGATAAGATAAGATAAGATAAGATAAGATAAGATAAGATAAGATAAGATAAGATAAGATAAGATAAGATAAGATAAGATAAGATAAGATAAGATAAGATAAGATAAGATAAGATAAGATAAGATAAGATAAGATAAGATAAGATAAGATAAGATAAGATAAGATAAGATAAGATAAGATAAGATAAGATAAGATAAGATAAGATAAGATAAGATAAGATAAGATAAGATAAGATAAGATAAGATAAGATAAGATAAGATAAGATAAGATAAGATAAGATAAGATAAGATAAGATAAGATAAGATAAGATAAGATAAGATAAGATAAGATAAGATAAGATAAGATAAGATAAGATAAGATAAGATAAGATAAGATAAGATAAGATAAGATAAGATAAGATAAGATAAGATAAGATAAGATAAGATAAGATAAGATAAGATAAGATAAGATAAGATAAGATAAGATAAGATAAGATAAGATAAGATAAGATAAGATAAGATAAGATAAGATAAGATAAGATAAGATAAGATAAGATAAGATAAGATAAGATAAGATACCAACATCAAAACGTTCGAGAGAATTATTCCAAAATGGAGAATGCATCAAAGGCGCCAAAACTAGCGTCGGACTCTCCCTCTCGCATTGTTGCGTTAATGGTTGAGAGGTTTAAAGATCAGCTGGTCGCTATTAACGTGTTGATCACTCAAAGCGAATCTCGTCTGTTGCAAAAGTTTGAGAGCGAATTTCCGGAGATAAAGAGTAACATGGATCTCTGAGTGATCAACGAGTCATTAAGCTGGAAACAGTGGTGGACAATATTGAGAGCCTTAAAATAGAAATTAACAACCTGAAACACAAAATACTGCGACAGGAAAATGCTACGGTAGCGTCGGACCTACACATAAATGGCGTTCCATTCACAAATAATGAGGACCTTCAGGGTAAATTCAAATTAACCTGTGACACCCTGGGAATTCCGTCCCCGTGTTAAATCAATCTATCGCCAAAATCTCAGAAAAACTCTCAACAGAACATGTTTCCAGATACTGGCATCATGTAGAAGCTTTCGTCGTCATACTTATGATAAAAACTATCTGTTGAAAGCTGTTGCAAATTTCAAAAAAAGTGACAAAACTTTGATTTTACTCAGGAACATCGAATTTGACTCAGATCGTCCGATTTATAATAAATATGGTTGTAGTGCAAAGAAAGTGGTATAACCAAATGCTGAATGGTATCTGAGCTTCGGCATAGCCGAAGAAATTTATCTTACTAGTTCCTACTAAAAATGTTTTTTAACATTTCAACATTGATTTCCGCCTATAATAGTCGCTGACAGCGAAATAAACACGAAGCTGCAAAGCTTTATGGAATCCCTGATTCGATGTGACATACGAAAATCCTGTTGTATGACTATGAATCCCCTTACAGAGGCTCTGAAACTGAATTTGAGGAAGCTCTTTCATATACTATTTTTCCACTAAACAGACATTGTTCTCTTTTTAAATTAAAAAGTCGCCTATCCTAGAACTAAAACATACAACAGTCGTATTATACATACGTACAAGCTAGTCACCTGCAATAACACAAATCAGTCCTAAATCAACTAAAATTTAATACTATATGATTTACTGCCACCTATGATAATACAGCCAAATCGTACAACAAAAGCGAAAGTACAACTAGATTCTACAATTCTGTGTTATTTTCTCCTAAAATAAAAATATGATTTATTACACAAATTTTCATAAATTTTGGTGTTAGAGCAGAAGATATTAGACGAAAAAAAATTGTGTGTGCTATTTTTTTAAATTTATGTTTCCTACATACAACTAAATGTCCGGCAGCGAAATAACAGAACAAAAAAATTGAAGAAAAAAATAATGCAGCAATATAAAATGTAGGTCAGTTTAAGGAGCTTAGCATCAGCTGAGGGCTTTAAATTTGTATACATTTGAGGAGACACATTTAAAAAAAGGTTTAAAGTTATCCAAACAGCTACAACCACACACACACAACGTTTAACCCTTTAACATAACTTTCATGACCTCCGCTATTATTAAGTTACTTTTGTGAAAGCCTTAATTTGCAACAACTGAGTGGCCACCAAATGCCGGCTTTTGCTAAATTTATGTGTACAAAACAAAAAAAAACAAAGAGGACAACAAACTTTAGTTGGTCCTGTGCCAAGTTCAATGAACGTCAATAATTTATGCAATGTCATTAAACTCCCACTTCTGCGGCGGGCGCAGAAGATCCTTTCGCTGTTGCTATTGTTTTGTATACAATTTGAGAAACAGAAATCTGTGTGCACATAGTGAAAGAGTTAAAGAGTGGCGAGAGAAGACGGTTAAAATACTGTAAACTTTTTAATTACACAAACCAAAGTATGATGAAAGCAACAAAAATATGGTAAAATAATACCAATGAACCTTAAAATATAGTATGTACGTAGGTAGGTACATAAGAGTTTTAATTATACACAAAGAAAAACGAAACTAAGGATAACAACAAATTACGAAAAATAAAATGGCAGAATAACAGAAGCAAAACTTTGAATAGCAGAGAGATGACATGGAATTAATAACAAGGACCTTTGTGACACGAGGGCTGGCAAGACCACAGACACGATATTTGTAAGTGAAGGAAGAGTAAGTTTTGTCATAGCCGAAAATAGCCAGTGCAGTCATTGAACTGCATAGTAATTCATTGGATTTTTCATTGTTAAATGCGCTTACCTTTGACTCTATATATGAAATGTGTTGCGGGGTAAAGCGCATTAATGACATTAGAATAATCTATTTTACACAAAGAGCCAGAGCTATTGGGGAAACTTCGTATTATGTGTCATTATCATCACAAACCTTAGGAGTAGAATATATCTCTAGGCCATTGAGAAAAACAGCTCAACGGTGAGAAGATGGTATCCTTAACAAGTTCTTAACAAGTCGGCATGGATGTGAATTTGTGGCTGGCAAGAGATAAATGTGAACGAATAAGAGTCAAAACTAAGTTTTTCCACATAACACTTATATGTGCCCATGCTACGACAGAAGAGAAAAGCGATGAGGACAAAGACGAGTTCTACGAAAGCCTAGAAAATGTATATGACCATGACATCAAAATTGTATTAGGCGATTTGAATGCTAAAGTAGGCAGGGGGACCACATTTGAGCCTACCATCGAAAAATTAAGTCTGCACACCGAAACGCATCTAACTGATTAAATTCTCTGCAGCAAGAAATATGGAATTAAGCAGCACTAGGTATGACCACAGAAATATTCATAAGGCAACATGGTTATCTCCAGGCGAGGAATCAGATAGATCACGTGGCACGGCGAAAAACGTACGTAATCAGCCACAACGAAAGCTGGACATCGGTAGACTGCGGACCACAGAGGTAGCGGACGCCCACTTTTACCACCTCACTCAACTGTTACGAAATGCTCCAATCCTGATAATATTACCTCGCTGAGGCAATATATAGCCGGCTCCATAGAACGGACTGCGAGAAGCGTAATTGGGTACTCAAAGCCGTCTTAAGAAGATAGCTGGTACGATGATGAATATCGCAATGCCACAAGATAGACGGATGCTGCATACGAAGGCGAACTGTTCGTAAACGAGCTCTTAAGGGGAAGGAACGAAGGCGAGAATGCGCGGAACAAGGTTGCCCTCCTGCGAGCGGCTGCAGCCGATGGTTTCCCTGCTGAATTATTTAAGGTTGGTGGGGAGGAGCTGATTAGGAGCATGCATCAATTCATGAAGAACGTTTGGCTAGAGGAGAATATGTTCGAGGATTGGAGTCTCAGTTTGTTATGTCCCATATACAAGAAAGGAGATCGTAGTGAATGTAAGAACTACCGTGGAATAAGCCTATTACCAATTGTGTACAAGGTCCTTTCGAGCATATTGTGTGAAAGCCCATTTGTTGAAAAACTAATTGGACCATATCAGTGCCGCTTTAGACCTGTTAAATCTACGACAAATCCTGGAAAAAAAGCATCAAAAGCAGATCGACTCCTACCACCTCTTTGTCGACTACAAAACTGCCTTCGGCACTACGATGCCGAGTAAGTTATATGGAGCCATGTCTGAGTTTGGTATTCCTGCAAAGATGATTCGACTTTGGTTAAGATTGGTAAGGATCACTCTAAGAGGTGATCACTCTAACACGGAAAGAGGTCTCAGGCATGGTGATAGCTTGTCCTGTACACTATTTAATATAATTATGGAGAAAGTGATGAGAAAGGCTAGTGTCAACATGTCTGGCACCATATTCCACAATAGCCACTAGCCTATGGCGATGGTATAGATATAATCGCCCGAAATCTGTGGGGTGTTACTGCAGTTTTCTCATCACTAGAAAAGGAGTCAGCAAAAATGGGTTTGGCGGTCAACGAGGACAAAACTAAAATAATGATTTCGACGAACAAAGAGTTAAGAGAAAAAGTACTCTGAAAAATATATAGACGTATCTGTGTTGACGGCGAGTTTTGCCATCGGATGAACCATGAGCTGTATGAGCTTTTCCAGGACATCGACGTATCTAGGTTAGGTTAGGTTAATTCGGCAGCCACGTAGAGCACAGTTCACTTGGGTCCAAGTATGAGTCCCGTTGTGGTACCATTTTAAGATTTTCGCAAGAAATGTTCCTATTTTGTTCGGCCAACGTCGCTGTCAAGCCATTTCGTTGCTCTGATGAAGGCATGGATGTTCCGCAAATCACCTACTGATAGACAGGTATTGTGTTGAAGTGTCCGATGACCAAGCTTTTCGTATCTCAGGTCACCTTGACATAGAAGATGCTCAGTATCTAAAGGAGTCGTTATCAAACGACTACGATGGCTGGGCCATGTTGCCAGGATGGATGTAAATGCTCCAGCGAGAAAGGTGTTTAAAGGTGAACCCGAAGGACGGCTTAGAACAGGGAGACCCAAACTTCGTTGGAAGGACCAAGTGGTTTGCGACGTGCCACCATCTGGTAGGACGAACAGGGGAGCGCACGCAGAAGACTGAATCGTGTGTAATTCTTTAATACTTCAGGCCTCTAATTTATAAACCACGTTCGTGAGTTGTAATGGGCCACTTAAGTAAGTAGATAAGTAAGTAAATTGCATAGGCCTTTTAGTTGAAGCGCTCTCACTTACAAAGTAAGCGAAGAAGTCAGTAAGTTTAAATTCTGTTGCAATTACGTTATAAGCGGAATTTTAATCGAGCTTGATAACACTCTTGATTACGAAGTAAGTGACGATGTCAGTAGGTGCCATTTCAATAGCATTGTAATAGGAGTTATAATGGGTGGACGTGGATGCATTTTTTTGCATTACACACGCATGACATTGTCAGTACTTACATCCTCGCTTACAAGGTCATACTGATAACATGGATTACTAAATAGGTACTTCGTTTCATTTACCACTGGGAATATAAATATACACTCCTACCTGTAGGGTGAGGGTATAATAACAGCCATGTCTGTATATGGTTATGGCGGGGCTTGAACCCCGATCATGCGAAGGATAGTAGCGTATTTTAATCATTATGCCACGGTAGATGTCATTCACGCTCCCTCTCTTTTAACTCTCTCTTTCTCTCTCTGTCTCTCTTGTTAAAGGTGTTAGTGTGGGGTTTCATTAATGATGAATTTCATTCTTTTCCCCATCCTTTTGTCAGAAATGCCAAAAGCATATGCAATAACAGGCAAGAGGAAGCTGTATCTGTATGTTATCATTGATCATTCCTTTAGCTGGGACTAAATAGGAATGTAAGAGAGAAGGCAACGAGTATGATGTCCGTGTGTTTTTTAATATAATAAGTTTCATAATAAATTGTTGCCGCTCAATTCGAATACATTATCGCAGACTATATATTGTTATATTACCTTTCTTTGCAGACTTGTAATAAGGCGTGTGGTTGTAACTTTTCTGTCGCGCTTTCCGAGCATATAAGAATTCGAAATCGGTAGAAACCACCCCCTAATTTTTTGTGGTTGGGTAAACAAATGCATGAGCGAAAATTTAAGGGAGGTGAGGTGGCAGCGGGACCGGCCTTGGCATAGTGGTTAGAACACGCGACTACCATGCGGGAGATCGCAGGTTCAAACCTGGCTCCAGTCATCTTAAAAAAAATTGTTCTTCATTGTCTGCTCCCCTCGAATGTTGTTGACAGCAACTTCGCAGTATAAGTGTCGAGTCAATCGGCGTGTCTAGTAAGAGCTTCTCAAACAGTGACGTTCGCATTCGTCGATAAAACAAGTAGGTGCCGTTAGTTGTGAATCTAATCTAGAAAACGTGTTAATTCGCAACAACGCGAGAAGCTATCCCATACCTCATTCATGGGGTGCAAAGGGAAATTAATTTTTTTTTAAGAGGTGGCAGCTGTCAAATGGTAGCGCATCGTGGTCAATGTTGGCTGGCAATGGGAAAAAATACCACACCAAAGGCGACAAATGCGCCTGAGCCGCCTCTAGAAGGTTAAGTGTTCCCTTTGATACTCCAGTCGTTTCTCCCTCCTAAAATTTTCCCTAAACATACCTACCCCCCATTTTCAGTCTCTAGGATGGCTGCCATACAAAAATAAATTGTAAAAATTTGTATCCCACCACTCTAACTCACTCAAAGGTGCCCTTAGAGTAGTCAAATGTATGACCGACCCCCAATATTTTTGCAACCCCAACAGTTTCTTAGAACGTATATTTCCTGTATCTTCCACCCTCCAGGGTGGCACAGCTCCCGTTGTGCCTCAAGTATATGACCGACCCCCAATATTTTTTAAAGAGATCGCTTGACAAATAAGTCTATTTTCACTGAAGGTTTTCGTGTCAGTCAGTGTCATACTGCAAACTCGTATCAGCTTTGCAGGGATATCCAACTCTTCCATAGCCTCTAATAGTTTCTGTCGTATGCAGCTTTGTAATCGATAAACAGATGGTAGTGTGCATATCTGGTCGGTCGTGGATTTACTAGGTCTAAAGTCACAATGATCAGGTCCGATCAGATTCCATAGGATGATCCCTAATCTGATCCCGCTTTATTTAGTACTCAGACTTATGTCTCATTATATCAGCAAGTTAAACTCTGCTGCTACAATTCCTTAGCATGTACATTGTACAATTTGAAATTAGTGTTTTACACCTGCCTTTTTCTGCCACTATCACACACCCACCTTCAATTTCCATTTAAATCTAAAATCATCATTTGTAAAACATACAAAAAAAACTGACACAGCTGCAAGTGGAAAAGAACAACATCAACACTCAATTTCGAAATAAGCCAAAGTTTGAAGTGAATTAGCGCTCGTGCCAGAGTGAGCTGGGGAGGAGGAAGAAGTGTTAGCAAAATAAACAACGACAAAAGTGTCACACTTTTTTAAACAAATAAACAAGAACCAAATGCAGCAGCAACACATTCACCCAATAATACAAATACAATTGCAGACATGCCAAGCATCACATGTTGGCCACTAAGGCAATGAGATTTTATGCGATTTTTATCCTAGCCCTTTCCCCTCACTCAGCAGCAGCAGTAAGAGTTTTGGTAAACCTACAATTCTGTACGTGTGTGTGTGTAGTGTGTGTTGGCTGAAAAATAGATTTGCATTTAAATGCATTTAATTAAATCACTGAAACAACACCAGAGCAACAACATTACGAGTAAAACATGACCCACTTGACACCGGGCGGCGAGCTAAATATAAAGTGATGACACATTAAAGTGTTGATGCTGATGTTGCAGGTGCAACTGTACCCTACTAAACTAACAACACCAACAACAACAAAAACCATAACAGAAAACTGCCAAAAGCAACATCATCTACATCATCATCATCATCACTATATCTATCAAAACACCAGCTCTGCTATTAAAACACTGCAAATTTTTCACATTCAGTGTTAACAATAACAACCTCAACCTCAAAATTTCTATCCATTGAACCATTGCAACTCCCAGACTACCTTTGCCAGCATCATCCGTGCTATTGTTTGCAACCATTAGGAAAAATGTTTAGTCAGCAATTCATCTAAACAACTCCTCGTCAGATATTATTGCAGCAGGACTACTACAGCAGCAGCAGGGTTACTGTCCCAGCTTTGGGGCAGGAAAATAAAACAAAAACATGTGAAAATTAGTTTTACATTTTGTGTTGTCTGTAGGTTCGTTAGGATTTAATTGTATTTTCCATTCATTTTCATTTCATTTAGTAGTTTCATCATAAAATTAGTGCAAAATGTTGCTAACCCAGATTTTTGTTTAGATTGATATTGTTTTTTCCACCGTAGAGTAGCAGAGGGACAGAAGTGATACCAAAACGAACGAAAAAGTGAAAACAATAGCACTTGTTTTTGGGGTGGGCTAGTAAAGGAAATAGGAAGTGAGCTATGATGAGAAATAGAGCAAACTATCGACATGTAAATTAAGGTTTTATTGTGGAATATTTGGGGCACATTTTTAAAAAAAAACTACAGTTAGTGTTCATATGAAGCAGTAGTTTTTCGCCATATCAGATAACATTTGGAATAGTTAAAAACCACCTTAAGGCTTTCATTAGGAATACTGCATAATCTATGTATACAATACGAAGTGGCATACCAGGTTCTGATTTCCTGTGATGCCCATCATTTTGAACCAATTTAGTGTTTTCTTTTTGATGTGAACGAAGGAACACATGAGGATGTATGACGTATACGTATAGTGTACGTATACTTTCAGGTGAGTTTGTTCTAAGCACCCAAAAGATAAAAAAAAACCTATTTCGACTACAGAATAGAATGCCTGGGGACTGGAATATCAGTGCGATGTATCCTGTCTACTTAAAACGTGACCGTAGTGAGGGTCAAAACATATAAGATCCACCTAGCGTATTTTGTAAATATCTGAAGCTAATTGTGGAAAACTTGATTGGATCTTATCAGTGTATTTTAAGACCGGCCAAACCCACGAATGCTCAGGTAAGTACACTACGACTGATCCGGAAGAAAACCTTTGTGAAGTACATAAGACATAGACTTACGAAGCCGTATCTGAGTTTGGTATTCATGCGAAGATAATCCGTTTCTCTAGATGTACCTTACGAACATAAAATCCTCTGTTAGGATTGGCAAGGTTCTATCTGCTAATGAGCAGAACAGGAAAGCTGGAATTTTCACGAAGCTTAACAACAAATTTCTCTAGTACTTTTAAACTTTTTTTGTACTTTACAAATGCTGCTAAACTTTACTATGTGAAGCCAAAATAGAACTGTCGAATGATTGATCGCTTTCACAACAATGTTAAGTTGTGTTATCTCGCAATTGACAAGCGAAACAAAACCACATAAGTATTGTTCTGCTCTAAGCATGTTATATTTAGCGCAACAAGCAATCAACTTAATGACTTCATTCTATTGCATGTGTCGCTGTTCTCCTGGAGTTGCTAGCGTATATATGCAACAGGTTTGGTAAATTTCGTTTGAAATATGGACATATGGAAATAAAATTCAAGAACTAAAATTTACATTTATTTATTACATTGGATTTTTCACACAATCATTCAAACATTTAACTCTTGCCGTTCGCATTGCCGTGCGCAATCGGTTTTGAGCGTTTCTTGTTATTTGGTATTGTTTTAATTTTAGATGGAGTCCTATGTTTTATTTTCAAATTCAAATCACATTATCGGTCGGACGCTGCAAGACCTGCCGGCTGTTTTATTCATTAATGAAAAGGCAGAAACCAAAAATGTATTTGGCAGTTAACGAGGGCAATAATAAGTTTAGAGTCTCGTCGAACGGGTGCCGTTGAGAATGTAAAGTGAATCTTGCAGCTCAAGCTGACTCACAACCTACTTCGTGGTGGCGCCTGGGCAACAGTGTTCGTGATTTTTTTTTATATCATGAACAGCGACTGATAGTGAGCGACGAACCCCGATGGGTGGGGTAGCCACCCGACTTCAGGTCCGTTACTGGCTATGAAAACACGACAAAGAAAAAGTAACTAACGCAAACGAAATAAGCATATGCACCTGGAACTTCCGGACTCTCTATAGAGAAGGTGCCACTTTCCGACTGGCGGATGTCTTCAAAAACTATAAGGCTTACATCAGGAGATGATATGGACAGGAAAAGGACTCTCGCGACTTAAAAATTACGAAATCTATAACAGCTGCCCTGCGGAAAAGCACGAATTTGAATGTGAATTTGTAGTTGGTGTGAGACTCAGCCATCGTGTCTCGCAGTTCAATTCTTTTAGTGATCCAATAGCCACAAGCCGCATCAAGGCAAAATATTTCTACATCACGTTGATTTGTGCTCATGCCCCGACGGAAGATAAAGACGATGAGATTAAATATGCAATTAACGGGCGTCTATAACATACGACAGTTGCCCTGGCCACAATCGTTCTGCGAGGTTTTAATGCAAAAATGGGAAGGGAAGATGTTTTTGGTCAATCGATCGGTAAATTCAGCCTGCATACCGACACGTCAGATAACGGGCTTAGGCTGGTTAGCTTCACAGCGGGAAGGAACATGGTAGTGAATGGAACCAGATTCCAGCACAAAGCCATCCACAAGGCAACTTGGCTATCTCCCGATCAAAACAAAATCAAATCAAAAATCAAATTGATCATGTGGTAATTGATGGTAGGCATGCATCTAATGTTGGGACCGGCCGTGGCATAGTGTTTAAATCACACGAGACTACCATGCGGGAGATCACAGGTTCAAAGCCTGGCTCCAGTCATCTTAAAAAAAAAAATTCTTTCATTGTCGGCTCACCTCGAATGTTGTTGACAGCAACTTCGCTTTATAAATGTCGAGTCAATCGGCATGTCTAGTAAGAGCTTCTCAAACAGTGACGTTCGCATTCGTCGAAAAAACAAGTAGGTGTCGTTAGTTGTGAATCTAAAATTAGAAAGCGTGTTAATTCACAACAACGCGAGAAGCTATCCCATACCTCATTCATGGGGTGTAAAGGGAAAGTAAGTTTTTTTTTATGCAGCTAATGTCATGGACGTTCGTGTGAACCGTGGTGCTAATATTGGCTCCGATCATTTTCTGGTTGCAGCCAAGGTACGCACGCGAATAAGTAGTGCTGAAAACGCTCGTAACCAAACGCAATGCCTTCTCCAACCAACACTCTCAATTACTTCAAACCAACCCCCCTAATTCTGATATGCCCGACACTTAATGGCAGCATATTGCGAATTCTATGACCATTGCCGCAATGACCTCAATGGGTTGTGAAAAACCAAGCTCAGACAAGCCCTGGTACGATGAGGAATTTCGCGAAATGTTTAAAGATAAGGATGCTGCATACAGGGCAAAACTGCAGCCAATGGCATAGCGTGCAGTGACGCAGCGTTATAATGAGAAGAGGAGGGGATGAAACGCCTCTTCAGGCGGAAAAAGCGTCTATGGAAAAGAGAGAGCCAGGATATCGAAAATTACAGGAGTAGAGGTGAAGCCCGAAAGAAGTAAAAAGTAAAGGTTTTGTACAAGAGTTCCGCACCTGTAAGGATGGAGGCGGATATCTGGTCACTAACATTCAGAGTGTACTGCAAATATGGAGGGAACACTTTTGATCTCTACTCGTCCCCTAAGGCAGCATAAGTGACGAAATCACACTAATCATAGACGATGAAGCAGACTGTCCACCACCGAACCAAAAACTATATCCGGAAGCCGATGGACTACCGGCAGAGCTTTTTAAAGCTCTGGCAAAGTGCATGCACCAGCTCATAAACACGATTTGGCTCAGGGAGTGCATGCCCGATGATTGGAATCTGAGTGTCCTATGTCCCGTGCTTACGAAAGGCGATCCTAGTGTGTGTACCAACTATCGCGGGAACAGCATTTTACTCGTCGCTTACAAGGTCCTGTCTAGTGTGTTATGTGAAAGAGTAAATCCCATTCTGGCGAACCTGATTGGACCTTATCAGTGTTGCTTAAGACCTGGTAAATCCACGACCGACCAGATATTCACACTACGACAAACATTGAAGAAGACCCAAGAAATGCAGATCGATCCTACCATCTGATTATCGACTACAAAGCTGCATTTGACAGTCCGATACGACAGAAATTGTTGGATGCTATGACTGAGTTTGGTATCCCCGCAAAGCTAATTCGACTCTGCGGGATGACACTGACTGACACGAAGTCTTCAGTGAAAATTGGCAAAAATCTGTCAGAGCCATTTTCTACCAAGCGAGGCTTCAGACAAGGCGATAGTCTGTCCTGCGATCTCTTTAACATCGTAATGGAGATGATCATGCGGAAAGCAGCAGTAAACAGGAATGGCACCGTATTTAACAAAAGCCACATGTTGCTCGCGTATGCTGATGATATAGATATTATTGGACGTGGATTGCGGATGTTACTGCGGCTTTTTCGAGCATTGAAAAGCAGTCGGCTGAAGTGGGTCTGGTGATAAACGAGAACAAAAACCAAGTTATTTGTTTCAACGAACAAAGAGTCCACTCGTCTAGGACGCTGCGTGAACGTTGA
Source organism: Muscina levida (assembly GCA_964034835.1). Classification (NCBI taxonomy): domain Eukaryota; kingdom Metazoa; phylum Arthropoda; class Insecta; order Diptera; family Muscidae; genus Muscina; species Muscina levida. The sequence continues at coordinate 27,901,279 of OZ035881.1, forward strand.
CAGCTATAACTTTGAAGTGGTAGATGATTTTGTCTAAAGGGTGTTTTTTATTGGGGTATAGAACTTTAAGTTGGCATCACTTTTTTAACTGGCGGCCATTTTGTCAGCTGTCAAGTGATTAATATTTAGTTTGGTTTGCCATTTCATCATGAACAGGTTGACAAAAGAACAACGCTTGCAAATCGTGCAAATTTATTTCGAAAGTAATGGTTCAGTTCGCGAAGTTCACCGCAAGCTCAGTCCATTTTATGGTCGACATAATCGTCCATCAGAGCAATTAATTCGGTTAACCATGGATCGTTTTCGCACTACGTTTACTCTATGTGATAATACGCATCCGCAGAGACGTCCAACAGTGCGCACCGAAGAAACAATTGCGCTGTAGAGCAAAGTGTTGAAGAGGACCCGAATGTATCGATTCGCCACCGTGCACAGCAATTGGAGCTTTGTCCATCAACTTTATGGAAGATTTTGCGCAAAGATCTTGGCTTGCGACCTTACAAGATCCAGCTTGTGCAAGAATTGAAGCCGTGAGACCATGCAATGCGTCGTGATTTTGGTGTATGGGCCGAAAATGAGATTCATCTCGAGACTGATTTTCATCACAAAATTTTGTTCAGTGATGAGGCTCATTTTTGGTTGAATGGCTACGTCAACAAGCAAAATTGCCGCATTTGGAGTGAAGAGAATCCACATGAGACCCTTGAGACGCCATTACATCCACAAAAACTGACTGTTTGGTGTGCTCTATGGGCTGGTGGAGTCATTGGGCCATACTTCTTCCGAAATAATGCTGGAGAGTCAGTTACCGTTAATGGAGACCGGTATAGAGCCATGATAACAGACTATTTTGTTCCCGAATTGGATGGCATGAATGTGGATGAGTTGTGGTTCCAACAAGACGGCGCTACATGCCACACAGCGCACGTCACAATCGAATTATTGAAGGAAACATTCGATGAGCGCATAATTTCGCGGAATGGACCTGTCAATTGGCCACCAAGATCGTGTGATTTGACACCATTGGATTATTTTCTTTGGGGATATGTGAAGTCGCTCGTCTACGCCAACAAACCAGAAACGTTAGGGGACTTGGAAGCCAACATTCGTGGCGTTATTGCCAACATACGGCCCCATATGCTCGAAAAAGTGGTTGAAAATTGGACCTGTAGAATTGGCTTTATTCGAGCCAGCCGCGGCGGCCACATGCCCGAAATCATATTTAAACATTAATGGCATAAAATTATCCTTCCAATAAAGCCAAATTGATGGACATTAAAACGATTTTCTTGTGTTTTATTTCAATTCGAAGTTCTATACCTCAATAAAAAACACCCTTTACCTTGGCTCCGCCATAAACAAAAATAATAATGTCAGCCTCGAAATCAAAAGACGAGTATTGATCGCAAACCGCTGCTACCATGCGCTAAGCAAGCGATTTAATGATAAAGCCCTCTCTCGACGAACGAAGATCCAATTCTACCAGACATTGATCCTGCCTGTCTTACTCTGCAGCGCAGTATCCTGGGTAATGACGCAGGCGGATCAATCTATTCTGGGAGTTTTCGAGAGAAAAATACTACGCAAAATATTTCATGGTTAACGGCGAGTACCGTAGTCGAATGTATCATGAGCTGTATGAGCTGTACAACGACATCGAAGTAGTCAAGTGCGTCCAAATAGACCGAATGCGCTTAGACACATTGTACGAATGGACGAAAACGCTACGGCTCGACAACTCTTCGGCAGTAAACTCGACGGGCGGCGCAGGAGGGGGCGACCAAAACTCCGATGGATAGACCAGGTCAAAAAGCTGTTATCTAAGCTTGGTATGACGAACTATCTACGGAGCGCAAAAGACCAACGCGCTTGGAATACTTTTCTACGTGCGGCTACTAATAGATAAATTTCTGTTGTTGCTGCCATTAAAGAAGAAGAAGAAGAATATATCACAGTTTACTCTACATAAAAATAAAATATATCGTCAGTTTGATCGGCGGAGTTTTTGTGGTATTTCTGAGGTGGGCAGCAATTTATTTTAAAAGCATTTGTTTAAAAGTTTATTGATATTGATAGGTCAATTGAAATGAATTCCATCTATCTACATTCCACAGCTAGTTTGGTCTCTACATAATAACTTTTCTTTTGTGTTTTAAACATCTAAATTAATTTTTAAAATATTATACTATTAACTGTTTTCTCATGTTAAATTTAACAATTTTCATTTTATTTTCCATGCACATCACATGTTTTTGAGAAAATTACCATTGTACCGCAATTTGATATGAGGACTTAACCCTTTTACACCTTCACCCATAAAGACAGCGCTATAGATAAACTCGGGCATAAAGAAGCTGTTGCCGTTATTTCGTTCTTTTATACTATATACTAGCATTCATTTATTGGCATTACTTCATCACCCTCCTTTAGTCAAATCTACTACATTTTCTCTTTGTGAGCATGTAATTTCAATAAAATTCAAATGTTTTTTTTTTCGTTCATCCTTTTTTTGTGTGCAATCGTTTGCCAAACCATATGTTTATCCCCCATTTGATCTACATATGAGCTGGTATAGTGCTGACAAAAAATAGGAAAATAAAGGAAACCTAACCATAGCAAATTCAATAATTTCAAGTTCAGTTCGTGCAACCACATGTTGCCAGCCGGCGATATGTTGCTACAGCCACAGACATGCACATATGTTTTGTGCGACTCCTGCTGATAACGACGACGACGGAAAAACACAAAAATTTTAATAATCGATTTGACTTTGGCCACACTTTCTATAAATTTTACATGATTCGGATTTTATCCTTTTTTGCGTGTGTGTGTTTGCAGAGCTGGCGTTTAATATTTATGACAAAACATGAATGTGTATATTGAAAACATTTTCGATATGCGGAAAATGCCAGCAATAGCAAAAGCGCTATGAAAACTCAGCACTTAAAATGGTAAAATATTGTTTATAAATGATGGTAATAAATGGCAAACATTTAAATTATATGGATAACGGAGGGCAAAATGAGATGGGGAGGGAAGGGAATTGGAGATAGACACGCACTATCACTGTTTGGGGCAGCGAGGTATGTTGAGGAATGTTATTGCTGTGATTGGTATATATTGCGCCGCTAGACATCTTAGAATTGGTAAAGTTGCAATGTTAACTTACTTGGTGTTTTTTTGATATAAGATTTTATAACGAACATTTTGCAGCAAAACTTACCTAAAAAAAGAGTAGAAAAAAATTTAATTAGAAATATGTTTAGTAGTAATGAAAATTTGGTTTTTAAAATTTTACAAAACCATAAACTTCAGCTTTAAAAATAAATTATTTTTCTGACATTACACAGTACAACACATGATTTTGGGACTCAATTCTGAGAACTGCATGTGAAAGTAGCCCCAAAAGGAAGAATTTCTTCATCATTCGTTTTGTCAAGTTACATGCCATAATGATTTAATATCGATTTGAAACTATTAAGTATAGTATAGGGGCTACAATATGGTGGCGTATGATTATCATAAGTAATATACCACGTAAATCATACGCCACGTAGTACAACAGTTTTTTTGTAACTGCTACAAAATAAACCCAGTTCAAAATCATTTGATGAATCGAAAAGTGAAACTGTTGCTTATTCTTTAATTTGTTTCAACTAACTCGGACTAGTGGTTCTCGAACATATGTCAAACAAGAGAGCCTAAAACGTGACAAATTCCCCTATACGATACTTACTAACTTCAAATCGCTATTAAATCATTATGGCATGTAACTTGACAAAACGAATGAAGCAGAACTTCTTATTTTTTTGGGCTACTTTCACGTGTAGTTCTCAGAATTGAGTCCCAAAATCAATGAGCTGAAAATTGTTGTACTGTGTTACATTTCTATGATTATTGCACATGCAATGAATTACTGTATGTCATTTCCAGGAATTCATATAAATGCATTTAACTATATTGTAGGTTAAACATAGAGCGGAATACAATTTTCCAGAAATGTCTACCGCTACCATTAAAATCACCTAAACAGATGCCTTTCTCAACGCACTTCGTACCCACATCCATTCACCAATGAGACATAATTTATGAAAATATACATTTAATACCTAGAAAAACATTCTATATAGAGAAAAAAAAACACAATATCAAAATGGCTCTTTAAAAACAGCGGAAATGCGAGCAAAAGCAGAAAAAAGGGGAATTCATGCAAATATACAGATAAGCTTGAACTGAGTGAGTGTGAGTGTAAGCGCCGCTGGTGTGCTGGTGATGTAGATTGTGTGTGTGTGTGTGCGACTTATGTCCCGTTGTTGGCAGCCAGGGGGTAGTAGTCGTTTTTATCCATTTCCTGTTTTTGCAGAAAATTAATTTACTATAATTCATCAATTTGACTTTAACCAAAGTTCAACAAATGGGGTTAAGTGCGTTGCAAGGATGTAAGTGTGCACAAGTGTGTCTCGCTGTATGTGTGCGTGTGTGTTTGTGCAAACATCCTTTGGCATCTATACCTAACTATGTACTGTTGTGTGTATATCTGTTACTAGAATAATGTTGGGGCCAGCAAAGGGGTTGTTATGCTTGATTTTATTCTTGCGATATGCAAAAGCAAAAGAGCATCACTTGTTTTTGACAGCTTTCGGTTATGGTAATAGAATCGGAAATCTATAGGAACATCACTATTAGATGGAGGAAGGCCTTTTCAAAGGATAAACGGCAGAGGGGGTGTTTTGCTTTAAAATGTTGCAGAGGCTGTGTATCTGTGTTAGAAAACTTTAAATAAATTGATATTTTATCGTACATTAGGGGAATCTCTTTCAATATCAGTTTTGTGGTGCGAAGCCACAACATCAATTGAGTGGTATTTATTTATGTTGCCACATTTATTTTATTGAGTTTTCACTACTCACACGTTCTGAGTGGGAAATATTTAATGGTTTTTGGGGTGGGGGAAACAAATTGTGCTACCCTTTAACGAAATGGAAATACAAAGGATTTGGCAACAAGGTGTAAAGATAGTAATTGTGGGGAAACATTTAGGCAAATGAATGTGAATATTTATGGTCACAGGAGAAAAGAAAAGTTTTCGAATTTGTAGGATAAAATATGTATGAAAAATATAAAAATTTTCAAAAATATTTAATATTAAAACTACCAAAAGTATCACAAATATCAAAAATATCAAAAATATCAAAAAAATCAAAAATATCAAAAATATCAAATATATCAAATATATCAAAAATATCAAAAATATCAAAAATATCAAAAATATCAAAAATATCAAAAATATCAAAAATATCAAAAATATCAAAAATTTTAAAAAATATCAAAAATATCAAAAATATCAAAAATATCAAAAATATCAAAAATATCAAAAATATCAAAAATATCAAAAATATCAAAAATATCAAAAATATCAAAAATATCAAAAATATCAAAAATATCAAAAATATCAAAAATATCAAAAATATCAAAAATATCAAAAATATCAAAAATATCAAAAATATCAAAAATATCAAAAATATCAAAAATATCAAAAATATCAAAAATATCAAATGTATCAAAAATATCAAATATATCAAAAATATCAAAAATATCAAAAATATCAAAAATATCAAAAATATCAAAAATATCAAAAATATCAAAAATATCAAAAATATCAAAAATATCAAAAATATCAAAAATATCAAAAATATCAAAAATATCAAAAATATCAAAAATATCAAAAATATCAAAAATATCAAAAATATCAAAAATATCAAAAATATCAAAAATATCAAAAATATCAAAAATATCAAAAATATCAAAAATATCAAAAATATCAAAAATATCAAAAATATCAAAAATATCAAAAATATCAAAAATATCAAAAATATCAAAAATATCAAAAATATCAAAAATATCAAAAATATCAAAAATATCAAAAATATCAAAAATATCAAAAATATCAAAAATATTAAAAATATTAAAAAACTTAAAAAACTTAAAAAACTTAAAAATATTAAAAATATTAAAAATATCAAAAATATCAAAAATATCAAAAATATCAAAAATATCAAAAATATCAAAAATATCAAAAATATTAAAAATTTTAAAAAACTTAAAAATATTAGAAATATCAAAAATATCAAAAATATCAAAAATATCAAAAATATCAAAAATATCAAAAATATCAAAAATATCAAAAATATCAAAAATATCAAAAATATCAAAAATATCAAAAATATCAAAAATATCAAAAATATCAAAAATATCAAAAATATCAAAAATATCAAAAATATCAAAAATATCAAAAATATCAAAAATATCAAAAATATCAAAAATATCAAATATATCAAAAATATCAAATATATCAAAAATATCAAAAATATCAAAAATATCAAAAATATCAAAAATATCAAAAATATCAAAAATATCAAAAATATCAAAAATATCAAAAATATCAAAAATATCAAAAATATCAAAAATATCAAAAATATCAAAAATATCAAAAATATCAAAAATATCAAAAATATCAAAAATATCAAAAATATCAAAAATATCAAAAATATCAAAAATATCAAAAATATCAAAAATATCAAAAATATCAAAAATATCAAAAATATCAAAAATATCAAAAATATCAAAAATATCAAAAATATCAAAAATATCAAAAATATTAAAAATATTAAAAAACTTAAAAAACTTAAAAATATTAAAAATATCAAAAATATCAAAAATATAAAAAAATAAAATAAAAATAACAAAAAAAAAAAATTAAGAATATCAAAAATATCAAAAATATCAAAAATATCAAAAATATCAAAAATATCAAAAATATCAAAAATATCAAAAATATCAAAAATATCAAAAATATCAAAAATATCAAAAATATCAAAAATATCAAAAATATCAAAAATATCAAAAATATCAAAAATATCAAAAATATCAAAAATATCAAAAATATCAAAAATATCAAAAATATCAAAAATATCAAAAATATCAAAAATATCAAAAATATCAAAAATATCAAAAATATCAAAAATATCAAAAATATCAAAAATATCAACAATATCAAAAATATCAAAAATATCAAAAATATCAAAAATATCAAAAATATCAAAAATATCAAAAATATCAAAAATATCAAAAATATCAAAAATATCAAAAATATCAAAAATATCAAAAATATCAAAAATATCAAAAGTATCAAAAATATAACAACAATAACACAAATATCAAAAATATCAAAAAAAAAAAATTTAAAATATCAAAAATATAACTACAAAAAAATAAAAATAACAAAAAAAAAATTAAGAATATCAAAAATATCAAAAATATCAAAAATATCAAAAATATCAAAAATATCAAAAATATCAAAAATATCAAAAATATCAAAAATATCAAAAATATCAAAAATATCAAAAATATCAAAAATATCAAAAATATCAAAAATATCAAAAATATCAAAAATATCAAAAATATCAAAAATATCAAAAATATCAAAAATATCAAAAATATCAAAAATATCAAAAATATCAAAAATATCAAAAATATCAAAAATATCAAAAATATCAAAAATATCAAAAATATCAAAAATATCAAAAATATCAAAAATATCAAAAATATCAAAAATATCAAAAATATCAAAAATATCAAAAATATCAAAAATATCAACAATATCAAAAATATCAACAATATCAAAAATATCAAAAATATCAAAAATATCAAAAATATCAAAAATATCAAAAATATCAAAAATATCAAAAATATCAAAAATATCAAAAATATCAAAAATATCAAAAATATCAAAAATATCAAAAATATCAAAAATATCAAAAATATCAAATATATCAAAAATATCAAAAATATCAAAAATATCAATAACATCAAAAATATCAAAAATATACAAAGTATTAAAAGTATCAAAAATATCTAAAATAACAAAAATATCTAAAATAACAAAAATAACAAAAATCTCAAAAAATATCAAAAATATAAAAAAATATAAAAAATATAAAAAATATCAGAAATATCAAAAATAACAAAAACAACAAAAATAACAAAAATATTAAAAATATCAAAAATATCAAAAATATCAAAACTATCAAAACTATCAAAAAAATATCAAAAATATCAAAAATATCAAAAATATCAAAAATATCAAAAATACCAAAAATATCAAAACTATCAAAAAAAATATCAAAAATATCATAAATATCATAACTTAACTTAATTTCCCTTTGCATCCGACAAATCCGGGAGCCGACAATGAAAGAAAATTTTATTTATTTTTTTTCATTTAAGATGACTGGAGCCAGGTTTGAACCTGCGATCTCCCGCATGGTAGTCGCGTGTTCTTACCACTATGCCACGGCCGGTCCCTATATATAATATCATAAATATCATAAATATCATAAATATCATGAATATCATAAATATCATAAATATCATAAATATCATAAATATCATAAATATCATAAATATCATAAATATCATAAATATCATAAATATCATAAATATCATAAATATCATAAATATCAAAAATATCAAAAATATCATAAATATCATAACTTAACTTAATTTCCCTTTGCATCCCATGAATGAGGTATGCGATAGCTTTTCGCGTTGTTGTGAATTAACACGCTTTCTATTTTTAGATTCACAACTAACGGCACCTACTTGTTTATCGACGAATGCGAACGTCACTGTTTGAGAAGCTCTTACTAGACACGACGATTGAATCGACGCTTAATACTGCGAAGTTGCTGTCAACAACATTCGAGGGGAGCCGACAATGAAAGAAAATTTTATTTATTTTTTTTTCTTTTAAGATGACTGGAGCCATGTTTGAACCTGCGATCTCCCGCATGGTAGTCGCGTGTTCTAACCACTATGCCACGGCCGGTCCCTATATATAATATCATAAATATCATAAATATCAAAAATATCAAAAATATCAAAAATATCAAAAATATCAAAAATATCAAAAATATCAAAAATATCAAAAATATCAAAAATATCAAAAATATCAAAAATATCAAAAATATCAAAAATAACAAAACTATCAAAAATATCAAATGCTTTGATCTTCTGCGTGCATTCGCCTACCACTTGGTTCTTCCAACGAAGTTTGGGTCTCCTTGCTCTGCATCGTCCTTAAAACACAATTCTCTCCTGGCAACATGTCTTAGCTACCGAAGTCGTTTAATTCTGACTCTCATGGCAGCTCATGGTTCATCCGATGGCGATACTCGCAGTCGACACATATAATTCCATATATTTTTCGAAATACTTTTCTCTCGAATACTCCCAGGGTGGTGTTACTACAGTGCTGCCGAAGTCCGTAAAAACATACATATACTGTCGAGCACTATTTTCCGCTTAATTTCTTAGCTTTTTTTATATTTTTTTTTGTTGGCGGGAGATCCTATGTAGGTTAACACATATACTACCTCAAAACAAAAATTTTCAACGGTGACGTTGCGTCCCCATCGAGAGGACTCTTCGTTCATCAAAATCATTAGTTTTGTTTTGTCATCGTTGAACGCTAAACTCATTTTTGCTTGACTCCTTTTCTAGTTATGAGAAAACTGCAGTAACATCCCGCAGATTTCGGCCAATGATATCTATATCAACGGCATAGACTAGTGGCATGTGGCTTTTGTGGAATATGGTGCCGGACATGTTGACACCAGGCTATCTTATCACCTTCACCATAACTATATTAAATTGTGTACAGGATAAGCTATCACCCTGCCTGAGACCTTTTTCCATGCTGAATGGTTCAGAGTGATCCTTACTAATCTTAACCGAGGATTTGGTGTTTTCCAAGGTACATTTGCAAAGTAGAATCAGCATCGCAGGAATACCAAACTCAGACATGGCCTCATATGGCCTATTCCTTATCGGAGAGTCGAAGGCAGCTTTGTAGCCGACAAAGAGGTGGTAGGTGTCGATCTGCTTTTCATGAGGTTTTTCCAGGACTTGTCATAGAGTGAATATTTGATCCGTCGTAGATTTACTAGGTCTAAAGCCGCACTGATATGGTCCAATTAGATTTTCTACAATTGGTTTTAGACGTACACACAATAAGCTTGAAAGGACCTTTTACGCAATTGGTAATGGGCTTATTTCACGGCTGTTCTTACGCTCAATGCGATCTCCTTTCTTGTAAATAGGACATAACAGACTGAGATTCAAATTCCCGGGCATGCTCTCCTCCAGCCAGATGTTGTCTATGAGCAGATGCATGCTCCTAATCAGCTCCTCTCCACCTGTCTTAAACAATTAAGCCGATAGACCATCGGCTTCAGCCACTTTGTTATTTTTAAGGCGGATATTGTCACACGTATCTCGCTCTGGCACGGAACTAGACAGTTAATACCATCGTCATGGATTGAAGCGGGGTCTTCTGGAGTTCTGTCCGTATCCAGATGTCCTTGCAGGAGGGCATGTATTCTCGCCTTAACTATCTGATAGAATTTTCGGGCTTCCCCTCTACTTCGCAGAAACTATGTGCACACATCCTGTCTCTTGATCAGCTTCTTCCTTTTTCGTCTAAAAAGACGAGTTGTCTCCCGTCTGTTCTCCCTGTGTCGTTCACGAACAGCTCGCATTGCCATCGGTTGTAGTTTGTTCCTGTATACAACATCCGTCTCTCTCGTGGCATTGCGACACTCATCATCGTACCAGGCATCTTCTTGAGACGGCTTTGAGTACCCAAGTACGCTTCCCGTCGTCCGTTCTATTGAGTCGGCTATAGATTGCCACTGCAAGGAAATATTATCAGGGGTTGGAGTAGGCGTCCGTTACCCTGTGGTCCGCAGTTTACCGATGGCACGTTTTCTCTGTGCTGGTTACGTACGTTTTTCGCTGTACTTAACCTTGTGCGTACCTAAACTGCGGTAAGGTAGTGATCTGAGTCGATGGTCGCACCTCTGATTACTCGTACATACAGAATGCCCGATGGGTGACTTCCATCGACTATCACGTGATCAATATGTTTCCTCGTCAATTGATCTGGAGATAACCAAGTTGCCATATGAATATTTCTGTGGTTAAATCTAGTGCTGCATACTACCATATTTTATGCCGGAGAGAAATCAATCAGTCTGATTGTTTGACGTTACGGTTTGCAAATGAATTTCACAATGGTAGGCTCAAATGCGGTCTCTCTGCCTATTTGAGCTTAAAATCACCTAGTACAATTTTGATGTCATGGCTCGAGTTACGGTCATATAAATTTCCTAGGCTCTTGTAGAACTCGTCTTGGTCCGCATTGATTTTCTTTTCTGCCGGAGCATGGGCACATATGAGTGTTATGAGGAAAAACTTTGTCTTGACTTTTATGGTAGCTTTTCGTTAACACAACGATGTCCTGTGCGACCGGTGAGACTAGGTGTCGCAATCTCTTGCCAACCACAAATCCACATCCAAACTCGTGCTTGGCCACATGGCCACTTTAGTAGATATCGCAAGTTTTCATGCGCGGGCACCCGTGTCCCATCCACCGGATTTCCTGTAAAGCGGTTATGTCAGCCTTGTATAATTCGAGGAATTCTGCCAGTTGGGTGGAGGCACCTGGTCTATAGAGTGTTCTAACATTCCAGGTGCATATCTCAAATCATGGATCTTAATTCGATTACGACGGTCTTCAACATTTCGGGGGGTCCATTGTATTATTTTCTTACTTCTTTTCATTGCAATTGTTCAAACGTCGGTGGCGGTGTGCAAGCCCAGCGTACCACGTCGCAATTTTCTCCTTCTTCCAGGATTTTATTACAGCCGCCTATTCTGTGTCTGACGCTGACCTGGGTACCGCTCATTCTGAGCAGACGTGCCTAGGTTTAAGGTTTCACCCCTCACAGTTAGCCATGCTCAGACGGGTGTCAAAATCACGTTTCTAGGTGTCACCACGTGGAAGTACTCCGCCCGCAGTAGTATCACGAATACTCTGTGAGTAGATTTGTAGTGTAATTGGCAAGGATCACCCTGGGTTTGCCAAGTTAAACCGATCAGAAGCTTTTCCTGGCATCACACTCCCGACGCCCTTATATAGATCACATATATCATAAATATTACACACAATAATGATAATAAAATTAAAATAAACATTTAAAATATATAACTTTTTAAGCTTTCACGTTGAAAGGTCAGCTAACTAAACTGAAATACCTGCATTGATGCTAGTATCATTATGTTCTATTTAAATAATCAAATATTCAGTTAAACGCAAGAAACCTAAAATATTTTTTGTTCGATTGACTAATTACTGCCGTAGCCTTACCTTACATATTACAGGTTTCACCCAGAAGTTTTTTAATATCTACATCAAAAAATGTTAAAATTCCCACAAACTTTTCGAAATAATCATTAAGTTTTTCACGTCCCGATTTAGCAACATATTTTTTTCATGTTTATTAACACAGATTTCTTCTCTTTGCCCATCCTCGACTAATTTGTTGTACCAATTTCTCTGTGAAACTATTATGGCTTAGTTTGATAATTGAATATTTTTTTTGTTGTTTTGGTTTACACTTCATGATTTTATCCTTATCCACACTCACACACACACACACAAAAAGGCAAATGGGATAGGGAGAAAAACTTGTGGCCAAAATATGAAAAGTCGACTTAATACAGACTTAACAGCTTTTAAGTTTCTACTGCTCTCATCGTTATACTTAGTCATAGTCTTTGCCTCAGTTTGGGTACTTCATTTTCGCCCTATACTTACTTTGATGGGAAAATTTGGGGTTTACATGACGGAGAGGTTGAAGCAAGAGGGTTGGGTAAGAAAAAAGACGAAAAAGTTTAATAAAACTTTTGAGACATTTTCTTAAGCACAGATTATCGTTATAATCAGTAAAATAGGCGAAAGTTGGTTGTGAGTTTTTTTTGCCATGTTTTGTAGGAAATTTTTTTGCAGTTTGCTGCTTTATCTCTCTATTAGTTAGTTTGTGTTTATTTCTTCCTTTTCCTTGGCTGGCTCTGTTCCTGTTCCTTGCACAATCCTCTTTGGTATTGGTTAGTGTTAGTTCTTGTAGTAGTTGTGCGTTTGTTTTTCTTTCTCTTTGATATGTTTGGGGATTTCAGAAAAATTTGTTCAGGGATTATGAGCTAGCTATGAGTAAATACTATGTGAGAAATATAGTTGAAACACATTGGAGTTTTTCCCTACAGCGTTCGTAGGAACGGGACGTTACGGTGGCTAGCACATGAAAATGATGTAGATGTAAAGTTTTTGTTTTTCCAAAGAATCATATATGAAAATTGATTACTTGGAATGTGATGATATCAAAGTTATCATTAAATACATATATGAAATAAAGTTCATACATGTAGATAAAATTCCCTGTTAGAAAATGATATCTTGAAAGGAATTAATTAGAGAATGTTGAAGACTGGTTTTGTTAGAGTAATTAAGGAAAGGAAAGAATAAATTTTATAGCAATTCATATGTTTTAACACTGCAGTACAAAATGTATGGTTTTGTTAATGATTAGTGAAAGTTTGGTATATTTTTTTGTATTTAATTATCAGAAGAACTGATTTGGAGTTAAAACTGCCAACCGGTCATTAAATGAATTTAAGGCCGATTCGTACTAATTTACAAACACATACAAGAGAAATGTATTAAATGGCAATTATCTAAACACAGTTCTTTAATAAAAAAAAACGAAAAATCGCTTATTTAACAATTGTTTAACAAAAGTTTTAAAAAGTGTCAGGTAAAAATTTAATATAAAATTTACTCATTCAAATTAATAACACAGTACAACATTTTTCAGCTCTTTGATTTGGGACTCAATTCTGAGAACTGCACGTCAAAGAAGTCCCAAAAAGAAGAAGTTCTACATCATTCGTTTTGTCAAGTTACATGCCAAATATAATATCGATTTGAAGTTAGTAAGTATCGTATAGGGAAATTTGTCACGTTTTAGGCTCTTTTGTTTGACATAACATAAATACTATATGGTGGCGTATGATTATCATAAGTTATATTCCACGTAAATCATACGCCACGGAGTACAACAGTTTTATTGTAACTGGTATGACTTTTCCCAGGTATTCCTATTTGGAAAAAGTCCTTGGGTTTGTTTCTGGTAATAGGTACGATATACAGTAGTCAAATTTTATGCGAATTGAGTTGAGCCGGTAAAGTCCTTTAGCATGTCCAGAAGACTCCAGAGATGCAGCAGCAGCCGATTCAGCTATGATATCAGTAGTGATAATGTGATAGAATGGCACTTAGGCATATATCTGACGTTGTGTTCATTACTCGACTTACACTAATCAAGGCTAATCTTTGAATTTTTGTTAAGTAAATCAGAAAGTATTTCTTATGTAGGGACCTTCACCAAACTTCGATATCATACAAAGGTATTGATTGATCTAACATTGGCTGTATAATTCCACATAATGGTCTTTGGAGACAGTAGAAAGCGCTTGCCTATAGCCCCTATATATCATCTTAAAGGGTATGTAATCTTTCAAAATTTTTGTTTTTGAATAGCGCAATATTCTCACGACACTCTTGAGAAAAATCCCTGTTTAGTGTGGTTTAAAGGCCAAAGTCGTCATCTGGCTATTTGTCCTTAAATCTGAAACTTGTTCTGACATTACTATAAATAGCGAACGCTACAGACAAAAGATCCATTCCTCATGTCATTGCATATTATTTTCAATATGCCTTGTGAATTATCTATTTTTTCGTATGATTTGGCACCTTTGGACTACTGTGAGGGTTTGTCAAATCTCTGATCCATGTTGGTATACCAGAAACGATTGATCGTTTATATGTTAACATTCCACATTTATTAAATTCGGTATCAGTTGTGATTACTGCGGCTTTCCGCATGTTTATCTATATTAAAACCACGCTTGGTAGAAAATGGTTCCGTCTGAGTTTTCTTATCTTTACTAAAGCCTCCGTGAAGGCCAGTGTCATCCCGCAAAGTCGTATCAGTTTCGGCTTTCTTATACTACCTCTCGTATCGGCCCGTCGAATGCTGTTTTATAGGCGCTGATTAGTGTTGATTTGCTTTTATTATGTCTATCAAAGGATTTGTCATAGTCTGACCAACAATTGGTCGGTCGTATCGTGTCTTTAACAGGTCTAAAGCTACACTAATGAGATCCAACCAGGTTTGTTAAGATGACCTTTAGTCCGTAACATATCAAACTCCACAGGACCTTGTTTGCGATGTGCAAAAGATTGAGCCCAAAGTAGTCGGTGCACCCTGCGAGGGGCAAAACTTAAAACCCAGGCACGTCGGCTCAGAGTGAGCGGTACCCTGGTCAGCGTCTGAGGCAGATTGGGCGGCTGTAATAGAATCCTGGCAGGAGGAACAATCTGCGAGTTGGTGCACTGGGCTTGCAACCCACCACAGGCGTTTGAACTACTGTAATAAAAAGAAGTACGAAAATTAAGGACCATGATTTGTGAATATGCACCTGGAATGTTTGAACACTGTATAGACCATGTCCTCCATCCAACTGACGGAGGTCCTCGTAGAATATAAGACTGGACGTATGTAACCAGGCAAACGAAAGCTTGGCAACGGTAAACTTCAGACCACAGAGGTAGCGGACGCCTAATCCGACCACCTAACTTAACTGCTACTGAATGCTCCAACCCCTTATAATATAACCTCGCAGTGGCAATATATAGCCGACTCCATAGAACGGACTGCGAGAAGCGTACTTGGGCAAAGCGAGCTGTTCGTGAACGGCACAGGGAAAAGAGAGTGAGAGACGTAAATAGAAGGAGCTGAAGAAGAGATAGGATGAGTGCACAGAGTTGCTCCGAAGAAGAGGGGAAGCCCGAAAATTATACCAGTGAGTTAAGACGAGAATGGGTGGAACAGGGTTTCCCTTCTGTAAGGACAGCGATGTTCTGAAGATATGGAGCGAATATTTCAGAAATCTACTGGATACGGTCACCACTCCAGAAGACCCCGCTCCAATCCATGACGATGGTAGTAACATTCCAAAACCGAGGCAGAGTGAGATACGTGTGGTAATATCCCGCCTTAAAAATAATAAAGCAGCTGGAGCCGATGGTATAACTGCTGAATTGTTTAAAGCAGGTGGTGAGGAGCTGATTGGGAGCATGCATCAGCACATAGAGAACATCTGGCTAGAGGAGAGCATGCCAGGGAATTGGTCTATTATCAGTCTATTATGTTACATACACAAGAAAGGAGATCGAAATGAATGTAAGAACTACTGTGGAAAAAACCTATTACCAATTGCGTACAAGGTCCTTTAGAGCGTTTTGTGTGAACTTCTAAAGCCAATAATAGAAAAACTTATTGGACCTTATCAGTGCGACTTTAGACTTCGTAAAGCAACGACGGATCAAATATTCACCTTACGACAAATCCTGGAATAAACTCATGAAAAACAGATCGACAACTACCACCTCTTTGTCGAATACAAAGGTGCCATGTCTGTGTTTGGTATTCCTGCAAAGCTAATTCGACTTTGCAGATGTACCTTTTAAAACTCAAAATCCTCGATTAAGATTGGTAAGGATTACTGTGAACCAGTGCAGCGTTCTTTTCGTTTACGATTCGCTGTTACGATATCGTTTACGATATCGAATGAGTTAGACTAGCAGTACTGCAATATCCGAAACGCTCTGCTCGAAAGCAATCACTTGCTCTTGGCATTTTCATAAAGAACTAAATTTTTACCCGTATAAAATGTGCGTGGTCCAACAATTGTCAACACGGGACTATTTGACACGGCGGACCTCTTGTAAAGACATTCTTGCAACTATACCCCGTGACGCAATTGTGTTCTTTTCTGATGAGGCACATTTTCACCTCAATGGTTGTGTGAACAAACATAATATGCTGTATTGGAGTGAAGCAAACCTCAGAGAACTTCAAAAGAGACCTCTGCATTGGGACAACGTCACTGTGTGGTGCGCCATATCACATCATTGGCCTTTACTCTTTCTAGGATAACCATCTTGCCGTAACTGTGAACTCCGAACGGTACTTGACTATGATACAGATTTTTTTTTTCAGCCGGCTCTTGAGGAAATGTAATTAGAGGACACATGATTCCAAAAGGATGGTGCCACTGCACACACACCGAGGTTTACCGCGAATAGTTGGAGGCAAATGTTTCCTGGACGGCTTATTTCTTAGAGGTGGCTACCTGAAGTCGAAGGTATATATCAACCGTCCCAACAACTTGGAGGACCTAATTAACAATATTTGGGCTAAAATTGACAGAATACCAGTCGACATCCTTGTTAGAGTTCATGAAAACGTATGCAGCTGTGTGTGAATGGCGAAGATTAATACTTTTTTTATGTCATTCCCAAATAAGAAAATTACCGCGCTTCACCCTGTATATAGTTTTGTTTATATGTTATAAAATGTTCCGCACGGTTTCATATGTTTGGTATTGGGTATAAGATTAAAATTAAGAAAATTACTTTTTGATGGTTTACTGAATCTAATTTGGTTTTCGAGTAGAGGTTTTTCCCAAAAGTTGAATCCCAAATAGTTTGGAATTTTTTTGTTGAAGAAAGTTTATCTGTAAAACTGTAAAATAAATGTTAAACTGTATTAGTAAAAACTATATTTTTTTTGTATGAAACCTTCATTGTAATTTGAAAAATCTCGTACCAGAATTTGAGAAAATTTTAGCAAAAACCTATTACAGTGTGAACTATCAATCTAGGGAAAATTTTTTTCAATTGTTATTGTTATATCCTGTCTCTCTTCCTTCATATTTATTCAAAAGTTCATCAACGACTACTAACTCCAGTTAAGTTATTGAATAAAACATTTCCTTTTAAAAAATAGTGATGTAACGTTAATATTTATTTATTTATTTGCCTTCTTTTACAGTTTCCGTTACTTGAATCTACTTATAGTTTTATAGTTTTAATTTCAAATAATATAGTGGTAGCTTAATTAATGTAATTAAATAATTTTTGCACTCAAAATACAAAGACATATTAATCACGCGCATCATCATTAGCAACACTTGATAAATGCCCATGGCGAATGATTAATGTGTCTCATTGGTCAATTAAAAACCTTCATACGCCGTAGAGTCCCACAAAAACTTACCACATTATCTCTACTTTTTGTGTTGTCAACACAAATGCAAAGCTTTTGTATGACTTCAAAATATTTGTATAACTTTTAATTTTGTTTTTTTTTTGTTTTGTTTGCAAACGTCCTTCCCACAATGGACGCCACTTTTACCTTTGCATTATAATTAACCATTGTTGTGTGTGTTGTGTACCTGCTTTTGTTGTATCACTCAATCATTTGATATCGTTAAATCTAATTTTTTCGATATATAAATAACCTCAAAAACAATGACTCGAGCTGATAAAGACATGCCACATTTAAGAAGTGGCATGCCACGCACCACTTGAAGTTTTAAAAGTGCGGGTCCAGGTGTGTGAATGCTGAGCTTTGGTAATTTTTTATCAGTCACGAAAGAATGAAAGGGTTTTACAGCACATGACAGGTAGAGTGCGCAGCAACGTAGAGAGTGTGAGACACCTGAACCCTGACTGCAAAGATGATTTTGCGTTTTAAAACCATCATTTACAATTTAAAATGTAATTTTTCAATGTCCACAGAATATAATTAATAAAATTGTTTCAAATATTTGCAAACAGCAGCAGCAGCGGGCGAATTATATTTGTCAACCAATACAAAATTACAGTGTGAAACGCGTTGCCCATACTCCTTTTTTAAAAAGGCATTGAAAAATGACATGAAACCCAGAGCTGGTGTACAAAAGCAAGGAGTGCCTGCTGAGCAGCTTATAATGGCAGTTGATGAGGATATCACAGTTAAACAAAAGGGTGACAATTACATAGAATGATGGTGATTTATAAAGCGTTAAGTTAAAGGTATAACAGGTAAAGTATTGCACTCTATGGCTATAACTAAGACAAATGCCTATCACTCTAAAACTTTACTTTAGTATTTAAGCCAGCAAAAAGACACCAGCGTCGTTATCACCTGTATTTTGGCTCTATTGTTTTTCAGTTTCGTTGTACCGATTTATATGGGTACTAGCTGTTACCTTGCCTTTTACCTAAAATAACAAAGCAACAGAAGTTTTAAACGACATCCTTTGTTTTATACTGCCTCCCTCTGCTCTGTCTATATCTGCTTACATTTTTAAGTTTTCCCAATGAATGATGGCTACGACGATGATGAAAAAGAATCATGAAACCGAAAACAAAGCCTCCCAAAGAATTCAATCATTAAAACCACACAGCAAGATGGCTTTGTTGTCATCCTCATCCCTTTTGGTTTTCATTTGTTCTTGTTTTGCAAAGAAAAAAAAAAGATTATTATGAAACTTTTGGTTGTAGCCCTTGAATGCCGGAGTATTGTGATATTCATGATGTTGTTTCGGTACAGGAATTTGGTAAGTCCCTTGTAGTATGAATAACACAAAGCGGACAATGCAGGCAGAGAGGAATTTTTGCTGAGAAGACAAGACGTTGTTAAAGGTAAGGAAGGATGATGTGTGATTATTAAATGTTGGTTATTGTGAGATCGTATGGATCCTGCGGTGTGCCAGTGGATAAATGCACCCAAGATGTAGATTGTTCAAAAATTAAATTTAGACAGTTCCAAATAAATATTAATGAAATTTATGAAATTTTTATGTACTCAGTATCTCCGAGTCAACTCTTTTTATACCATCACCCTTAGGGATGAGGGTATATATCAATTGATTCGACCCAAAAGTGTAACACATAGAAGGAGTGACTTTAGACCCTAGGTTTCTTTGAACCAAATTCGATTCATGGCTTTTAAGTCGTTTGAGCCATGTCCGTCTGTCTGTCTGCTGTCCGGCTGGTTCGCACGATAACTTTCGAAAGACGCAACCGAATGTTTTGGAATTTTGCACGAGTTAATATTTCCCCAAACCTCTTACGGTATTGAAAATGGGCTACATGGCCACGCCCCTTCTGGTACCTTCCGTACAATTCCGCCCTCTTTAGAAATCGAGTAACAATATCAATAAATCGAACTCAATTATTCCCAAATTTTATATTAAGTAAAGCTATAACAGGATAAAGTTTTGGAAAAAAAATTTAAAGTCTAGCCTGGTACCGCCCATTTTAGAAATCGATTAATATTATTAATAGACCTCAAATTATGCATTTTGTTAAGTTATAACAAGATAAAATTTTGGAGAAAAAATTGGAAGTCTAGCGACGCCCCTTATGGTACCTCCCATACAAATGTACCAACGCGATCGTACCCAAATTCTGTATATAGTAAAGCTATAACAGGATAAAGTTTTGGAGAAAAAATCTAGAAGTCTAGACACGCCCCTTCTGGTACCTCCCATACAAATGTACCACTCCGCCCACTTTAGAAATCGAGTAATAATATCAATATAATAGCAATTTTTTGGTTTTACTGGGGGTAATGGTAAATGTAAGTTGGGTCGCCCGACTGAAACTTTCTTACTGGTTTTCCTTATGCTTTACGCACGGCTTTTTCAATAACATATAGAATTTATCATTTTGCTATATGAGGTTGGCTTGGCTCCTCCCACACAATGTGAATAGTGATTAATACATAGTTTGATTTATAAGTGTGAGCAGTATTGAGTATTATGAAAATAAAAGCTTCGAAAATTGTGTGAGTTCCAGTTTCGCTTATGTGTGTAATTGGCTGTAATTGAAAACACAAATTTGGAAGGGGAGTTTTGATTTGTCAGAGACTCAGACAGCGTGTCTGGTGGTTCAATCCTATTAGTGATCAGGGTGAAATATATCTACAACACCCTGATTTGTACAGATGCTCCGACGGAAGGTAATGACGATGACATTTAAGTCGCGTACTACGAACGCCTTGAGGAAACATTCGACCACTGTCCTAACCACGGCATTAAAATTGTCCTGGGAGATTCTAAAGAAAAACTAGAAAGGTAAGATGTTCTTGTTCCATCGATAGGTATACCAACACAACCGACAACTTGTTTAAGCTGGTTAGCTTCGCAGCGGCAAGGAACATGGTGGTGAATGGAACCAGATAAAAACACCAAACACACCTATCCCCCGATAAAAACACCAAAAAGTGAAATTGATCATATGGTAATCGATGGAAGACATATATCTATTGCAGGAATGCAAAAAAACGTGCACATGTGCGCAGTAGCAGAATATTTGTATACATGCAGTGATTTCTCTGCTTGCGCGATCAGCCAACGAGTGACACCTATGAAGGTACAGTTGGTTTGTTTTGTTAACAATTGATTTAGTCGTCAAAGAGATGATGTGTATTCTTAGTACACTGGCAATATTTATAATATATTTATAATGTTTCATAAAGCACTGGAGATTGGCTTTGTTATGAAACAAAAAAATAACATTTCTCCCTATGTATTTTACTCACACACCGACAATTGTGTAGTGTTTGTGCATACCTGATCTACCCAGCGGCGGAAATCAACAGAATGAAGATCTTCTTTCATGAGTTTGAAGGCCTTGTTTTGGATCCGGTATGCCTTTCTCTAAGAAGGCATTATGGAAGGCCTGCATACACATGCACAAAAAGGTCTTGGAGTTTGAACCCACTACCTCGTGATTGTTATTCAGCCATGCTACTGTCTAGCCTATGAATATGCATTCGTATTGAGCGATTGAAACTAATGATACATTGGTTAAAAAAACACATAAACACCTTCAACGGAAATTAACAATTCTTTCCATTTGGATGACATGCAATACCCATGTTATTTGGAAGCGAGATGGTATGCCTATAAAATCACTTTGCAAAGGCCTCTAGCTGGCCTTCATAAAAGTTGAAAGAAAACGTAGTAACAATTCTTTCCATTTGGAAGGCATGCAATACCCCTGTTATTTGGAAGTGAGAGGAGATGTGTATGAAATCCCTCTGCCTTCTTTATAAATGCTTTTGGCAGGTCTTTCCACGTTATGCCTTAATCTGATCATGCGTTCTGCATTCCTTATTTCAAAACTTATTCCCAAATAAGGACTACTGCATGCATTAGATAAGGAAGGCCTCTCAAATTTCGCCGATGGGTAGTGTTATGGAATTGCGCGTGATATGTGGTTCTAACATTGGCTCGAATCATTGCCTGGTTCCAACTAAGGTGCCCACAAGATAGAGTAGTGCGGATAACGCACGTAACCAGTCACCAAGAAAGCTGGACATCGCGAAGCTGCAGTTGCTCCAGAGATAGACACCAAGCCGGTTCTCCCAACTACTATGACACAATGCCTATACTTATGACGTTCCCGACACACAGTGGCAGCATGTTAAGCATATCAAGGCAACCGCCTCAACTCAAGTGCTTGGGTACGAAAAACGACGCACAGACGAATCATAGTACGATGAAGAATGTTGCATAGCGCCTGAGGAACAGAATGCGGCCTATGGGCAAATTGATGGGGTTAGAAGCATGGGACTAAAAGTTAATTTCGAGATATTCGCCTTTAACGTTTCAAATTCTAGTGCAAATGCAGATATTACTTGAACTGTTTTTCGGCAAGATATCACCACTGATAATAAAAATCGATCTCATCTTATGCTAGAATACAGATATAGAGTCGAAGAACCCAACTTCATACTTATCTCAGTTTTTGTCAATTTGTCACGTGCACCCCTTTGCTTCTAACCTCCTCAGTTCCAAGATGAGAAATTAGGAAACGGCACATGGGGACAGTAAAACTTGCGAGGCAGCTATTTAAGCGAAAAAAGTTATATCAAGGAACCCAAGAAAAATAAAAGAGAGGCTTAAGGATGGAGGTGAATCCCGAAAATTTTACCCGAAAGTAAAAGCAAAAGGTTACGGTACAGCGCTCCTCTCCTGTGGGGACAAGGATGAAAATCTGGTTATAGATATGCAGAGTGTGCTGCATATATGAAGAGAACACTTTCAGCAATTGCTTGTTTCGAAAGGAAGCGCACGTAAAGTTTTCCCGGCAATTGTCGACGACGGCTAAGATTGCCCACCACTAAGTTAAACCGTGGTAAGGAAAGCAATATCGCGGCTGAAAAATAATAATGTACCCTGTGCCAAAAAAAAAACCATCTGAGCATTTCAAGTCCGGTGGCGAAGAGCTGATAACGAACATGCAACAGCTGGATGGAATCTAAGAGGTGTATGTCCTGTTCTAAGGTGATCCAAATATGTGAACCAACTACCACGGGATCAGCCTTTTACCCATTGCATCTAAGGTCCTGATCGCGCCCTTTCAGTTTGGCTTTAGACCTGGTAATTGAACAATAGACCATATATTCAAATCCAGGAAAAGACCCAAGAAAAACAGTTCAACACGTACATCTTTTCGTCAACTTAGGTTTGACTTCGACATCCCAATATGGAATAAATTACTGGATGCCAAGGCTGAGTTAGGTATTCAAGCGAAGCCGACACGCCTTTGCTGAATGACGCTAACTGACACGAAGTCTTCAGTAAAGATTGTTAAGCACCATACGGAGCTTTTCTATACCGGACTAGGCCTAAAACAAGGCGATGGTGATATTCAGCAAAAAGCCTCATGCTACTTGTGTATGCTGATGATGTAGACATCATAGGCCAAAAACTGCGGGATGTTACTGCAGCCTTCTCAAGTATACGAAGTTGCGTGTACGTTGACAACTACAATTTTGACTTGGTAAATGATTTTATAAACCAAGGCTTCGCCATTAATAAAAAACTATTGTCAGTCTTGAAATCCGTAAAAGAAACCTGCATGCGATTATATGCTGTTACGGACTAAGCAAGCGATTTAATCCAGCTATACCTGATACTGAATTTACCTGTCTTGATGTATAGTTTAGAATCCTGGATCGTGACAGAAGCAGATATATCGGTTCTGGCAGTATTCAAGAGAGAAATATTCCGTAAAATTAATGGGTGCATCATCATTAACTGGGAGTATCGGCGTCATATGAATCTTGAGCTGTATACCGACATTGAAGTGGTAAAATGCATTAAGGTACAGCGGTTGCGTTAGCTAGGTCATGTTGTACGCATGGACGAAAATGCTTCAGCTCGAAAAGTCTTCTATAATGAATTCGATGGACGTTGCAGAAGAGGGCAAGTTCTGGATTATGACGAAAGTGGATAAATTGGTTGTGGCAGTATTCAAGGGAAAAATACCCATAATCGTTTAGCAAGGATATTGGCGTCGTATGAATAATGACCTATACGAACTGTTAACCGATATTAACATGGTCAGACGCATTAAAGTACAGCGGTTGCGTTGGCTGGACCGGCCGTGGCATAGTAGTTAGAACATGCGACTACCATGCCGGAGATCCGTGCTTCGATTCCCTGCTCCAGTCATCTAAATTGTTTGTTCATTGCCGGCCCCTCGTTGTTGTTGAAAGCAACTTCGCTGTATAGTGTTGAGTCAAGTAAAAGCTTCTCAAACAGTGACGTTTGCATTCATCGATAAAGAAGTAGGTGCCGTTTGTTGTGAATCTAAAATAGAAAGTTTGTTAATTCACAACAGCGCTAGAAGCTATCCCATACCTCATTCATGGGTGTAAAGGAAAAAAAATTTTTTTTAAGTTGCGTTGGCTAGGTCATGTTTATCAAAATGCTCCAGCTTGAAAAGTCTTCGACAAAGATCTCGATGGCCGGCGTTTAAGATGGCGACCAGAACTTTGCTGGAAAGACCAGGTTACTGAGAACCGGGCACAAATTGTTGTGACGAACTGGAGAAGGAGCGTAAAAGATTGAAGTGCATATAACACTTTTTTACGTGTGGCATTTAATCAAAATATACAACTGCAAAGAAATACCAGCTAAGTAAGTAGGTAAGAAAGACGACTGTACGGTGACTGTGCTACAATTTCAGGCATTGAGAGACTGAGTCCACATGGTTTTACATGAGTCTCGCCGTGAAGGCCTTGCACATGGTTTGCTAAGCACACTGGTCATATTACAATGCGATTGCCAGCGCCCACATGGGATGGACCAAGCAAGCTTGAACCAACTATGAATAGGAGTCGACAATTTTGGGAGCAAGCTATCGCAATTTTCTGCTCTTTCTTACAGCCAGAAGATTTCAAATTATGTATGTTAGTATGAAGCATACTCCCGTTTGGCCAAGGTGAGGCCTATCTTAACACCTCCGCTACTCTATGGGTCTGTAGCACCCGGTTGCAATGCAACTCCACACCGAGCCCGAAAACTTTACCAGCGATTTCGGTTTTAACCACAGCCGGCGTGATGTTCCCATAAGGGGACCTACATCCAACGATCAGGCGGGAGACTATGTTCCGGGGCTCCTGATCCCCACGCTACCGGTCACACTCACCGGTTGGAGTTTTGTAGTGAAGCTACAAGCAATTTGTGATTTAATGAACCATACTTAACAGAATTGGTCGCCTTTCGCTGAGAGCAGACATGGAGTTTTTACATATCCGCAGGCTCCGATATTTGCATACCAGCACCCCAGATAGATGGCAACGGTTTGGTACTACACTACAGGCATACAGCACTCTCACCGGTGGGAGACGGGGAGAATATCAAACCCCTTCCGCTCGACGACGGTGAACGGCACCCATACATTAAGGTTAGGCCTGTCTCCACCCCCACTAAGGTCCGAGGACCTGTGATGCCTGAGCGGAATGTTGAAACTTGACCCCAGAACTCCCAGACACCTGTGGTACCAGATACACCACTGGTCAAGTTTCGTACCCAAAGGTATTCCCAGCTTCGGCCCCATTGTAGCCAGGGAGGCTGGTACCCCCTACCCACGGTTGACCGCCGCTTTGCCAAGCTGAACAAGATTGTTTAGGAATGGTTCAGACTAAACGAAGCAAATCAATGAAAAATTAATCCGCAATTGTTTGCCCCCATACCATGCGACCGCAAAGGCCAAACAAATTAATACCGCTGCAAATCTAGGGAAAGTCTACGACTAGCAAATCCTTGCTTAGCAAACATATTTACTCTACCTATCAAATCAGGAGTGGCAAGCATACCTCCTACTCTAAATTTTCCTTGAGCGTTAATAATACCATGCTAGCCAAATCTCTGATATCCAGATGCAACAAGCATACATACAACAAGTGCAGCCAGTTTTCTACCTCTGCTCCACAGCTACAATACGTACTGGGGGCCAAAGTCATTTTATGCAAGAATGCATTCAATGACCCAATGACCTGTCAGTATATAACCCGCACTATGACCGAAATCAAAGTACGGGTGTTCACTGACAAACTTTGCATCCGTCAGCATTAGTGCTGACGTCCCATCGAGAATTCCACTTGAAGTTGACGCAATCAATCAGAAGCCCTTTACCCTGGCTGAAACTACTGATTGGTGCATCATCCAACCAATCTTCGGACTGCAAGGCCAAACCCCTACGGACCTTGATGTAAACGTCGAGGCGAATACACTCAAGATCAAGAGGAGGGACACCCATAAGTACCTGCAAAGCATCCGAGGACACTGTGTGGCACACGAATAAACAGGCCAGCAGAACGACTCGCTGGCATGAACAATCTTTATACGGCCATGAACAGACTTAACTGCATCGCACATAAGTGGCACAGGCCACCATAAATGGTACGTAAAGCACGCCTGCTCAAACCCCAGTCAAACCTGTGGATTTGCCCTACCAAACCAGTCAGATTGGTTTTAACCCCATCCAAATGTGGAAGGAAGTTAACACTTTCGCTTACACCCAAAAACTTAAGCGAAGTGTAAACAGTGATAGCCACATGTTGACCCGCAGACAACTTGCCTTTCACCAACATCATGTCGGTCTTGTCCATCGCCACACTAACTCCTACTCGAGGACACTGCTCAAAAATCTCCTAGCCAGCTCTTCCACAACAGAGCGAGACTGGGCTTCCACCATGATGAGCAAGTCATCAGCATAGGCTCATTCCTCGGGTCTAGCATGAGATTCCATATAAATGGACCACATATTGAATCGTGTGGACAGCCACGCACCACATCTAGACACACAGTATCATTCACGCCCACAACACGTGCACGCCTGTTAGAAAATTAACTCATCCAGAGTTCAATTTTCTTGACAGCCAAGTTTACTCAATCTTTCAAACACACTTGGCCAACTTAGTATCTATGGATCTAATTGTTAATAAAGACGCACTCAAGTTAATTTTTGCAATGATTATAAAGTTTACTCGTTTGGAACGCTGCGTGAACGTTTGCAACTATAACATTGAGGAGTTAGATGATTACGTCTTGGATTTAAATAAAAATAATAACGTCAGCCTAGAAATCAAGAGTCGAGTATTGATCACAAAGCGCTGCTACTATGTAAGCAACTTAAATACAAAGTCCTCTTTCGAAGAACAAAGATCCAAGTGTACCAGACATTGGTCTCACCTAATGATAAAAGGAAATCCTTATGATAAAGGGTTACTGATAAAGAGAAATAAACCTAAAAATATTTCGAGCAATTGCCTTTAGCTGAGAATACCATCGTCATTCATACGATGAACTCATACATAACACAGTACAAGACATGATTTTGGGACTCAATTCTGAGAACTGCACGTGAAAGGAGCTCCAAAAGTAAAAAGTTTTGCATCATTCGTTTTGTCAAGTTACATGCCATAATAATTAAATATCGATTTGAAGTTAGTAAATATCGTATAGGGGAATTTGTCACGTTTAAGGCTCAGAATTGAGTCCCAAATCAATGAGCTGAAAAATGTTGTACTGTGTAAGGCTGTATGAACAGTATGTCGTCATAGACGCGTCATCAATCACATTCAGAACCAGCGCATAAAGTCTTCGTCAATAACCAAGATGAGTGGGTCAGGAGGGAGCTCACAAAACTTTGTTATTTAAGGGGTTAATGACAAACTATCTAAAAACAAACAGATTTCCTTGTCATTACATGACTAAGATAAGGAAGAACGTCAGTATTCTATTTTGAGACACACTCATTCTATTTAGACCTACAGTTAAATGATAAAACCGGAAGGTCAACTGTTTTTGTAGCTTTAACTAGGTATACCGATTGACTAGACTCCTCAGAAGTTGTTAATGACAACATCTAGGGGGCCGCCAATCAAGGGAATGTAGTTTGCTGTGACTGGGCTTGAACCAGGATGGTAGTTGCTTGTTTTAACTATCATGTCATGGTCGGTGTCAATGAACTGTCTACTCAAAGGACCAGTATTTTTGGGTCTGTGTGTTTTAAGAAAAACATTTGTCACCTGTCGTAATAGATACAGAGAATTTGCTAAAATTAAATTTACCACTTTTTTCTTTTAACCACAATAATTTCAGTAGAAATTTTTAATTTATAAGTGAAATTCCTAAATTTCCAAAAAATATTATTTACACAATAAATTATCCATGCTTTGTGTAAGTAAAGACAAATTTCCCATAAAAATCGAATAAACTAGTTTATACTGTCGGCACGTTTCTAATTCGCTCAACACACTTACACTCTCACATACTCTCTTACACTCTTAACATGACTCAACTTCCAAATATCCGACAATCTGCTTTTCAACAAATTCTTCGAACTTTCTGGCAGCAAAAATTAAACACTTGCTTTCCCACAAATATTTTAGCTTTAATATTAGTAACAGAATAGACAACTCCTATGTTGTTGTGTAGTTGAATACATTTCAATTCACATCATTAGGAAATATCTGAAATGGCTTTTGTTTCTTAGGAAAAACCAGCAATTTACCAAAAAAACACAAGCTACATCAACAGAACTTAGAAAGATGATTGTAATTAAGTTAATTAATAAAAGATTGTACAATGTGCAACAAACATAAATAACACAAAATGCTGTAATTATCTTGGTGATAAATGAATGTATGACTGAATAAATGACAAAGGATCCCATTCCTATTGAATCTTTCAGAAACCATATAAACATCTTTATAATGGCGCTACAACTAAGCTAAATATAGTGGGTCCAAAAGCAGTAGCATAGAAAGAGAGAAAGAAAAAAAAAACAACAATACAAACCACTACAAGTACATGATGGCTTCGCTGTAATTAATGAAATGGCTCAAAAACATTCATGAATAAATAAAATTAAATTAATGTAAATATGATAAAAATCTATTATAATGGCAAGGCCAAGGAGATAGAGAAAGAAAAAAGAACACACAAACACACGCACACA
Organism: Muscina levida; assembly: GCA_964034835.1. Classification (NCBI taxonomy): domain Eukaryota; kingdom Metazoa; phylum Arthropoda; class Insecta; order Diptera; family Muscidae; genus Muscina; species Muscina levida. Next base: position 27,930,395 of record OZ035881.1, read on the forward strand.
CTCTCACACACTTGAATAAACTATTAAGATCAAAGATAATGTTTGGAAAAACAACACAAATGAAATACTACGCATGAAATGGCATTGTCATGAAAATATATATTTTCTGGACTTTGAAGGGAACAAGAGTTGAGAAATCGTTCCGGAACAAGTATTTCATATCAAACAATGCCTAAGTGTTTATGGAAATGGGCAAACATTATCTAAGGGGATTTGCAGGGGCTACTTTGGGGGAGTGATGAAAGCCGAATGGAGGATATTTTGCGATTTGTAAAATCTAATGTAGGAACATTGAGTAGCACGGCTTAGGAATTAGTTTGTACTTCCACAACCTGTGAAGCTAAAGTCTTTCCATATAGAAGAATACTTACTTACTCACTTAGCTGGTACTTTCCTGCAATCGTATATTTTTATTGCCGCTCCAATTAGTCACACCAAGTTCTGTAAATTTCTCAGTAAACTGATATTTCCATCGGAGTTTCGGGTCGAGGACTTTTTAAGATGAAGCATTTTTATCCATGTGGGTAAAATCGGTCATTGTCATCACTGGTATCAGACTGATTGTTTTCTCTGTGACAAGAAATATGGTAGTTAGCAGCACTAGATTTAACCACAGAAATATTTATAAGGCAACATGGTTATCTCTAAATCAATTGACGAGGAATCAGATAGATCACGTGGTAGTCGATGAAAGGCACGCATCGAGTGTTCTGGACGTACGAGTGATCAGGGGTACGAACATTGACTCCAATCACTAACTTACCGCAGTTAAGGTACGCACAAGGCTAAGTATGGCGAAAAACGTACGTAACCAAGCACAACGAAAGCTGAACATCGGGAAACGCGGACCACAGCGGTGGCGGACGCCTACTCCAACCACCTAACTCAACTGCTATGGAATGCTCCAACCTCTGATAATATTACCTCACAGTGGCACTATATATGCGACTCCATAGAACGGACTGCGAGAAGCGTACATGAGTACTCAAAGCCGCCTGGTACAATGATGATGCCACGGAGAGATGGATGCTGCATACAGGTCGAAACTACAGCCGATGACAACGTGAGCTGTTTATGGACGGCACAGAGAGAAGAGACGAGAGGCAAATCATATTTTTAGACGGAAAAAGAAGGAGCTGAAGAATATACAGGATGAATATATACCACAGAGTTAGGGCGATAATGCGTGGAACAGGGTTGCCCTCCTGCAAGGACAGCGATGGCTAGATAGTGGTAGACCCAAATAACGTTCTGAAGATATGGTGAGATCATTCCAGAAATTTACTGGATACTGACTCCACTCTAGAAGACCCCGCTCCAATCCATAACGATGGTATTAACTGTATCCCGCCTTAAAAATAACAAAGCTACTAGAGCCGATGGTCTCCCGGCTGAATTGCTTAAGGCAGGTGGAGAGGGGCTGATTAGAAGCATGTATCAGCTCATGGAGAACATCTGGCTGGAGGAGAGAATGACCTGGGATTTGAGTCTCAGTATGTTATGTCCCATATCCAAGAAAGGAGATCGTAATGAGTGTAATAACTATTGTAGAATAAGCCTATTGCCAATTGCGTACAAGGTCCTTTCAGCATATTGTGTGAACGTTTAAAGCCAAGTGTAGAAAAACTAATTGGACCTTATCAGTGCCTTCGACTCTCCGATAAGAAATAGACTATATAAGGCCATGTCTGAGTTTGGTATTCCTGCAAAACTAATTAGAATCTGCAGAAAACACCAAATCCTCGGTTGATGTTGGTAAGGATCATTCTGAACCATTCAACATGGAAAGAGGTTTCAGGCAGGGTGATATAGACATCACTGGACGAAATCTGCGGGATGTTACTGCAGTTTTCTCATCACTAGAAAAGGAGTCAGCAAAAATGGGTTTAGCGGTCAACGAGGACAAAACAAAAATAATGATTTCGACGAACAAAGAGTCCTCTCGTTGGAGACGCACCGTGAACGTTGACAATTTTTGTTTTGAGGTAGTCGACGAGTCAGCCAAGAAATTAAACGGAGAATAGTGCTAGCCAATAGAAGTTTCTGCGGACTTCGGCAGCACTTTAGTAACACCACCTTATCTCAGAATACTAAGAAACAGCTATACCAGGTGCTGTTCTGTTGTATGCTGCCGAATCATGGGTGCTTACTACAACGGACATACAAAACCTGGAAGTATTCGAGAGAAAAGTACTCCGAAAAATATATCGACCTATTTTTGTCCACGGTGAGTTTCGCCATCGGATGAACCATGAACTGTATGAGATTTACCACGACATCGATGTAGCTAAAAGAGTCAGAATTGAACGACTTCGATTGTGGGATATGTTGCCATGATGGATATAATTGCTCCCTTGAGAAAGGTGTTTGAGGGCGAACCTAAAGAACGACGCAGAGCAGGGAGACCCAAACTTCGTTGGAAGGACCAAGTGGTAGGCGACGTGCCACCATCTGGTAGGATTACCTGGAGAACACACGCAGGAGACCGAGAGTGTGGACTTCTTTAATACTTCAGGCCTTTAATTTATGAACCACGTTCGTTAGTTGTAATGGGCCACTTAAGTAAGTAAGTAAGTAAGGATAAAACCAGCTCATGAGTCATACGACGTCGATGCACTCCGTTAACGATGATGGTTCCATATAGTTTATGGAGTATTTCTTGTCGAATACCGCCTCATTTGATTCATCCGCTAATGTCGTTACAAGGGTTTGTATTGCCAATTTTCCGAGCCGGTCTTTCCCTAAATAATGTGTCTTAGCTCACGAGCCAGGTGCCTTAAAATTCCAAATGAGCTCGTGGCGTGGGAGCTTAAATATAACAGAATTGGCTCCCGGGTCGCTAGCCAGGAGCCCCAAAGTTTCAGATAAGCTCTTGGTTCAAGAGCAAGCTCCCAAATTAAGAAAAAATCTCATTGAAATTATATTTAGTCCCCGCCTTACAAGCCGGCACCTAATTTGTGAGCTGGCTCGCGAGACGGGACTCATTTGGAATTTTGAGGCTCCTGGCTCAAGGACCGAGAGGTAATTTGTAATTTTGAAGCTTACGGTTTGCGAGCCGATAGCAGAAAAGAGCGGACCAATATGTACTCTGGTCATTACCCAGAATTCTGCGAAATACATAAAGAATCAGTACCTAGCATAGTTAAATTTTTGGTCGTCGAAAGAGGGCCCCATCACTAAATCGCTTGCTGTATACATAATAGCATCTATTCGCAAGCAGGATTCTTCTCCGAATTTCAAAGCTAACGCTATTTATTGATACTGGAGCTTAGGTTGATAAACTCATCTATCATTTCAAAAAAGTTGTCAACTTTCCCGAAGTGCCCAAACGAGTAGATTCTTTTTTCGTTGAAACTAATAACTTTGTTTTGCCCTCATTCACCATTAGACCCATTTTAGCTGATTCTTTCTATATACCTGTGAAGGGTGCAACCACATCCCGCAGTTTTTAGCCGATGATATCAATATCATCAGCGTGTATCTGTCTCGAATTTCTTATTGCCTCCTTGTGCCGTTCCCTAATAGCCCGGGTTACAACTAACAGTAGCGTTGCACTATAACCAGCATCCTGCTCCTCAGATTCTATGCGACATTCGTCATCATAGCAGGATTCGTCTAAGCGCCGTTCTTCTTATCCAAGCTCGGTGGATGCGGCGGTTGCAATGGAATGCGCAATATGCTGCCACTGTGTATCGTGAACATCAGAAGTAGAGGTGTTATATCATAGTAGATAGGAGAGCTGGTAGGAGTAGGCATTGGCCACCTATGGGGATTGCAGCTTTTCGATGTCAAGTCTTTTTGTGATAGGTTAAGTGTGATTTTAGCTCTACTCAGTCTTAAGCGCATCATAGCTGCGACCAGGTGATCATCGGAGTTATTGTTTGCGCAACGGATCCCGTCGTTCATGGCACTAGATACGTACGTTCCATAATGATCGTACAAAATTATCAATGTTTTGTGTTGGTGCTTCCGTCTGAGTATAGCCAAGTTGACTTGGAATATCTTACTGCTATAATCTGGTTTCACCCCATTACCATGTTCCTAGCCGCGGCGAAGCCAACTAGTCTTAGTATAGAGACTGTTAGTCACGAAGACTGAATTAAATTCTCACAAGGCCATTTTAATGTCCTGGCCATGTGTGCGGTCGCATCTTTCCCCCTGAATATACCTTAAGCCACTTCGTCTTTATCATCCGTCTGGGAGTGTGCACAAATTAGTGTGATTTAGAGATATTAGAACCTGATGCGCACTGTGGTTATTCTGTGACTTATAGGATTCCATTTATTTCCATTAATAAATCCAGTTCATTATTTCCGTCAGAGCAGGTTTAATAAATGTCCCTATCCATCTCATCTTTTAAATGATGGTATGTGGGACTTGTATTTGTCGACGATATCCACCAATAGGTTAGTGCCACCAACTGTATAGGGAGTCGGGATACTCCATGTGCATATCCTTAAAGCATGATCCTTATGACGTTTGCGAGGGTCGTCAACTTTTGTATTTGTAATTTCTTAGAAGAAATTTTTACTTTGTAAGGTACTGATCAAGAAACTGTAAGAGTTAATAATGCAGTCATCACGTTATATATCATTCTCCAGCCAAACACCCTTTATCCATAATTCTCAATATGGGTATGAGCGAACCATTAATTAGATATAAAATCATCACTGCCAGTTAAAGTGAAATCTACAATACAAAAAACGCCACTTTATCTTTACAGTTCAGGTTTTTTTGTTTTATAACTAACTGTTCATTGTTTCGCTATTCATTTGCACTAAAGTTCAGCTACCCAGCAAAATATTTTGTTGCAAAGAAACAATTACAGAATAGCTTATACTGGTAAGTAACAAGTTACACTTTCAGTTGCACAATATATTATTTTTGTTTGATACGCTGTTTTTTGAAATTTAATTGGTTTTCTATTGGGTGCTAGTTCGAAATATATTTTAACTAAGATTTTTGAGTTTTTCTTAATAAATTCCCTCTAAAAAATACTTATTTCGAATACAAATATTCATTTTCTGTTCTAGTGAATCTGTGGTGCAACATGTTGTACATAATCGGTTATATGGAATCGGAAACAGAATAGAAAGTCGATTAAAAAAGAAACGATTCTAGTATCAATACCATTCGCAACAAGTTCTGAAAAATTTTCCTGGGTAGCTGCTATTTTTTCTACTTCACCAATTAGCTCTTCATTAGCCCAGGCCACATAAAACTGTCAGTGAAGAGAAGCATAAAAACAAGTTTCCTTTTAACACACCATATAATCATTTACAGATCCATGTACCTTTTTGACCAGTCTTCGGAATAGATTGTATTTGGTTGTTGTTGCTGTACCGTACCAAAGGGTGGAAACATCACTTGACTTATTTATTTCATTATCTTCAATTGACAGCACAAAAGGTTATCCAAAAATTATGTGATGCTGCTGTTGCCGCTTCCCAACTCCTTTCACTTGTGTTAGCCCAAAGCCAAAATCATAGGAAGAAACAAAAAACAACTAACAAACAGACAACACATAAAACAAAAGAGAATCCCAAAGAAATAACACGCTCGGTAGCAATAAAAAAAACCAGCTTAAAATCAAAAGGTTAACAACACATTTGCACAATAAGGATCGGAAAAAGGTTAAATAACAAAAGTTTTTCACACACACACACATATATATACATACATGCACACAAACAGTAGAAACAATGCGAAATATACCAATACTAGCAATAACAAACACAACAAACTGTATTATACCGATACAGTTATAGATTATATAAAATTATTTCCGATTGAATGAATTTTCATGGTTTAGCAGTCAAATGGAAATTGGTTGTTTTGTTTTTTTTTTGCAAGATCAAAGGTTAAACATATATTTTTGCGTGAAATGCGATAAAAATGTTACAGGTATTGGTGAATATGTAATGAAGTTATGGAATAGAATATTCGTCATATTACAACATGGTTTCAAATGTTTCAAAGATGTGGAGTCAACTCTGCCACTATACCATATGTACTACCGGCAATGCTTCGCTATTGCTTACAACGGTACTTTTTGATAAAAATAAAAGTACTTTTTGAATCAGTAAAAATAATTTTTGGCACAAATAAAGAACTTTTGGTACAATAAAAGTACTTATTAGTACATTTAAAGAACTTTTTGGTACAATAAAGGTATTAATTGTTCTTTTTGTGTACAATAAAAATACTTTTTAATACAATAAATTCTACTTTTGGTACCAATAAAGTACTCTATGATAACATAAATGTTCTTTTTGACACGCCCCATCTGGTACCGCCCACTTTAGAAATCGATTAATATTATTAATAGAGCTAACGCGATCGTGCCCAAATTCTGTATTTACTTAAGCTATAACAGGAAAAAGTTTTGGAAAAAAAATCTGGAAGTCTAGACACTCCCTTTCAGAAATAGCTACCGCCTACTCCATCCAGCTTTCCCAACTTCTACGACACAACGCCTCTACTTCTGACGTTCCCGATACACAGTGGCAGCGTATTGCGCATTCCATGGCAACCGCCGCAACAACCGTGCTAGGATATGAAAAGCGGCGCTCAGACGAATCCTGGTACGATGAAGAATGTTGCATAGCGCCTGAGGAACAGGATGCTGCTTATAGGGAACGGCATAAGTAGAAAGCAAAACGGGTGAGACAGCTATTTAGGCGAAAAAAACGTCAGATGAACGAACGGGAGAACGAGGATATAGAGCGATACAGGGATAGAGGTGAGGACCGAAAATTTTACTAGAAAGTAAGTGCAAATAGGTACGGTAATGGTCTCCCTACCTGTAAGGACAGTGATGGAAATCTGGTCACGGATACGCAGAGTGTGCTTCACATATGGAGAGAACACTTCCAGCAACTGCTGGTTCCAGAAGGCAGCGCACGTGAAGATATCACGCCAATTGTCGATGACGGCTTAGATTGCCCACCACCAAGTAAAGCCGAGGTAAGAAGAGCAATATCGCGGCTGAAAAACAACAAAGCAGCCAGTGCCGACGGTCTGCCCGCAGAGCTCTTCAAGTCCGGTAGCGAGGAGCTATTATCGAGCATGCACCAGCTCTTGCGCACGTTTTGGCTTAGAGAGTGCATGCCCGACCATTGGAATTTAAGCGTATTATGTCCTGTGCTGAAAAAAGATGATCTAAGTGTGTGCTCCAACTACCGCGGGATCAGCCTTTTACCCATCGCATATAAGGTCCTGTCGAATGTGCTATGTGAAAGACTTAAGCCAGTGTTATCCAACCTGATCGGGCCTTATAAGTGTGGCTTTAGACCTGAAAAATCAACAACTAACCAGATATTCACACTTCGGCAAATCTTTTCGTCGACTATAAAGCTGCTTTCGACTGTTACGTCTTTGCGGAATGACGCTGACTGACACGAAGTCTTCAGTGAAGATTGGCAAGGACCTTACGGAGCCATTCTGTATCAGACGAGGCCTAAAACAAGGCGACGGCCTATCGTGTGATCTCTTCAACATAGTGATGGAGATGATAATGAGAAAAGCTTGATAGGCTCCGCCATCAACAAAGCAAATAATGTCAGCCTAGAAATCCGGAGAAGAATCCTGCTTGCAAATAAATGCTACTATGGACTAAGCAAGCGATTCAATGACAGATCCCTCTCTCGACGAACAAAACTCCAGCTATACCAGATACTGGTCCTACCTGTTTTAATGTATGGGTTATGACACAAGCGGATGAATCGGTGCTGGCGGTATTTGAGATAAAAATACTCCGTAAAATATATGAGCCCATCATCGTTAACGCTCGAAAAGTCTTCGACAATGAACTCGATTGACGGCGCAGAAGAGGGCGACAAAAACTCCGTTGGAAAGACCAGGTTACTGAGAACCTTACAGAACTTGGTGTGACTAACTGGAGAAGAAGCGCTTATAATATTTTTCTACGTGCGGTATATAATCCACTGGGATTGCAAAGAAGTACCAGCTAAGTAAGTAAGTAAGTAGTACAATAAATTGTATTGTACAACTTATTTACTTTTTGTTACAATAAACTGTACTTTTTACTACAATAAATGTATTTTTCGATACAATAAATTTTACTTTATTGAGAACTAGTGGGCCCGGCAATGCTTCGCTATTGCATATCCCGTTATATTGGATGTCCCCTTATATTGGAATACAGAGAGTTATTTAAAGAATTTTTTTAAAGGTTTTCCCATGGACGTACGCAGGTATCTTAAAAGAGTACACAAAGTGGTTTATCATCGATTGATAATATATTATTTTTAACTTCTTGTAAGCGCGGAATACCTTGTGTTATCGAATATTGCCATTTTCACCCCCTAAATGTAGAAAAATCCAAACAATGTGTAGCCTATGTTACTCGCGGGGTTATTCGGAAGATTCCCTGAAAATTTCATCAAAATCGGTCCAGCCGTTTTCGAGTCCATACGTTACATATATACACACATCCTGTTTTATATATATAGATTACCATTTAGTCTGCAAATTTGAACCTTATGTGCCGAATACTATCTGTGTACCAAATTGTATCTCTCTAGGGTTAAATTCAGTTTGGTCACGCTCCCTCCGCCCAATGATCCAAAATTAAAATTTCGTCTGCATATTCATGTTCGTGCTGTTAAGTACTCTCTGTATAGCAAATTTTATCTCTCTAGGGCTAAAATACAGTTTTGTAACGCTCCCCACGCCCACTGACCCAAAATTAAAATGTCGTCGTCATATTCATATTCGTGTTGTCTTGTACCTCTGGGGCTAAAATGCAGTTTTTCCACTCCCACTGATCCAAAATTTAAATTTCGTTTGCATATTTATATTCGTGTTGTCGAATACAATTCCTGTATCAAATTTTATCTCCTTAGGACTAAAATACAGTTTTGCCATGCCCACTATGCCCACTGGGTCCAAGATTCAAATTTTGTCTGCATATTCATTGTCGAGTACTATATGGGTATCATCTTTAACTCTAGTTTAAAAAAGTTTTGCCACGCCCACTCCGCCACTTGGTTCAACACTTATAATTTCGTCTGCATATTCTTATCCGTGTTGTCGAGCATTATCTGGGTATCAAATTATATCTCTCTAGCTCAAAATAAAAAGGTTTGCTACGCCAACATCGCCCATTTGGTCCACGCCCACTTCCCCCATTCGTCTGAAATTCATATTCGTACTGTCGACCACTATATGGGTATTAAATTTTACCTCTTTAGCCCTAAAAAAGTTTTGACACGCCCACTCCGCCAACAATTATAATTTCGTCTGCACATTCATATTCGTTTTGTCGAGCTCTATCTAGGCATCAAATTGTATCTCTCTAGCTCAAAAATAAGTTTTGCCAAGCCCACTTCGCCCATTTGGTCCACGCCATCTTCCCTCATTCGTCTGCATATTCATATTCGTATTGACGAGCACTATCTGGGTATCAAAGTGTTGCCACGCCCACTACTCCCATGTGGTCTAAAATTAAAATTTCGTCTACATATTCATATTCGCGTTGCCGTGAACTATTTGGGTATCAAATTTTATCTCCCTAGCTCTTAAAAAAGTTTTGCCACGCCCACACCGCCCATTGAGTAAAAAATTTTAAACTTATATTGCCTGCAGTAATTTCGGTACTGTATACTAACTACTCTCCAAATTTCATTGCAATCGGTTTAGCCGTTTAGGCGAGATTGAGCCACAAACAAACAAACACAAAAAACAAACAGACAAACATTCACATTTATAATATTTATAGGATAGGCTAGGATATGGGTATAGATAATAAGACACAGATGAATCTAGAATTGGTCCCATGTTACACACTACAAAGCAGTGATATAGTGTTGGAGCCTTGGTACTGTAAAAGTCCATTAAGGTACCCCCATACAATATGACCATGCCCGGAGATATTGAATTGATGTTTTTACATTCGTTGACCTTTCGCTATGTACAGCATTCTATATTTTGTACACCATTGGCATTGAATAATTGATTGTTCCAAAAATATATATATCTTCATATTCTTAACAATTAAAATATTCTTGGTTGTTATTAGCATACGGCCGTGAGTCTTATCCACCAATGCTATAACTTTTCCTCCAGCGCAGATGACCCCAGACTTTACGACATTATTATCAAGTGTTGTTGAGTGTTCAGCTTAGGAATTATTACATATCTACGATACGATCATATCACACTACGGCCTTCTTCTTCTTCCTGCTTATTTACTATTCATATTTTTGTTCGACCGTCAACGTTTTCCATGTTTGTCATGAATATTTTAAGGATTCCGCACCGATGTTGCTACTGTCATTCCATAAAACAAAAGTGACAACATATTGCTACGACGATATTCGAAAAATAAACAACAACACTTTACATAAAATCCCCCAAACTCCTTATCCGTACACCCACCACTACTATTTACGCGACGTTCCCCCCCTCCCCATCCACAAGTCAGTTTGAGCTCATATTTCATATTGGCCATCTTATGGTGATATAACGCTTAGTGTACACAGTAAAGACATTGCCATCGCCATCGTACATTGAAGACAACTTAACACCCATACTTTCAATTTGTCTTACTTGCTGTCCTTTCTTCGAAAACGTGTTACATTTGTGAAGGCAACTTTGTGCACTGCACAAGGACCAACAACTAAATGTTAGCGGCGGGGCCAGGCACCATCAATAGCATTTCATTGTAACAAGTCATGGTCTAGAGCAGCACAAAGCATTTTTTACAACTCCCACGCTTGGCGTATAAATATATATAGAGATGTATGTGAGAATTGGTACAATATTTGTTTGGCAAAATTATTATTATTATCGTCGTCGACATGGCACAAGATGGCGTTGCGCGTGTCGAACATAAATTCAATTTTCAGCTTTAGCTGCTGCTCCTTCTTTTGATGACATTATCATTTGACAGGCATAAAGTTCAGTTGTTTTTCTGTAGTTCATATTAGAAAATTGTAACACAAATTGTAGAATATATTAAGGAAAATTTGTTATCGCTTGTCACATGATGATAGTTACTATGTAGTGAAATGTTCACAAATCTCAATCGTAATATGTTTTAAGAAACGTTAATAACGTAATCATATAAAAATACAACACATGTTTGTATTTGAGGCTTATTATACAAATGAACTAATGAATTGTAGACAAATTCTAAATATTATATACTGCAATAACGATTGGAACTGCCCCTAATATAGATATCCTTGGGTTTGCCTTACTCTAGGCACGCGCGTGATTACAATGCGTAGACCAGTGCCCCTGGCGAAATAGGCACCAGATTCGAAGTAATTTATTTCGGCAAAACTTCCCCTTGGGTTAAGGGTCGAAACCTGTCTAATACTCCTGTCGTTCTATTTTACCTACTACAGATGTCCATGTTTTAACGTGGATGCCTGCCCGTTAGGGCTTAATTCGATGGTACTCTAGGCACGCGTGTGAATACAGTGCGTACACCGGCGCCCCTGGCGAACCGGGTACCAGATTCGCATAATTTCAACTTTGGTTGAGGGTCGAAGCCTATCTAACACTCCTGTCGTTCTATATGTAACGACACCCAGGCCCAAGCTCTACCCGAAGTTTGGGTATAAACCACAGTCACCACGATACTTCTCGAAATGCCACCCAATCGGCCTGAAATGGAGACTCCAGACAGATCATCCCGTGGTACCAGAATTAAGTCTCCGGTCAGACCTCGTGATCAAATCCATTACCAGTTGAGCCTAAAACTGCTCCGGACTGGTCACCAATGGGAAACACATAAAACCATCCATAATTATTTACACTCTGACCGTAGGCACATACTCCTTACCTATACAAACCACTCACACTCACTATGACGCCTTCGCAGAAATAGCCCCCTCGCAGAGGTACTCATGCTCCTCATCCCATCAGGGGAGCGAAGCACACCACTCACATCTATTTAAACATATCACTCAAGTTGCGAATATCCGCGTAAAGCGGACATTCACACAAAACATGCATCCAATCCTCACTATTGGCACCACAATCACAACTGGCCCTGTCATACAAACTCCGTTTATAGAGAAATGCGTTCATGGACCCATGTCCGGTTATTATGAAGCCGAGACATAGCCCAAAGCTAAAATCTGGGTTATCCATAACAAACCAGACATCACTCACAAAGCAGTAGGTAGTCCTACCATTCACACAATTGTCCCATCTAGATTGTCATCAATATAGGACACATTTATCCAAATACCTCTGTCGCTCACTCACACTCATACCTACTGCATTCTCGTACGCAATCCAATCACTCTGCAGCATGGTTACCCTCTTTAGCCCAATAAGAATGCATTTACGCATTACTTCGAAATCAAGAGGAGGAACCCCCACTAATACTTGTAGGTCCTCCGTATAGGCCGTACGACACACAGACGAACACACGCTAACAACATCACACGCTGACACGCCAGTATCTTTCGATAATCCACGGCAGACTTTACTGATTCGCTCCATACAATCGGGCCCTCCGTATACTGAGCGAGCAGCTCGTCTGCTGAGGCCTCAATCTCTCCTTAGGACACGACGTACTCGTCCAACCACACTCAAAATTTTTTCACGCACTCTCACTAGGTGTACCAGGAAATTCATACTTTCACTTTTTGTGATCTCCTAACACTTAAACTCAGTCACATATTTTAGGGTCGCGCCATTCACTATGATCAGTGGAGGTCGAGCAGCCGATAGTTTACCCTTGAGCAACATTATCATAGTCTTATCCTTTGCCACACTCACTCCTACCCTGGTACCCCAGTCACTAACGACATCTGGCACACGCTGACCAATTTGCTCTAATTCAGAACGAGATTGACCCCCAACCAATATCAGCAGATCATCTGCATACACATAACACACTTGTCGAATTTGCTTCAGGAGTCGATCCATCATAAGGTTCCAAATAAATGGTTATCCAATAAGAGGTGTTACTTTGGCATTCAAAAAATAATGTCATTTTTATTTCATAATAAAGAGGAAGGTATGCCGTTAATAATGGAAAACAACATCAGCCAAATGGTCGCCACGAGCACGCTTACAGGACCATATCCTTTTTATCAAATTTTCCTTAACCAAATCGCAAAGTGGCTGCCCTATGTCCTCGATAGCCTTATCTTTGAGGTCTTAAATCGACGCTGGGCCGTTGGCATAGACCTAATCTTTCACGTGGCCGCAAAGGAAGAAGTCGCAAGGTGTTAAATCACAAGATCTCGGCGGTCAATTGTAATCACCTCTTCGAGAGATAACACGGTACGGAAACTTTTCCCGTAGAATATCAATGGTTTCGTAGTTTGTGTGGCACGTAGCGCCGTCTTGTCGAAAGTAAACGTTGTCCAGATCAATACCATCCAACTGCGACCATAACAAATCATTAATCATCTCTCGATAGCGCAATCCATTCACTGTAACTGTTGATCCAACTTAATTTTCGAAAAAGTAATGTCCAATGACCCCGCCGGACCATAAATAGCACCAAAGAGTCACACGTTGAGTAAGAAGAGGCTTCTCAACAATAACTCTTGGGTTTTCCGAGCCCCAGATGCGACAATTTAGTTTGTTGACGTAACCACCGAGGGGAAAATGGGCCCCAATAGTCAAGGTGATTTTCATGCATTTCAAGGACCCAATCAGCAAAGACATGACTTTGTTGATAATCAATCGACTTGAGTTCATGATTTTGTTGATAATCAATCGACTTGAGTTCTTGTGTTAACTGAACTTTTTATGCCTTAAGACCCAAGTCTTAATGCTAAATACAGTGTAATGACGTTTGTGAAATGCCCAATTCCAAAGAATGACGAGGAAAATACATACCTGGGGTTTCTTCGACACTTTGACCTACAGCAGCAATATTCTCAGTTGTTCTTGAGCGACGTGAACGGGTTTTATTGTTCACATCACTAAGAAGTCCCAACAGCCCGAATTTTGCCACCAATTTCTGTATTGCGGTCCTACAAGGTGCTTCACGACGTATTACTCAAGTATTGCTCCTTATCGTGTCGGGTGACTTCAAAAGCACAATCACTTTGGCTATCTTCCATTCACGCTGAAAATAATCTTCAATCACACACTTACCATACAAAGCCATCAGGTAGGTAGGGATGACCTTAAAGACGCTTTTACTTATCTCACCGGTCAACAAGTTAATACCTGATGACTTCCTACACCGCACCATACTCACACACTCACTCAACTCATGTTCCTCCAAGAGCGGTGAGTCAGTCATCCCCAATGAAGGAAGAACCGAGCTTCTGGACCTTGGAAAGAACTCACACAACAACAAAACAACACAACAACACACCTCTTTCAAGTCGATAGTAAATTGCCATCAACCTGGAGGCCACACACATCCACATGCCGACCCTTACCTTTACACATTTGGTAGAGCCTTACCCAGGGATCATTTCTACGATTCTCAGCAAAAGTTCTCGATTCAGTCTCTTTTACACTCACAAGCATTGTTTTGTACTCAGCCTGGCACCGCCTACAGTCGGCACTATGCTGAGCTACATCATCCACACCCACTCTTCTGGCCCACTGAAAGCGTTTACGCAGCCACTTAACTCTACCGGGGTTAAGCCTACGAACTCTGCCAATAAGCGTGTCATTCACAACCACTCATCTATGCACATGATCTGCTGATCAACACTCATTTCACAAAACACAGAGATAGGAACACTAAGTGCCCTATCTGTCACAAGCATAAAAAAGTATCCCAATTAGCGTCATCAGTACGCCATCTCCTCACACTCACATCATTCCTCACCACACGGGCATATGTGAACTCAACTTGGATCGAGTTGTGATCACTTATGCCACTACAAAGGACACACCACCTACAACCAAACACGGCAATATCACTTCCACTATTAGGCCCTTCAAACGTATATAGCTTGCTAGGCTCATTAAGCACGCATCTCATCCTTAGTATGGTTCAGATGCCCGACAAAACACCGGGAAATCTTGCTATACCACATGGGGGATAATGCGTTCGCATCCACACCTATGAAGAGCGGCGTGCTACTCGCCTGTAGGAGCAGCGCTTTTATATGCATTATATAGGGTTCACCAAACTTACAATATACACTTTCCAACAACACGCTTCCAAAATCAACCTCAAGAGAAACACACGCCCCCCATTTACTCACACTTCCAGCCGAATAACGGCTCCGCCTGCCTTGGTAGGACGCACCTCACTGACCTTCACTCCAAGAGTTGGCCCTACCTCGGTCACCACCTTGTCGACAACCTCCTTGGATGTCAATCCACCATTCTTGGCTTTAACCACAGCAGACCTCGTCTCCACAACTTGTGGAGGGGGCTTGGTGGGCACTGCTGGTACCACCGGCCTCCAGCAAGACTTCAATCTTGCTGATGTGCCCCTACATTTTTCGCACCACCTCACTAGAGACACCAGCCTCAAAGGCCACACCGAGTAGGTCAGCCGACGTTGCCTTCAAGGCAGCTACCGGCCCTCAAGGGGTGGCAACCTTCTCACCACAGAAGGAGCAGGACCACTCCTACCAGCTTCACCGTCAAGAACGTCTTTTGATCTGGACAACGCTCCCTTGGCAATAGTCGAGGGAGCACTGGCCGCATCATCCATTGCGAACACCGCCATTGTTATTGGAAAGGGAGACCTCCCAACCTTGGCCGACTTGGCAACCCTGTCATCCTCCGAGTTCTTGTGATAGACCCGATAATTGACCCCCACGCTCCACTCCTTAGGTTTCCCCTTCGCATTTGCCTTGGGTGGCAAAATAGTTGTACGATTGAAAGTTGTGGGAGAAATATTAATTCTCCAAAGATATGTGATTTTGTGTGGGAGGTACCTGTAGGAGTGAAGCTGTAATGCCTATTTACATTCACATAACAATATTTGTGAAAATTGTAATACTAGTTCATATGGATCATAGAAGCTAGACTCGAGTTATCGTGTCCACCAGCCAAACAGACAGATAAACATGCCTCAATCACCTTTAAATATCGTGAAACGAAATTGGTCTTAACATACGTGGCGTCCCCCTCGTCACCTTTAATGCGTCAAAATTTTTCTCGTATGAAAATATATTTTCCTAACATACGGACCTATGGGAGAGGTTATAACAATTTAAAATTTTCTAATTTTTTTATCTTTCACCATTCCGCTATAACGGAGTGAAGGGTATATTAATTTTGTTCTTCCATTTGTAAGAAGGCGTGGTAGGTCTGAAAAAATATATATAAATGATCAGCGTCGAATTTGGAGGCGATGTAAAGATGTCCGTCTGCCTGATTGTATGTCAATTCTGTAAGCGGAGGTTGAGTTCCAAGGTGAGCAAATATGTACGTTTCTATCC
Organism: Muscina levida; assembly: GCA_964034835.1. Classification (NCBI taxonomy): domain Eukaryota; kingdom Metazoa; phylum Arthropoda; class Insecta; order Diptera; family Muscidae; genus Muscina; species Muscina levida. The sequence goes on from OZ035881.1 coordinate 27,946,756, forward strand.
TCTAAGAGGAGGTGAAGTTCTATGATAAATAAGTTTAGACAAACAATTTTTCCACCTCCCATACATACTCCCCCTATTTGGGGGTGTTCGTCACTCTGTCACCGCGACTACAGCCGTAGTTTAAAAAATAACGAGCTGAAATTTGATATGCAAGTTTACATCCTCCAAGGCGAGGTTAAGTTTTATGATGAATACGGTCAAACCAAAATTTCTCTCACCTTCCATACATACTCCCCCTTTTTGGAGGTGTTCGTCTTTCTATCCCCGCGATTACAGCTGTTTTTAAGATAAATCGAGCTTAACCCTCAAGCCGAGGTTAATTTCTGAGATAAAAGAAAATTGTAGGTGACAAGAATCGATCTATGGAACCCCCGCATGGTAGTCGCGTGTTCTAACCATTTTAGCCGTAGCATTCCCACTATAATATTATATGTCAATAAAAAGTCGAAAAGCACATACGTAATGCCCTAAAGTATGCAATATAGTTCTAGCAGTGAGCTTCCTTTTGTTGTACAACGTTTTAATACACTTTCATAACTTGTACGGCTTTCTATCTTCTTCCATTGAATGATTAGTTTCCTGCACAGTACATTTATTTTTGTCAAAACTTGTTTTTTCCACAGTACCTTCAATCTGACAAGTTGGGTATTAATTTTTCAATATACATAACACGGTGGCTATGGCGGTCTGACTGGTGAGCTTATAACGAATTCATTTTACTGATTAACTTTGTTAAGTCCTGATGGGGCTGCGGCAGTGAACATTGCCACAGTACAAATTTTATATTTATTAATAAACAAAAAGCCGATGATTATAATGTTTGGTTTTGCTTCACTTTTTATGGTGGTTAGATAAGAACCATATTTTGATTATGAAGAGGAAAATGCTGATGATGATGACTTTGGCTAAGGCATCAGTGGCATTGCTTGCGATGAGGAGTCAACTGATGATGACGAACACGTTGTTGGCTTTGTCGACTATGGTGGAAGCTAACGGTTGCGTCTTAATCATGAAAATGTTTTAGGTAACAGTGGTTATGGTAATGATGGCTATTGTCGTTAAGTATGAAAATGAATGCGGGTCTAGTTTCTTGTTAAAGTTTTAGGTTGTATTCCTTTTCTTTTATTTTTTAAGTCCTTTGTATTTCAGTAGAATTGTGTAAATCCCTTATGTTGGCAGGTAACCACGACCGCTTTTCTATTTATGCTAATACGAACAAGAACTTCTTTGGCCAAAAATCTTGTTCCCAAAGTCTTTGCTCTGTATACTGTCACCACGGCCACATCAAAGTTAGCAGGACAAGATAGGGAGGAGGACAGGAAGGAAGGCAAATGAAGACAGTTTAGGGGAGAGGCAAAACATCCCAAAACATTTTGAATGCTACTAAACCTTAACAAAGGAGATTAGCACGAGGACAGAGGTAAATTGTTGTGTTTTTGTTGTGATTTTTTTTGTTTACTTCATCATATCCTCTACGAAAAGAAAGATAAAGTATCAAACATTAAAGAAGAGTTTAAGAGTTTCGACAGCAGTAACTTTCTATAAATATAATAGACAACAGCAACTAGGGGAGGGATGGTTAAACGGTCCACAGCCCAAACCAATTTGTTTGACTACCGGGGACAATAGAAATAGCCCTGCTTAAAACATAATCCCATTAGAGTATCCACAGTAACGTTTGCTAAAGCTGAGTACACAAGCTGAGTCAGTGTTTACAGGATATTTGGTTATATTGGAACAACGGGAAGAAGGTATTCTAGGAAGTAAAGTTTATTTCAGCTGTTGACGGATGCAGAAATTTGACAGTATCTTAGCTAGTCAGAAATGTAAGAATACTGCAATACTGACTACACTTGTAAAGCGAACGAAATTTCTCAACGATTTTATAAGAATTTTAAGGAATTTTTTCAAATATTTTGTTTATCTTCACTTACTTGACATTTGAGGCTACATTGTATAATACACCAGCACTTACCTGTAAAGAAAATGATAAGATATTAAAAAATGTGTTAGAATAAAAAACTCACCTAAAAGTATGCTTTATTAAAATAAGATATAAAATCCTAAATATGTACTTTATTGCATTGCAACAATGTTAAAAACCAAAGATTGTTTGTCTATACACAACAATGAAGATAAGCTGCTATCTATACATCAAAGATTAAATAAGATGTCTGCAGAAAAAACTGTTTCAAACAAGCCATAAATCATTAATACCTTGTGCATAGCCACATATGTGGCAACTGAAAAGAAACCATTAACACTTGTTGTGTTTTTTGTTACCCTATACAGCGAAATCCTTTAAGCTACTCATCTAACACCTCTTGTGTTTGTTTCATTAACAATGGCGTACTTTGTGTTACACCCTCTTTGTTTCTACCTTAGCCCTTTAGGGTATGCAACAGTTTTTGTTTTATCTTCGGCTGTCATAACCTCAAAACAAACACACAGCTTATTGTCTCTTCTAATCATGCTGAGGAGGGGGGAAGAAACAAAAACCTCAACGTGTGACCTGGTATGTACAAAAAAAAATCAAGGATATCTTTAAGAATCCCTAAGGGTATGCACTACTTTTTATTATTAGCATTATTCTTGAGCACTTGAATAAAATAGGCAATGCAACCAACGCAACCAACATGAATGAAGCACGAAAATAGCATGTAAATGTTGACCTAGTGTGTTAGACTTTAGGTGAGACGATGTGCTAACGATGCAAGACCTTAAAAGTGTGGTGGTCTTTAACACGACGACTTGAAGACTTAATGAAGGAAAGCAAAACACAATTGGCAAAGCAGTTTCTAGTTTGAAAAAAGAAAACAATATTTAATGACGCATAAAAAGTGGCGTAAAGGCGTAAATGACATAAAAATAGTTTATTATTCAGATCAGTTGTAGAATAAAAAGCATCACGCTGATTTGTATTGTAATGTCCCGACGGTAGATAAAGACTGTGAGATTAAAGGTGTATTCTACGAGCACCTAGAGTAAACAGACGACCGCTGCCCTATCCACGACTTTAAAATTGTCCTAGCAGATGTTTATACTAAAATCGGAAAGGATGATGTTTTTGGCTTATTGATCCATTAATTTCAGTCTCATACCGACACGACCGAAAACGGCTTTATGCTGGTTAGCATCGCAGCGACAAGTAACTTGGCAGTGAGTGGAACCAGATTGTAATATAAAGATATCTTGGAAGGCATGCATCTACTGTCACGGACGTGCGCGTGATTCACGCATGTCCTTGCGAAGCTGCAAAGCCCAGAGATAGCCACTGCCTATTGCAAACAGTTCTCTCAACTACTACGACAAAACTCTTCTACTTTTGATGTTCCCGATACACAGTGGCAAAATATTGCGCATTCCATGGCAACCGCCAAAATAACCGTGCTTGAATATGAAAAACGGCGCTCAAACGAAACCTGGTGCGAATGTCGCATAGACAGTAAAACAGGCGAGGCAGCTATTAAACTGAAAAAAAACTTCAGAGCAATGAACGAAAGAACGAGGACATAGAGAGGTACAGGGATAGAGGTGAAGACAGAAAATTTTACCAGAAATTAAAAGCAATAAGTTACGGTACTGGACTCTCCTCCTGGAAGGACGAGGATGGAAATCAAGTTACATATACGCAAAGTGTGCTGTATATATAGGAGAGAACACTTGCAGCAATAGCTGTTTTCGGTAGGCGGGGCAATTGAAGATATCACGTAAATTTTCGACGACGGCTTAGATATCCTGTCACTAAGCCAAAGAAAAGCAATATCGCGGCTGAAAACTAGCAGCCGGTGACGATGGATTTTCCGCAGACCTCCGGTAGCGATGAGCTGATAACGAGCGTCCACCAGCATGATTGGGCTTTATCAGTGTGGCTTTAGACCTGGTAAATTAATAACTATCCAGATATTCACCACTTCCGCAAATCCTGGGAAGGATCGACACGTACCATCTATTCGTCGACTATAAAGCTTCGACAGCCATAGATGGTTTCATTCTATATTTACAGAATGATGCTGACTGACACAAAGTTTTTGGCGAAGATTGGTCATCACCTTACGGGGCCGTTATAATCACCTTACAATGCTGCGACCTATCGTGTGACCTCTTTATTTAATGAGGAAAGCTGCAGTGTACACGAGTGACACGATATATAACACACGCTATTTGCGTACGCTGATGACACAGATATTTTCGGCCGAAAACCACGAGATGTGACTGCAGCCTTCTCATGTATACCGAAAAAATCAGCAAAATTGATTCTAACGGTGAACGTGGGCAAAGCGAAGTTATTAGGGTCAACGTTTGGGACGCTACGTAAACTTCGAAGTAGTGAAGTGTGTAGTGTAAAACTGCTAGCGAAAAAATGCTATTACAGACTTACTTATTTACTAATCTAGCACTTCTTTGCAATCCTATTGGATTATATACCGCACGTAGAAAAATATTATAAGCGCCTCGATCTTCTGCGCTTCTTCTCCAGTTAGTCACACCGAGTTCTGTAAGGTTCTCAGTAACCTGGTCTTTCCAACGGAGTTTTGGTCGCCCTCTTCATTGTCGAAGACTTTTCGAGCTGGAGCATTTTCGTCCATGCGTACGAGCACAACATGAACTAGCCAACGAAACCGCTGCACCTTAATGCGTCTGACCACGTCAATGTGAGAGTACATCTCGTACAGCTCATGATTCTTATGACGCCGATACTCTCTGTTAACGATAATGGGCCCATATATTTTACGGAGTATTTTTCTCTCGAATGCTACCAGAACCGATTCGTCTGCTTGTGTCATTACCCAGGATTCTGACCGTACATCAAGACAGGTAGAACCAGTATCTGGTATAGCTGGATTTTTGTTCGTCGAGATAGGCCTCTGTCATTGAATCGCTTGCTTAGTCCGTAGTAGCATTTATTAGTAAGCAGGATTCTTCTCCGGATTTCGAGGCTGACGTTATCTGTTTCATTGATGGCGGAGCCTCGGTAGATACAATTATCTACCACCTCGATATTATAGTTGTCAACATTCACGTTGTTTCCTAAACGAGTAGATTCTTTGTTTGTTGAAACTGATAACTTTTTTTGTCCTCGTTCACCATTTGCGCTGTTTCCTTCTGTATACCTGAGAATGCTGCAGTCACATCTCACAGTTTTCGACCGATGTTTATGTCATCAGCGTACGCGAGAAGCATATAGCTTTTGTTGAATATCGTGCCACTCGTGTTTACTGCAGCTTTCCTCATTATCATCTCCATCACTATGTTGAAGAGGTCATACGATAGGGCGTCGCCTTGCTTTAGGCCTCGTCTGGTATATAATGGCTCAGCCATTGCTTCGAGTAAGTTTTGCCGTATCGGGATGCCGAAGGCAGCTTTATAGTTGAAGAAAATATGGTACGTATCTATCTGTTTCTCTTGGGTCTTTTCCAGGATTTGCCGAAGTGGGAATATCTGGTCAGTTGTTGATTTACCAGATCTAAAGCCACACTGATAAGACCCGATCAAGTTGGATAACACTGGCTTTAGTCTTTCACATAGCACACTCGACAGGACCTTATATGCGATGGGTAAAAGGCTGATCCCGCGGTAGTTGGAGCACACACTTGGATCACCTTTTTCCAGCACAGGACATAATACGCTTAAGATCCAATCGTCGGGCATGTACTCTTTAAGCCAAACCGTGCGCAGGAGCTGGTGCATGCTCGTTATTACCTCGGCTTGACCTGGTGGTGTGCAATATAAGCCAACGTCGACGATTGGCGTGGTACCTTCACGTGCGCCGCCAACTGGAACCAGCAGTTGCTGAAAGTGTCCTCTCCATATATGCAGCTTACTCTGCGTATATATAACCAGATATCCATCCTTGTCCTTACAGGAGGAGAGGCCATTACCGTAGCCTTTTGCATTTACTTTCTGGTAAATGTTCGGGCCTCACCTTTATCCCTGTATCGCTCTATATCCTCGTTCTCCCGTTCCTTCATTTGACGTTTTTTTTCGGTTTAATAGCTGTCTCGCCTGTTTTACTGTCTCCTTCTGCCTAACAGCTAGAGTTACAATTGGCTGTAGCGTTGTCCTACAAGCAGCATCCTGTTTCTCAGAAGCTATGCGACATTCTTCATCGTTCCAGGATTCGTCTGAGCGCCCTTTTTCATATCCCAGCACGGTTGTTTCGGCGGTTGCGATATAATGCGTAATATGCTGCCACTGTGTATCGGGTACGTCAGAAGTAGAGGCGTTGTGTCGTAAAAGTTGGTAGAGGTGGTTAGAGTAGGCCGTCGCTATCTCTGGGGTTTGCAGCTTTGCGATGTCCAGTTTTCTTTGTGTTTGCTTACGTGCGTTTTTTCTCTGCTCAATCATGTGCTCACCTTGGCTGTAACCAGGTAATGATCCGAGGCAATATTAGAACCACGGATCACCACGAACATCCATGACACTAGATGCATGTCTCCATCAATTAGCACATGATCAATTAGATTTTTAGTATTTTGGTCGGGGGGATAGCCTAGTTGCCTTGTGGATATCTTTGTGCTGGAATCTGGTTCCATTCAGTACCATGTTCCCGCTGCGAAGTTAACCAGCCTAAACCCGTTGTCTGATATGTCCATATGCAGGCTGAAATTAGAGTTCGACGAATTAAGAACGTCTTCCCTTCCTATTTTTGTATTAAAGTCTCCCAGAACAATTTTAATTGCAGCGGTCGTACGTTTCCCCTGGGCGCTCGTAAAATGCATCTTTTATCACATCATCTTAATCTTCCGTCGGGGCATAAGTACAAATCAGCGTTAATCAGAAATTTTTCGCCTTTATGCGGACTGTGGATATTCTATCATCAAAGAAATGAATCGCGGTACAAGATGTCTGAGTCTCTCGCCAACTACAAATCCACATCCAAATTCGTGCTTTTCGGCATGGCAGCTGTAATAGATGTCGCGAGCATCCTTGTCCTGTCCATCTCATCTCCTGGATGGCGGTAACGTTAGCCTTATATTTTTTTGAGGACATCCGACAGTCGTATAGTAATACCTTCTCTATATAATGTCCGGACGTTCCAGGTGTAAATCCTTAAATCATCGTCCTTATTACGTTTGCGGAGATCGTCAACATTTGGGGGTTCCTTTCGTTACTATTTTTTTCTCTTGTTTCAATAGCCAGTAAAGGACCTGAAGCCGGGTGGCTATCCCAACCATCAGGGTTCGTCGCTCACTATCAGCCGCTATATCAAAATATATATAAAATATCACGAACAACGTTGCCCAGGTGCCACCATTAAGGAGTTTTGGAGTCGGCTTGAGATGCAAGATTCACTTTACATACCCAACGGCAACCAATACGGACTAAGAAAGCGATTTAATGACAGATCCCTCTCTCGAAGAACGAAACTACAGATATATCAGATACTTCTGCCTGGTTAGGTTCTACCTGGCTTAATGTATGGCTCAGAGTCCGGGGTTATACACAACCAAATGTACGGTTCTTGCAGTATTCGAGAGGGAAAACTCCGTAAAATATATGGGCCCATGGCTGTTAATAAAGAGTGCCAACATCGTATGTACCATGAGCTGTACGAGCTATATTCTGACATTGAAGTGGCGCATAAAGGTACAGCGGTTGCGTTGGCTAGGTCATGTTGTACGCATGGGTGAAAATGCTGCTGCTGGAAAAGTCTTCGACATTGAATACGATGGACGGCGCAGAAGTGGGCGGCCAAAACTTCGTTGAGAAGGCCAGGTTACTCAGAGCCTTGCGGAACTTGATGTGACGAATGGTAGTAGGCACCATTAGAAAAAGAGCTCTTCGTTTCCGATATTTTCGGACTTTGCATAAGTTATGCCACCTATTAGTAGATATACAATTTGTTCCATTTAATGAATCTTTACGATAGCTCAAAATAATGATCGATATTTTAAATTATCCCTTGGCACCAAATAATATAATTTTAGCATAATCCGCTTGGCTATGTTTTTGTTGCCTTCTTGTGTACATAATATATTTTTCACCATTTAATCGTTTCACGCCTAGATAATTTTACTTGATGACCATGTAAAAAACTAATGCATACCGTTGGGTATGCAACAGTTTTTACTTTTAAACCCTGATCCCTGTAAGTATGCAACAATATTCTTTGTTATAACTGTCTTCGTTCCCATATTTAATACTTGTTTAAAAATTACACGTTGTTTGTTGTCATAATTATACGCTCATCTTTTCTTTAACGCTGAATAAATGAAAAGCTGTGAAACAAGCGCACAACAGCTCATTCATGTCTGGCACTGCACTTCATTTGTTTTCAGTGGTTGGCAGCGCCCCGCTACCAGCAGCCTTTAGCCACTCGTCGTCGTGTTTGTCGTATATATGTCAGTTTGTTGTGTTTGCTGCTGTGAATTATTGTTTGTGACAGTACTTGGGAAATTTTTTTGCTCCAAGTCTGCAATATACTTGGATATGGATAAAGAAAACTGCTGAGTGTTCTTGCAAATGGTAAACAATTTTTGCTTTCTCACAGTTTGTATTTTTTTTGTGTTGTTCACTGTTGTAGTTAATTTCCATTCCAGTTTAATGTAAAACAATGACATGTTCTTTTTCTTACGGCATTCTCAGGCATTATGTTGCCTACTTTGAGGCTAATGCTCTCGTTTGTTCACCCGATTTTTGCTACAACTTTAGTGGGTAGTGTTGTGTGTCTCCCATTTAGCTGCTGTTTGAACAAAATGATGCATAGTGCATTTCAAATTACTAAATTCGTAGAAGCAGCAATGTGAAGCAACAGCTTGTGTTTATAATGAAGAAAGAAGATGAAGAAAAAACAGTAAGGACAAGTAGTAGGATGATGAGCAGGAGCAGTAGTCCTAGGAGTCAAGAGTAAAACTACGTATATGGTGTTTGCTCCTTGTCAGTAAATGTTGAGTGGGAGGAATTTGAAATATGGTTTACTTAGTAATTATGTTTTAACATCACCAATGGCAATGGTGTGAGAAAATTTCAATTAATTTCCATGGCAACACTCTTAAAGTATGCTACACGCATTGTTAAGTGTATCTTGCAGAAGTTGAAAACGAAAACCAATGTGTGTGTACACGGGGCTTTGGTAGTATGTTATTTTTAAAAATTTTCATTAAAATTTTAAGGATTTTTTTTTCGGTTTAACGTTGTTCGAAGTTAAACATCAAACATGAAGTACAATATTTACGATGTTACAATGTATATTTAGTTTAGTATAGGGGGCTTTAATATTTACGTCTGTGTTCAATTTAATTTTAAATTTGATTTTAAAGCATATACGAATTCAGCATTGTCGAGGATTTATTTGTATTTAATCCTCTTGTTGCTAGACATCTTTAGTTTTTAATAAAATTGTTCAACAAAAATTTCATCAGTTCATTATTTAATTGAATTTCCTTGAGTCTGTCTAAGTGTACGTTAAGTTCATACATTAACTTAATTGGCTAGATACTTGTTCACATTAAGGACACGGTTCATGACTAGCTGAAGTGCTAACAATGTTGGATACTTGCTGAAATGAATGACGTTTTTGTCATATAATTGAAGAACTTTTTGAAGTTAGGAATTAAGTGGTATACAATTTAACACATTGAATAACGATGGAAGGTCAGAACTCTCTAAAGAGATGGTGCCTCTATCCTATTGGCGGATGTCCTCGACAAATACAAGGCTGACTCCAAAGACATACATTAAAAGCGCTGAACGGTACAGGGATGCACCCATCGATATAACCGCGACATATTTTACTGCTGTCGTGCAGGGAGACAAGAATTTTTGATGTGGATACATAATCGGCTAGACACTTTGACATTTGGTCTCGCAGTTTAATTTTGTAAATGACCGAATAGTCACTATCCGAATCAAGGCGAAATATTTTTACATCATCCTGATATATGTACACTAGACCGGGTCGGTCCCCATACAAAATTTTTTTTTCTCCAAAGTCGAGGGCAAATATTAAAGATCACTTCGAGACAACTTAAAAAAAAAATTTTTTTTCCTCCCCCACCCCCGGAAAAACAGCCAAAATCGTTTTTTTATCGCTACTTTTTTGTTTGCGGCTCAATCTTTAAATCCAAAACATCGGTGTATAGGTTTCGAGGAGTACTACATTTGTCCTATAGATGTCGCTAACATACGACATCATCTTGTAATGTTGGCCTCATTTAGATCAATTTCTACCCCTAAAATTTAAAAATATTTTTTCCTATAATTAAAGCCCTTTAAAAACCAAGAACATTTCGTTTTGGAAGTATACAGTTTTATTCAAAAACAAGAAAGTTACGTATGAAAAGATGTATTTACAGCATCAACACTAATATTTTTTCCTGTTGTTTGCATTATTATCGCAAATTATTGCATACTTTTTAGCGATGACGGAAAATTTTTGTAAAAATGATTCCATACTTTGTAGCTCAAATTGTTGCATAAGTCTTAACGACATCGAAAAAATTTAAATATTTCCTTGAGATAATTCATTTTTTATCTAGTTACCGACGAAATATGATTTGTATTACAAATAAAATGCCAAAAAGAGCAAAGATATGTATGTAATTACAAATATTATCAAGTTCCGTTCACTACTTTCTAGTTTTGCAAAAATTTTCCATTTTGATTAGTCATTTCAAGCGCTGATTCACTTACATTTCGCACAAATGTTGAGTGTTGCATATTGCATGGGAAGAATACAAGTGCAAAATTAAGTCTACATATATTTTATTATTAATACTTCCATTGTGGACCAGGTATCTTTATAATTTCGTTGCTTTAATATTGGTGACGCTGAATCCGCATGTTTGAAAACACTGTTTTCGCTAAAAAGTACGCAATAACTTGTATTTAATTTTTTTCGATATCGCTAAGAAGTATGCAATAATTTTCTGTAATAATGCAAACAACAGGAAAAAATATTAGTGTTGATGCTGTAAATACATGTTTTCATACGTAACTTTTTTGTTTTTGAATAAAACGTTATACTTCCAAAGCAAATTATTTTTGGTTTTTAAAGGACTTTAATCCTAGGAAAAAATATATTAGAATTTTTGGGGTAGAAATTGCTCGAAATGGGGCCATCATTACAAGATGTGTCGTATGTCAGCGACATCTATAGGACAAATGTAGTACTCGTCGAAACCTATACACTGATGTCTTGAATGTTACGATTGAACCACAAACAAAAAAGCAGTGATAAAAAAACGATTTTGGCTGTTTTTCCGGGGGGTGGGGGAGGAAAAAAAATTTTTTTTTTAAGTTGTCTCGAGGTGATCTTTAATATTTGCCCTCGACTTTGGAAATTTTTTTTCGTGACCCGGTCTAATGTACACGCACCGACGGAAGACAAAGTGGAGGCCATATAATACAATACAATACATGATTTTGGGACTCAATTCTGAGAACTGCACGTAAAAGTAGCCTCAAAAAGATAAACTTCGGCATCATTCGTTTTGTCAAGTTACATCCCATAATATAAAAATATAGATTTGAAGTTAGTAAGTATCGTATAGGGGAATTTGTCACGTTTTAGGCTCTTTTGAGCTGAAAAATGTTGTACTATGTAAGATGCATTACCATTGTTTGATTGATGCTCTTGTTTCAGCTGTCGAAAGATTCAGTCCACACATCAACCCCTCCGATAACTGTTCAGACTTCTAAGCTTCAACGCGGCAAGAAACATAATAGTGAGTGAAACCAGATTCCTGCATAAAGATATCCACAAGGCAACATGGATATTCCCTGAGCAAAAGACAAAAAACCAGATTGATGACGTGGTAATCGAAGAAAGGCACGTCTCAAGATTTTTGGACGTGAGTATTATGCGCGGTGCAAATATTGACTCGGATCACCATATAGTTGCAGCCAAAGTACGCACGCGATTAAATAGGGCTTATAACGCTCATAACCAAACGCACAGGGAGCTAGACATCACGAAGCAGCACACCACCGTGATAGCCAATGCCTACTTGAACCAACTCTGTCAATTACTGCAAACCAACCCCCCTAATTCTGATGTTCTCGACACACAGTGAGAAAAGGAGGGAGATATAACGCCTGTCCAGGCGGAAAGGCGTCTATAGAAGAAAATAAGATATAGAAAGGCACAGGGATAGTGGTAAAGCACGAAATATCTACCAAAAGGTAACAAGCTAAGGTTTTGGAACAGGAATCCCCACCTGTAAGGACAGACATGAAGAGTGTGATGCAAATACGGATGAAAAACTTCCGTTCTCTGCTCGTTCCTGATGTGAAGTGAAGTAAAGCATAAGTGAGGAAATCACGCCAATTATCGACGAATGAGTAGATTGTCCACCACCGAGCCAGAACGAAATCAGCACGGCAATTATACGGCTAAGAAATAATAAAGCTGTAGGAGCCGATGAACTGAAGGAAGGAGCCGAAGCTTTTTATAGCTGCGGTCGGTGAGCTGGCAACGTTCATGCACCAGCTCATAAACACAATTTGGCTAATGACTAAAATCTGAGTGTTTTATGTCCCGTGATTAAGAAATGCAATCCAAGTGGTACATAACTATCGCAGGACTAGCCTCTCACCCACCGCATATAACGTCCTGTCTAGTGTGTTATGTAAAAGACTTAAGCCCGTAATAGCAAACATGATTGGACCTTCTCAGTGTGGTTTACGAACTGGTAAATCCACGACCGACTAGATATTCACACTTCGACAAATCTTAAAGAAGACCCAACAAATGTATATCGATACCTACCATCTGTTATTCGATTACAAAGGTGCATTCGACAATCAGTTCCGATATAAACTATTAGATGCTATGTCTGAGTTTGGTATCCCCGCGAAACTGATACGACTTAGCGGTATAACACTGATTGACACGGTCTGCAAAGAAAAACTGCAAAAATTGATACAGTCATTTTCTATCATGCGATGCTTTAGACAATTCGATGGGCTGGAATGCGATCTCTTTAATATCATAATGGAGATTGGCATGCGGAAGGTTGCAATAAACAGGAATGGTACCATCTTTAACTAAAGTCACATGATGCTCGCGTATGCCGATGATGTAGTTATCATTGACCAAGAACTGCAGAATGCTACTGCGGCCTTTTCAAG